>OX031067.1:39343375-39943375 GCA_943736015.1 Tridacna crocea
GCGACCACTGAAAATTTGTCCTTCGTTGGCTGTCACATTTTTTAAAATTTGCTTGAGTGAAATATGATTCCAAGAATAAGCTCAAAACTAAACAGAGATTTATTTTTTATTCCAACGAAGCTATATATCTACTGAGGTACAGAAAAAGACACCTATTGATGGTAACAATCCTAACAGTATTAAATTAAAATCATGTAGAAAGAGTTATTAATTGAAATGAAATCCCATTCCAAAAAAGACCTCTTCTGATAGAAACATATAGACCTCTTTTTATAGAAACGTATGAGTAGTATTGTATTTTGCATGTACACATGGCCTTTTTGTTATTGTTCTCTCGTAAAATTTTACATAAAGCCACCCTTTTCCATGAAATGACCTGTTAATCAAATGAAAAAACAGATAGTGATTGCCTGTTGCTCATTATAAACAACATCAATATAAAGTTTCATGAAATTTGCCTAGTACTTATTTAAAGAGATGTTGGTAGATCTACATATAAATTGGAATTTAAATCAAGCCCCCCTATATCAATACATGGCATTAAATTGAAGAAAAAAGAATAAAAAAGCAGCAGACTATCATATAGGATTTTCATTTCCTCCCAGTTCGCTCAAGATTTTCGGTATTTCCACGCTCCAGAAATCTTTTCAAAAATGTCTGTGTTGTTTGAACTTGTTTCAGTGTCTACAGCTTTTCCCAGATAACTTAGTTATTTTTCACGTAGATTTATGATTGTTTGTTTATGTTCGGTTGTCAAATTACGACCTCTGGCAGACATATTTTAGATGACGTCAAACATGACGTCATCTGACATCATCAATGTTATATAGGCAAATCTATTTGCAGTTACAAGTTTAGACTTTACTATGAAACGGTCTATTCTCTGCTGAAGGGAGACAGATAACAATGAAATAAACACAAATTGCAAGACATTATTTTTTCTCAGATAGTTAAATCTGACGTTGCGTAGACTCTAGATACCTACATCATTATGGCTACGCACTGTAGAAAGGCGCCTAAAAGAAACTGCACTTTTCATTTGTGGATCTGCATCCACTTTTTAAATATTGCAAATTCCTGTAGATCTACAACAATACTATTTTGTTGAAAATGTCTTTACACCGTGTTCCTTGTGTAGATTCTATGCATACTTAAACAAAAGACTTTTTTTTTTTTTCAAACTTACCCGCATCTGTATCTTTCGGCTTCAAAATGGCGGTTGTTGTTTCGTCCTAGGATAAATCGCCCAATTCAAATTTCGGCCCATAACAAATTCGCCCCATACAAAATAAATCCAAAGTCTAAACATCATTGTCAGTCATTTGTAGTGGGACTTTTGTTTGATGCATAAGTCGAAACTTTCGAATGTTCCTGTTTGATTCTATATTTAATGTCTATACAATTATCGTATGAATCGTGAGTTCATGTTAGTTTTTTTTTTCCTCTCTGAGTAAATGGTAACTCTCAGTTGAAACGCCTAAGTGTGCATAATTCGCTGACAAGAGAACACCAGCGTTTCATAATGAAACACCCCTTACAGAGTTTTGTATTTGAAGTCATCATAACTCACTCGAAGCTATCTATTACAATGAGATTTCAATATAATTAATCAGGAGTTGAGTTACTATGATTTACTTTACATTTTTTAAACTTTAGCCCAAAGCACTGGTGTTTAATATCTGTACGCTGGCGTTCTGAAATAAACACACGCGTTTCATTATGGAACACATCCGTTTCAGTTTGAAACGGCTGTTTAATTAGTGAACGTCATGTGTTTTGGTATTGCACACCTCGAAACGGCAGTGTTTCGCTATGGAACACATTCGAAACGCGTCACGCGTTACCATTTTTTACAGTGTATGATGTACCGATGTATATAGCCTTGGTTCCAGGCTGATCACTTCTTTCCTTATATACGAGTATGACCGGATTTTACTACGTCGAAAATGACAATAACATGATCTGTAACCGTCTTAACATGCAAAGAATTTTAACTTCTTCTTTTGGTCGTCACGTTGCTTAACGTTCAGCAATTATTCATAAATATTTAACTCTTTACCGCTCAGTTGAAACGACTCTGAAAATCAAGCTTTTAAAAACATCGAGAGGAGAGGAGAAATTACAATCGAAAACCGGCATTTTTTTTCATTTTATCGCAATGTTTCTACCCTATCAAGATCAAATTTCGTCGCTAATTTGGGCCACCCTGAATTTGTCATCTGTATGAATCAGTGCTTTCAATGTCAACTTAGTCTGAAATTTCTTTGTCAGGTAAAGAGTAAATGCTTATCGCAATGAATTGTTATCATAATCACGTACCTCCTTCATTATTAGAACTGAAATCTTTACCTTATATATTCCCGTTTATTTTCCTCGAAAGAATTTCCTTCAACTATACACTTTTTTGCAAAACTGAATAACACAATGATAGAATTAACTTGACAGGGAGAATCCCCACTGTCGTAGAGTGCATCGGACGTGTTCGTGATTTTCTAAGAATGCGGACCAAGGGCCTGTATCTGTGTAACTTTGCACGATATATTTTTGTCGAACAAAGGAATAGGGTGTATCTCAATATTGACGAATTGGCAATCCTTTTGCTTTCATGTTTGCCGACAAGCTGAACGTAGATTCCGGTTATGCGGGACTAATGAAAGACAAGCGTTAATGTCAATGAACCCTTAGATCGTTTATTACGCCTGTCTCTTTTGAAGACAAGGCAGACGATTCTATAGTCTGCACAGAATATGCAATCTTATGTCGGATTAGCTATATTGTAATAACCCGACCAAAACAGCCCAGGGTGTGGTTGCAATAATTAAGCATTTTGCCCGAGATGTAAAATGCGATTTTCATCAATCTAGCACTCTAGTATAAGGGTTAACAGAGTCATAGATTACAAGAATCGTATAAACGAAGAACACCTTTCGACGTTCCTTATAGGACCTAAGAAGTCAACCGTCAAATGATGTTGGTTGGTTATCCTTGATAGGATGGTAAACATTGCGCAAAACGGAGAAAATGTTCGTTGCCAGTATTTTCTCATGTTCCTGCATGCTTTCAAAATACCCTTCCCTTTCTAAAAAGCCCCATTCTTTAAGGTCATTAAAACCCAGCACATGTATTGTAATCTAAATGTTAAATCTCCGTTTTGAACATTGAAAGTCGTTTGTTTCGAAAGTCTTTTTCAGTCTTGATAAAGTATATTTCAAATAAAATGGTAAACAAATAAAAAGAAAAAGCCTTTTAACTGAACGACACTGAAATTTTGACAACCTCAAGGGAAAAAAAAAAAGTTTCAAAATACTTTTGGAAAAGGAAAAAAAGCTAGTCACGAGTATTTTCTCTTTTTACCACTATTTTTTTGCACTTTTTCCCAGCCAAACGGCACATTTTCAGCTGCTCTTAACTTATTATCTGCTAATTGCTTTAATGTAGACGGCCTTTTTTTTTTGTTATTTTCTGAAGGATTTTGTAAAGGGTTACTAAGATGGAAAACATTGTAGGAAAGTCAAACAAAAGGTTGATTATCATTATTTTCTACTTTTCCTACAATGCTTTGAAAAGCCTATTCTTCAACATTGTTGAAAGTCAGTATATGTGATCTGAAAGGCTGAATCTCAGTTTCTATACTCTAAAATGTACCTTTCTAAAAACCCTTTGCTCTCGCAATAAAATTATCCATGGAGTAAAATGGTACAGACTTTCAAGAAATTAATCATCTCATTACAGAGTTACAGTTTTAGATCTATCAAAATTGATTACATTTTCAAGCAAAAACTATTCTTTAATCCTTTACCATACCCTATCAAGGACAGTTTTAACAACCCTGAAAAAGAGGCCATTTAAAAACTTAATTTTGAAAAGGAGAAACTTTCTTGGCTCTTTATACGAAGAATAAAAATTCAGACTTTCCAAAATTGAATGCATTTTCAGGTAGCAACTTTTTGATCTGGCACCATTAATGGAACCTGTATGAAATAGGATGGAAGACATTTTAGGAAAAGGAAAAATGTCAATAAGCACCGTATTCTCCTTTTCAGACCAAAAGTTCTCAAGCCTTCTTCCTAGACTTTTTAAACTCATTATTGGGCTAATAGAGGGTTAGATCTAAGTTTCTATACAACGTAAAAACATATACGGGTAACAGCAAATTAAAACTCTTTGATATAACATAAAACTTTTCCTTCAAATGAAATGGTAAGGAGTTTCAGAAAAGTCCATTCGTTTTAATTTTTTTCAACATATTTTCACAAGCCTTCTTCAAGTTTGCTAAAACTCAGGATGGTAAACTGGTCTTCACTGCACAGGTACATTGCACAACTCTATAGACTTTGCTGTATCAGGAGAGGCGATTTAAGTACAGGAAAATGTATTGCAATATGTTATGCCTATATTCTAAACTCGCCTTCCAACAGTACTTTCAGTACTTTGATTTTACTTTCGTGCCTGTAACTGACATTGGCGGTGTCTGTAATTAGATACGGTTTCGAAACATCTTCTTTTACAACCTTATGAATTCTCCTTTTCCTGCATGATTTTCAGTTGTTTGTAGGAGGCATTTCTAGTCGTCTTTGTGATTTTAAAGACCTCTATTCATTACTAGTATTGTCAAAATTCACCAATTAAGCTACAATTGTTTAAGAATCGAATTTTTTTATTTACTGCAATCTTGTGAAGTGAAAAACTTCCGAGTTTATCCCAATGATAAAATTTCTATTTATAGATATCGAGAAACTGCTAGAACTACAACAATAATTTTATTTCGAATGTCAGCTTCGTGCACGATTCAGAAATTTTGCGTTATTTGAAATATTAAGTTTATTGTGATATTTTTTTCAGGAAACTTTTCACTTTCTCGGTAAAATTTCCCGGAAGCTTTTATTTATAGCGATAGTTTTCTAAACCCGTGGCATAATTTTTCCACTCGAAACAGCGGCGTTTGCATGTACGAGAAATCCAAGTGTGGTTCAACGATAACACCTGTCTTCGAAAGTAGATAACTAGAAGGCCCTGAAGGGCCTGATATCGCTCTACTGGCAGAGATTTTGCTTTTATTCTAGCATACACTATGAATTCATGATACAACAAGCAATTTCGTTGAAATGATATCCCCCGCCGAAAAAGACCTTTTTTGATACAAACGTATAGGAGGTATTCTGTTTTGCATGTACATGTGGCCTTTTTGTTATTGGTCCATGAAGAAATTATACGTTAAGGTCCCTTGTTCCATGGCACAGGATTTCATTAGATAAAAGAAGAGCCGTCAGAGACGGGTTATGCTCCCCGAACGAGTGCTTGTCATAAAATATATGAAATTGATAAAAATTCACTTCGTTTATCCTAAAAGAACCTGTTCATGCCCCCCAAAATTTGAAGTGAAAAGGCAATTACTATCTTGGAGATAGCCAACACAAACTTGTAGAGGACAATAAGCCCCCTTTAAGCCCCCTTTTCCCATAAGACAATATTGGATCATTGAAATAAAAACAACGGGTGTGTGATTTGTGGCATTTTTAAATAATAATTCAAAATTCGAAATTTCATAAAATTTTGAGCAGTCATGTAGTAAATATTACATAAAACAATTTTTTACATGAAGCCCCCTTTTCCCGAGACACAGCCTGAAATTGAGAAACAGGAAGAGAGGTACCTGGGCAACGTTCCAACAAGTTCAGATTTGAAATTTAACAAAGTTTTGAGCACCGATAAAGGAGATATTAGTGAAAAACAATATTTTCCATGAAGTCGCCTTTTTCCGTGATGCAGCCTCAATTTGAGAAAGCAGGAAAGACATATTTGCGCATTAATAATTAATAGATTGAAAAAAACAAAGGGCACATGTTGAAACTTGTAGAAAAAGATAGAACCATGAAATTTCATGAAATTTTGACAAAAACTGAACAAGATATAAGTAAAAATTGCAATTTTGCATTAGGGCCCCTTTTTCCTTGTCATTATACAAGAAACCCCCTTTTTCCATGACAGAGGGTCAAATTGAAAAACACATAGATAAAGAAACAAGAGCACATGGTGAAACTTTGAAGAAACAATATAACCATGAAGTTTAATGAAATTTTGACCAAAACTGAATGAAATATTAGTAAAAATTGAAATTTTGCAAGAAACCCCCTTTTTCCATGACAGAACGTCAACTTAAAAAACGCCCAGATTAAAAATAGCAAGGGCATATGCTAAAACTTTCCATAAACAATATAACCATGAAGTTTCATGATATTCTGACAAAAACTGAATGAGATATTGGTAAAAATTGCAATTTTGCATTAAGCCCCTTTTTTCCATGACACGGGGTCAAATTGAAAATCCGGGAAAGAAACGTCGGCGCCTTACCCCAAGGAGTTCATTTATGAAGTTTTATCCAATTTGGTCCAGGGGTTGTGGAGAAATCGAGTTTTGAAGAGAAGACTCCAAACATTGAAAGTGTACTTAAGTGTAACTTAAGTGAAACTTAAAATCGCTCTCAGTCGGCCATTTTGCATCGAATCAAAAAAACAAAAAAAGTGTCTCGGGAGAATGGGTCATTGTATATGTATATAAAGTTTCACGATATTCCGTCCAATGGTATTGGAGATATTTGCCGGGACGGACGGACGGACGGAAGGATGGAAGGACGGACGGACGGACAACGCTAAAACTATATCCCTCCGCCTACGGCCGGGGATAAAAAGAAAAAAAATACAATGATTAAAACCAGAAATGCAGACTTCAATAGATTAAATAAGAAATCAAAATTTTCAACTTAAAATGGCTTCTTTTCCCATACTGACTGTCAGATTTTTTTCAAAATCGATAGGGTTGAAGCTATTGATTAAGATAAACAAACTCTGCAAGTTTCACAAAAATCTGATAACAAATGCAGACTTTATCATGTACACAAGAAATAAACAAGAAATGCATATTTTAATGCGTAAACAAGAATTGGTAATTTTTAACTTGAAATGGCTACTTTTCCCATACTGTTTGTTGGATTTATTTCAAAATCTATACTGTTGAAATTTTTAGCAAGATAAACAAACCATGCAAGTTTCACAAAAATCTAATAACAAATGCACATTTTATCCCGTAAACAAGAATTTGAAATTTTCAACTTAGAATGGCTACTTTTCCCATACTGTTTGTTGGATTTTTCTCAAAATAAATTGGGTTGAAGCTACTGATAAGATAAAAGAACTGTGTGATTTTCATGAAAATCTGACAAGAAAGACCGACTTTATTGTGTAAACATAAATTAGAAATTTTCAACTTGAAATGGCTACTTTTCCAATACTGTTTGTTGGATTTTTCTAAAAAATCAATAGGGTTGAAGCTATTGATGAGATAAATAAACTGTGCAAGTTTCACAAAAAACTGACCACAAATGCAGACTTTATCGCGTAAACAAGAATCAGAAATTTTCAACTTGAAATGGCTACTTTTCCCGTACTATTTGTTGGATTTTTCTCAATATCAATAGGGTTGAAGCTATTGATGAGATAAACAAACTGTGCAAGTTTCACAAAAATCTGACCACAAATGCAGACTTTATTGCGTAAACAAGAATTAGAAATTTTCAACTTGAAATGGCTACTTTTCCCATACTATTTGTTGGATTTTTCTCAATATCAATAGGGTTGAAGCTATTGATGAGATAAACAAACTGTACAAGTTTCACGAAAATCTGACCGCAAATGCAGACTTTATCGCGTAAACAAGAATTTGAAATTTTCAACTTGAAATGGCTACTTTTCCCATACCGTTTGTTGGTTTTTTCTCAAAATCAATAGGGTTGAAGCTATTGATGAGGTAAACAAACTGTGCAAGTTTCATGAAAATCGGGCAACAAATACAGACTTTATCGTGTAAACAAGTAAAAGACTAACGGACGGACAGACGGACGGACGACGGAAACCACGCCATGACATAAGCTCTGCTGGCTGAAAGCCAGTAGAGCTAAAAATTGTGGGAAAAGACATTATGCTAGTTGCCAGCATTTGCTTCTTTCCACGCAGTGTATAGAAAAAGCCTTCAAGTTCGTTATAAGAAAGTTATCATCTTTTTTATGACTCTCAAATATGGCTTCTGACCAACGTCTTTTTTTTTCACTAAACAGAACTGATTCACTAGGAGTTTTGAGTGGCGTGCATGTGTCTGTCTAAAACTTCTATGAATCTGTTCACCCAGTCACTTGGTGAATGTGGCTCTGACTCCCCTACCGCGGCAAGTCCTTGTACCATGTCTAGTAGTCCTCTTTCGAGCGTTGGATTCGAGCATCCGGGTATGTACCATGTACGAATCTTTTGTGATCCTGTCGGGAAAACTGACAAAAAATGCTTGGTTATGCGTTAAAGTTCTAAAGTGTTCTTTTTGTACCCCCACTTTGAAATGGGGGGGGGGTCATATAGTGTTACCCCTGAGTATGTATGTATGTATGTATGTATGTGTGTGTGGGGGGTGGGGGTGGGGAGTTTGTGTTAAGAAGCTGCACGTTTTAATAGCACGTATCAACACTGTTACAGTGACGTCAGTTCCGAGTGACGTGACCAGTTTTCATTGAAATTCAGCACTCAGACGGGAATTTCTATTTTGTCAGCGTACTCAAATTTTTAAATAAAAAATGTAAAATTCGCTTAGAAAACGTTGGAATAGCAGATCTAACACTTCGCACTATAATAAATTCATTGTTCGGCCAGGGGGCAGGAGACTTGTTCACGGCTGTGGTGAATCATGTCGACCCAAGCCCAGCATAGCTTTGAATGTAAGCAAAATCTGTCTTTGTTACAGGAATGTTAGTTACATTATTAGTTGTACGGTCATGTGGCAGGGGACTTGGAAACTTGTTCACGGCTGTGGTGAATCAACTAATTGTACCATAGCTCTTTATCAAATGGCAAAATGTTGTACTCGACCAAACAAAAAACATTTGCAGACAACTTGAATGTGGCTCAAATAATGAATTTTGTCATTGTGGGAAATGGAGAAAATGCTGGTAACCAGTATTCTCTCCTTTTCCGACAATGTTTTCTATTCTTCCAAAATCAAGTTTCAATTTCTTTGTCACATATATTTTGTCGTCTGTAAATGCTTTCAATTTGGACTAGTCTAATGTAGAATGGTCCTTAGACCTGCCAGCATGCGCTGACTGCACAGGCTGATCTGAGTCGATACTATTTGTGGACCCATTAACCCATTACCACACAATCCCTACTTTTGACGCCCCTGCGAAGGAAGTCTATATATGAAAACTGTGGGAAAAGGAGAAAATGCTGGTAACCAGCATTTTCTCCTTTTCCCACAGTGTTTTCTACCCTCCCCGAACAAATTTCTATTTTTCAGTTACCTTTATTTTGTCGTCTGCATTATGCTTTCAGTTTGGACCAGTCTAAAATTTTCTTGCGTGGTAAAGAGTTCAACCTTTTTTTACATAGCATTTCATTTATTTGAACGTAACAAGATTTATATAGGTATCTATTTCGCGAACAAATCGCATCAGCTACGTCATACTCAGTGTTTCGTCTGCAAATACTCTCATTTGGATTCGGTCTAAAACTTTGACGTCTGGCAAGACAAGAATGCCGATAAATATCTGTAAAAAAGATAGACAGCGTAAATTTTCCAGCAAAGGTCCCTTAGAATAAACATGTCTACAGTTTTTGGAAGGCGAGATTTTCATTCTCGCCTTCATATGTCAACGCTCGGCAGCTTGCTGAAAATGCCTCTGAACAGCATTATCAAGACACCTTTCAAATAGTTCGATACGTCTCGAGTACATTAGAACAAAATAATGTCGAGACCATTGTAAATTTAATCAGAACAGCAAGAAGAAACTTCAAGTTTCTAGAAGGAATGAAATCGAATTCGTAAAAAGCATCGTTTTTGACAAATGCAAAATACTTCGGATCAGTTCATTGATATAATCACGTTGCTACAGCAACAAATAAACCATAGCTATTATAAGCCAATCGAAAGCTACTAACATGACGTCATTCGGACCTATACTTCCACTTCACAACGCATAAACAACTAACCAGTGGGATCGTACATGTACATGATATTTCCAAATTTGTGAAAATTATTAAAGCTTTATATACAAAAGTTACGTCATGCATGAAAGTGTCAAACAGTTCAAAAATGTCTGATTTTTTCGATGTTTCAATGGGCTTAAAGCAAGGAGAACCCCTATCGCCAATTTTATTTATTTTATTCGTAAATGACATAAACGACGCATTTGACGTAAACAACCTGACAGATGATGATCTGGATATTTTATCTATAGATCTTTTAATGTTTGCAGATGACATGGTTGTTTTTACTACTGATAAAAGTTCCTTACAATCTCAACTTAATAGTTTATATGAATATACCGAGAAATGGGGTCTTAAAATAAATGTAAACAAAAGCAAAGTCTGTATTTTTGAAAAACGTAAAAGTAATTGCAACTTCGATTGGGCTATTGCTGGAGAAAAACTAGAAATTGTTGATGAATTTTGTTATTTAGGTATTAAATTCTTTAGAACAGGTAGAATGCAAAATGCAGTTAATGCACTAAATGATCAAGCTTTAAAAGCTATGAATAGTTTATTATCTTTATTTAAAAAAGTCCCAACAGATATCAAAACAAAACTGCTTCTTTTTGACAGAATGGTATCTCCAATTTTGCTGTATGCAGCTGAGGCTTGGGGGGTTTATAACTTAAAATCTGTTGACAAAATACATATGAATTTTTTAAAGAAAATACTTGGTGTAAGCCCTCAAACTCCAAACTTCGCTGTGTATGGAGAACTTGGAAGATATCCAATGTCACTTTTGGCGCTCGAAAAATCAATTAAATATTATCTGAAAATCAAGAGTAATAGAATGTCACTTATTCATACAATATTTAATGAAAGTTGCAATATTCAAATTGCTAGTAGAAATGCTTTTAACTGGTCTAAAAAAATCAAGGAAAATTTAGATAAAACTGGATATTCATATATTTGAACAAGATATAATATAGACATTTTAATTTTGTATTCAAAAATATTCAAAGAAGACTTCGTGATAATTTCATACAAGAATGGCAAAATTCGACCCGCACTTGTGTAAAATTAGACTATTACTGTAATTACAAAACTAATTTCGAATTTGAAAATTACTTAACAAATATTAGGGATGAAACACTAAGAAAAACGCTGACACGCTTTAGACTTGCCTCGCATAAGCTTGCAATAGAAACTGGGAGAGTACAAAATATTGATAGACAAGATCGACTTTGCATATTATGCAACATTAATAGAATAGAATCAGAATTTTATGTGTTTGTCCAAAATATTGCGAATTAAGATCAAAATATTTAAATATACACTGGTTTACAATTGCTAAATTTCATAGAATTATGTCATCTAAAAAACGAAAAATCCAATTAAATACTGCAAAATTCATCAAAAGGGCATTTGATTTACGAAACATCTTTTTAGATAACGCTTGATTATTGATCCTTATCTTGCTGATTATATTATAATAAATGTAAGTTTCAAGTCATAGTACAAAACCCTAATGATACTATCTCTTTATCTTTTACTATTATTATTTTTTTCTTTCTGAATATAAATACCTTCTAATCGGACAATGTAGATCCAAGATCAGACTACACGGTCTGTGCCGTCTGATATTTTCTATTTCAGAAACAGTTTGATAGTTAAAATTCGAAAGAAAATGCAGCCTTTTGTGATATATAACGATATATTAGGACCTTATTGTTCAACGAACCTAAAAATCTCGCAGAACTGTCCGCCATTTCTTTGAGAAACAGTGAAATACAGAGAACTATGTGTGAAGAGTTCACGAATTTGTGCGAATCTGTGACCAGAGAAAAAATAAAACAGATAGAGGCAGACACAAAAGGTCAAGCTTTGAATAGGAAATGGAGTACAGCACGTAGAGGGATTCTCACATCATCAAGCTTTGGACTTGTCTGTAAACGACGGGAAACAACTGAAGATTCTATCATCAGAAGTGTTTTACACTACAGAGACTTTAAGTCAAAGAGCATTGACTGGGGGATAAAACATGAGGCAGCTGCAAAGAGAGTCTATCTTAGAAAGGCTAGAGAACTGTACAATAAAGTGGTATTGCAGGAGTGTGGTCTAGCTTTAGATGAGGACAATCCTTTCCTAGCCAGCAGTCCTGATGGGTTAATAGAGTGTGATGGACTCTCAGGGGTTTTGGAAGTTAAATGTCCTTTCAAATATCGATTTCTAGATCCTCTTGAAGCAGCAAAACAATCTGACTTTTTTTGTAATATTGAAAATGGACAAGTAGTGCTCAAAAGAAACAGCAACTATTATTATCAGATTCAGGGCCAAATGGCAATAACGAAACGGAAATTTTGTGACTTTTTTGTGTGGACATTAACAGGCTCAACAATAGAGAGGATACATTTTGACTCGGAATTTTGGAACAGTACCTTGAAGACATTATCCTCATTTTACCTGAAATACATTGTTCCAGAATTGTTTTCAGAAAGACTGAAGAGGGGAAAGTCATTATTTCTTAAGGCTATGTAATACAATGTTTCATCGTAAAAACCTGTTACAATCACTGAATCAGCCACTTCTACATGTAGATAAAACAATTTGGAAAAAGAAAAGGTTTTGTAGCAACTTACACTTTGTACATTCACTCTTTACTAAACCACAAAATTTTAAACAGGTCCAAGTTGAAAGCACTTGCAGACAACAAATTAAATGTATCTCAAAAATTGAAACTTGTTTCCAGCAGGGTAGATGCTTGAAAGCATTGTGGGAAATGAAGAAAATGCTGGTTACCGGCATTTTCTCCTTTTCCCACCATGTTTTCAAAAGACTTTTATCTCCGGGCCGTAAAAACTAGGGATGAAAGGGTGAATGGCTTTATTAAAAGCACAAATTGTATAGGAATTATGGCATATTGTACAGAAATGGGTTGATAACTTTTTCTCAATTTACCAATGATAGAAAGATTGCCAAACTAAACACTTTAGACTAACTGTAGTTTACATTCCCAAATGGGAACGCAAATACATGTACTGTATATATATACATGTATGTAGTTATTAAAAAAAAATCTAAGTTTGTAAATAACAAACCAATCAAGATTGATGGTTGTGACACAAGGAAGAAACAGTTCAGTCTATACCAAAGAAAAATGTTTCACTAGTCAAAATCCTTAAGCATTTTTAACCAACCAGTTGAATGTGACTCAAAAACTAAAAATTTTCTTTGAAAAAATAGAAAACACTGTGAGAAAAGGAGAAAATGCTGGTTACTAGCATTGTTCCGATTTCCACAATGATTTTTAACATTTTTTTCCATAGAATTATTAAAACTTGGGATGGTGCAGTAAAGGGTTAACTATTACGAAGAGAATTTGCAGATGAAAAACTGAACATAGCTTCTATGAAGGATTCATTAGTATGTTGGAAAACATTATGGGAACAGGACAAAATACTGGTTACCAGCAATTTCTCCTTTTCTCAAAATGTTTTACGGGCACTTCCATCAAAGTTTTTTTAGCTTTACATTAATTGGTTCAGGGTTAAATCTTTAACAAATAACAAAACTGTAGACTAGTCAAAAATGGAAGCATATGCAGACGACAACTTAAGTATGGCACAAAAATGATTTCCATCAAAGTTTTTTTTAACTTTACATTGATTGGTTAAGGGTTAACTCTTTAACAAATTAATGACAAAATTGTAGACCAGTCCAAATTGAAAGTATTTGCAGACGACAACCTAAGTATGGCTCAAAAGTGAAGTTTGTCTTGGGAAGGGTAGAAAAAATTATGGGAAAAGAAGAGAATGCTGGTTACCAGCATTTTCTCCCTTCCCTACAATGCTTTCAAAAGGCTTCTTACTCGGGACCGTTAATTCGGAGATTGTGTGGTAAAGAGTTTAAAAAAAAGTGAATTATTTTCTTGTATTGTGTGAAAATCATTATGGCATTAGCTTTTGTACTCTAGTCTTATGTCTTAAGATCTGTGCATAGGTTGTAAAAAGTCTTTATGTAGAAGATGCCTTAACTCTGCCTCTAGAAGCCCTTTGAAAACATAGTGGGAAAAGGAGAAAATGCTGGTAACCAGCCTTTGCTCCTTTTCCTCAATGTTTTATACCCTTTCCAAAACAAATTTCACTTTTTCAGCCACATTTTTTTGTTTTGTAAAGAGTTAATAAATACTGAAGAACATGTGAATCAATACAATTCAGATTGATTTAAATATACTTATTATTCCTATGGATAAGCAAGAAAAAATAAAGTTTGTTTTATGGAAATTGAGTCTCTTATTTTATTTATTGTAAAGATGAGAATGATGATACATATATGAGCTTTGCTGTATGAAAAGGAGGCTTAATTTATCTACAAAAAGTATGCAGGCTGACCTGATTTTTGTTATGCCCAAGACATGAATGCTCACTTTGATAGCTACTATATAACACAAAAATGAAACTGACCCAACTTCCTTGTATACTTTCATACAATTTAAAAAACAGTAAGGGAAAAGCAGCACTTGCTTATGTCTTCACCAAAAAACAAAGTTTTGGACTGAACTAAGTTCAAAGCCTCTACAGACACAAATTAAATTTTGGTAGATTTCAAACTTTGATAAGGTTGAAAATGTTATGGGGAAAGGAGAAAATGCTGGTTACCAGCATTTTCTCCTTTTCCCCACAATGTTTTCTACACTAGGCTTCTTTCTAAGGGTCGTTAAAAGTTTCGATTCCATGATAAAGAGTTATATTACAAGCAAATTGCACATTCCCATAATCTTTTTAACCCATTACCACACAATCCCTACTTTTGACGCCCCTGAGAAAGAAGCCTGTAGAAAACATTGTGGGAAAGGGAGAAAATGCTGGTAACCAGCATTTTCTCCTATTCCCACAATATTTTCTACCCTTCACAAAACCAATTTCAAATTTTCAGCCACTTTTGTCGTCTGCAAATGCTTTCAATTTGGACCAGTCTAAATTACTGTCGTTTGGTAATGAGTTAAGGGCTTTTGAATGCAGGGTAATATAGTCAGATTTGCACAGAAACAGGTTTTCTACTCCTTCTTAACTAAAGGTGGTTGAAGATTTGTTAGAGCGGCACATATTTTCCAAATCTGACTGACTTGCTGTGACAGAGTAATTGGCATAATTCCTTGCATTATTCGAAAGTTTTTGATTCGCTCAATGGCCATTTCTACATATATCCTCAGGTTTGCAATTCTCCTGGTTTGTTCAATATCCTGTCTCATGAATTTTTTGTTCTTCAAAGGAGGTATAATTAATTGTATGCCACGTTCAGCCAAGAGATCAGATATCAGGAATCCTTTGTCTGCCATAACTTGGTCTCCTGGCTCAAGCAAATCTAGTAATCCACATGACTTTGTAAGCTGTTTATCACTGATACTACCTCCCCATAAGTCAGACACAAAAGTAATAACTCCGTTTGGAGTTATGCCAATTAATGATTTGTATGTCATATGCGATTTGTAATTTGAGTACATCAAAGATCTATTTTTTAATGACTGGGGAGTTTCAGTGTAAATCTCTGTACAATCAATTATCACCCTACAGTTAGGATATTTCCTGAACCTACTGGGAAGCATGTTTTTAATCATTTGCTTTGGTGGCCATGCTGTAAGGAAATTAAGTTTCACTGAAAGATAGTCGATCCATCTGTTTATGGTGTCTCCACATGTTGATTTGGAAATATGAAATCTCTGTGCAAGATCATGTATCAGGAGTCCAAGACGAAGCCTCATTAAGGTCATGAAAAATTCATCAATTAGTCTTAATGATCTGGGGCGTCCACTGTTGTTGTCATTTGTATGAATGTCGTTTATCTCTTCAAAAAGAGCAACAAATGTTTCAGCATCAGGTATCCCGGTATAAAACATAACATTTTGTCTATCATGTTGTATGTCCTCAAACACCAATTCCGGCTTTTCTACTTGTACACTTTTAGATTCATATGCTACTGTGTTTGTTTGTACTGAAATTTCTGCAGTCTCTATAATTGTTTGTGAAGAAGCATCACAAAAGGTTTTCACTGGCACACCGTTTTCAGTTTGTACTTCTTTATTCAAATGTTTTGATATCACCGAGTCACGACAAAGCACATAATCATGTAAAAGGCAGGAGATATGTTCATTCACACATGTTTCGGTCATATGGAGTGGAGTATTTTCATATGTTTCAATATCACCTTTGATTAAAACTCTCTCTGAATTTGTATCCACATCACTGTTTAGAGTTTCATGGAATTCCACCTGAAAAGACATAGTAAGAAATAAATAAATCTGTGAGCCTGGGTGGATGCCTTTCTAATTAATGACAATCTGAATATACATTACATACACTGCAATATATATAACATAAGGGTTTGTGATTTAAGGACTGACAGGCTAGTATTTTGCATTTTCTCCTTTTTCCACAATGTTTTTTTTTTTTTCTTTTCAAATACAAACCTGATCATTTCAAACACTTTACTTGTTGTCAGGAAATGATTAAAAATAGCAAATTGAACGATCCTCATGTCAGTTAGACAGTTAAATTGTAAATGCAGACAGCAGGAACAGTAAACTGTTGCTTGTAAATGGACAAATTCTGATTTACACATTATTACAAATCAATGTTACCACACAAGATATAAGTGAATAGTTCATTACAACAATAATCCAAAGCAAATTTCCCTAAATTTCAGAGATGGACCCAGCCTGTCTAAATAATTCAGTTCACAGACAGACATTTTGGAAAGCTGTAAGTTAGCTACATCCGGCCTTACCGATTTTAACAAATGATCACACACACGAGCAAGCAATTGGGGTCAGAGTGAAAGACAAGTATTACCTTTGAAGTTTTAAAAACTTTACGAGCTCCATTCACAAGAAATATATTTGGCACTGGGTTCTTTCTGTCGTAGGTGCCGTTCACAAAATGTTCTGAGCATAATCTTCAGGATGAAATTGGGACTGACAGTTTTCAATCGTTTTATCCACGCCTTCCGTAATTTGTCCTCGACAGGAAACCGATGTAACGTAATTTTCCTTCCATTTACTATTTTCCCACGAAAGTTGCCACTCTCTTGCACTCCGGATCATTACATTCACCTCTGTAATGGGCTCAGAAAGTAGTCCGTCATTACGTCAGATTTTTTGTCACATGACCATAACACAAAATGGCTACATAAACGCCGGTGAAAGAAAGACCAATATCGATTGTTTCGTGTGCTGTTCAAACAGCATGGGTCCAATCAGACTTAGTGATAGGAACTGAACAAAAGATGCATTTTCTGAAAAGCCTGAATATCTTTAAAGGACGATTAGATCTACTTGATTTTTAATCGTACAAACTTAGATCCAGCGATGTATCAATTCAGTTGTCATCATTCATGGGCGCAGCCATTTTTGTTAAAATCGGCGTAAGATTCTGAAAAGTGAAGAGGCTCGAAAAAAATAGTTCCATTTTATACAGGTAAATTCATCAGTTTGAACGCACCTATAATGTATCCAGAATCATATTTCCTTTGTCTAACTTTCAATTTTACATATGGAACAGTTAAACAGTAACAAAATATCTTTTCCTTGGTTTGACAAGATTCTTGTCATTTAGCCCATCGCAGAGATGTATGTGAGGTAACGAACGACAACTCTGCTCGGAGATTGGAAAGTTGCTACAAATACAGCAGTAATGACGTTTTTTCTCCGTCGATTTCGGTGTTGCGTAATCCACATTGTGACTTGAATTGATTGATTATTTTCGTTTATTTATCGTCGCTACCGGTTGCCCATCTGAGCGACGCCCCCAGAAGACGGTTAGTTGTTACGGGGGATAGTGCAAGGATACAGGACGAAACTACTGAGAATTCCATCTGGTTCTTTAACGTGCTCGGTGTGTAGCACCGTCACACGGGACCTCGGTTTAACGTCTCATCCGAAAGACTATTAGTAATTTTTTAGTTGGCCAGCCGGGGATTCGAACCCACAACCTCTAGGACATTGTGGTCACAAGTCCTACGCTCTACTCACTGAGCTATATCAGCTGGTACTTTGTGACTTGAACTTAGAGTGACGCTAAGCAGTTTGCTCTCCACCGGAAGTCGGCGTGCTTACTTCACGCGAAAGAGTCTTCTTCTTCTTTCTTAGTATGTCCCTCCCTCTCTGGGAGCACTCTCCCTTTGGTTGGAGATGTCTAAATAAAAGACCTGTAAAAAGAATACCCACTGCAAGGCACTAAGTAAAAAACATGTATTTACAAACAAGTGATAAAAGTCATTGTTATATGTAATTAATATTCAGTTCGCTTAAAAGAGTTAGTATTAAATTTGCTATATAATACGTAGTAGATAAAATTTGATGATAAAATATTTATTTTTGGTTTTATTGCTGGTCAGTTCTAGATTTTGAACTTTTAAAAGATGGTTTTACAAACTAAGATATCTATTTGTGCTTATAAAACTAATTTACAACCTGTTATAAGAAATTCTTAATAATGTGCTAATTATTTTTTAAGAATAAGTAATAAGGATGTATCCAATGAAAATATGATAAATCAAGAACATAAACAGGAACATACTCCCTCCTCTTGTTTCTTATATTATTTAAAGTAAATATTTCCTTTTCAATGTACAAGTCAAGAAAGTTTGCCAAAGTAGGTAGGGATTTTATCCGAACCAAGTATATTAAATTTTTGATTTCTGAAATCAAGTACGGAGAAAGAAGAGAGAAACTTTTCGTTTTCATGATTCCTAGGCTGTCGCATCGAGTGGTCACCAAGTGACTTTATAGACACTATGGCATCCACATGTACATCGCACTCTTTTTAATAGTATAATTAAAAGGACAGACCAACCGGTTACTCTATTGGAAACACAGTTATTTTGCCCGTTTTTTCAACCAAGAGAAAGGATTTGTTGTTGAAAACTTTACCCTATAAGTAATGGTGACCCAATTCAGCACTGAGCTTTTCCTTAATGATGTCTAATCTACGCGAGTGTATGTAGTGACACAGTTTTCTAGTTGTTGCTTCTATTTTTGACAAAAGCCTGTATTTCTCATTTTTATGAATATCAATAATGAAGAATGAGCAATCAAGAATTAATTTCGTTAAGTCAGTTTTTGTTTTTATATTAGTTTTCCAGAATAGAATACCTAAATCTGAATCTATAATAGCCTTGAGTTCTTTAACATATTTGTTTCTGATATCACTCAGGAGAGTGCATCTAGTGAGGATGTGTTTTACATCTTCTTGCTCTAAATAGCATAGTTTACAGAGATTCTGTTCTTCAGTTTGCCACTGTCTGCCATACAATATATATGACCCTGTAAGCATTCTCACTTTTGTTACTGCTTTCTTAATTTCTGACATACTGGTATCTAATGTTTTCCATACTTAGTGTGGTGTACTTGGCTTTAGATCATTTGTATTACAATAGATCATTGAGCTCTTTGATGCTGCTTCATCCTGAAGAGATTTATACCATTTTTGATCAATAGCTTGTTTTACGTGCCTTTTCCATTCCAGCTTGGTTGGCAACAATATTTTGAGTGTTTCTACATTTGGAAGGTTGTATAAATTCAGTAGATTTTGACTTTTGCAAAAGAAACTTTCCTGATTATAGTTCATTGGTAGAAGTCTTCTCTCCAAGATATCTAAGAGCGTCCTGTTTTCTCCGGGTAGAATTGAGTGAAGGAGACTTAGTTGTTTTCTATGCAGTTCTGCTTCAATTGGTAGTGTTCCTAACAAGAGATGTACTGCGCAATTAGCGGTACATTTCGGTAGTGATTGAAGAGCGCGAAGAGTTTTCCTATGAAAGATTTCAAGATCAGCAATGTTCGAGTTCGTGAGATTTAAAACTTCTAGTCCTGAAAGAAGTCTTGGCACTACATACACTTGGTAAATTTTTGTTGCCGTGATTGGATTTATTCCACTTTCACCATGACAACCTGTATTCATAAGAGCATATAGTGTTTTTCTAGCTTTTGATATCCTGTTGATCACATTCAGGTCTGTTTCTTTGGAGCTTGATCTAATTATACCTAGATGAGTTGTCTGATTTTCGTTGGGGATGATCCTATGACCAAGCTTCCAACTGTCTGTTACTGCTTTTGACTTTTTCTGTTTACATATGGCTACACTTTTCTCCGGATGTATTATATATCTATGCTGGCATGCATATTTATAGGTTACACTAAGCATGTCACTAAATTCTTCAGAGTTTTCTGATAACAGTGAGATATCGTCTGCGCACGTCGGACATCCAATGTATATATTTCCAATACACTTTCCTAGATGGTTTTTTTCCAAATCAACCAGAAGATCATTTATATATATTTTATAGAGATGAGTTGATAATATACCGCCTTGACGGACACCTTGTTTTATTTGGAAGGATTCGCTGTACATTCCTTTCCATTTTACTTTGGCTGAAAGCCCTTGATACATTTCTTTTACAAGTTTCCACACACTAAGGTTTGAGCCAGTATGGTATAACTTATCTAATAAGATCTCATGATTTACTACATCAAACGCTCTCTGGCTATCAAGGGTTGCTAGGAAAAGTGGCGTTTTTGTTTCCTTTGCATCGACGCTTGCTTCGGATACCATCAGAGCTGCCATGACTGGGGATGTATTTTTTGTGAATCCAAATTGAAGACTTGATTGGTTTGAGTCAATGTTTTTTAGACGCATCAGTAGGAGCTTTTCAAATATTTTCCCAAAGATCGAGGCAACAGATATCCCTCTATAGTTTTCCATCAATTTTTCGTCTTTTCCCTTTTTATGGACCGGAGTTATGTATCCTGTTTTGAAAATTTCAGGTATAATGCCAGTTTCCAAAATACAATTGTACAGATATAAAAAGGTGGTAAGCAGGGCATCTTGTCCATACTTGATATGCTCAGCACTTATGCCGTACTCGTCTGCAGCCTTATTAATATTAAGGGTTTTGATTGCTTCAGATATTTCTTCTATGCTGAACGGTTGAATATATTGCTTCTTCAAGACAGCCAGATTTTCAATTAGATTGCATCTATGCCTACAATTTGCTAAGTATTTGTCTTCAAAGATTTCCGATGTTTTTGGAGCTGCCAGGTCTTCATAGTATAGAGCAAATGCCTTTCTTTGTTCATTACAGTCTTGTGAATCCAGACCATTTATCTTGAGACAATTTTGGCTTGATGTGATATTCTGCCCTTTATTCCTTTTTATAAGTTTAAAGAAAAATGATTGGTTAGGATTTTTCATTAATTTTTCATAGAATCTGCTCCTGTCTTCTGCGTTTTCACGTCTAGTTTGCCTTCTTATGGCTAGCTTTGCTGCTTTTTTACGTTTGAAGAGAGAGCTATCAATTCCAGGACATCCTCCGATACGCCACTCCCTTAGTGCTTTTTTACTTTCAGCAATAAGCCGTTTTGTGCATGATGAGATTCTTTTTCGGGGGCCCTGTAGCTTAATTCTTTTCTGTTGTATATGTTTGTTTGCACTATCCTGTATTATCTTCGAAATTTCTAAGAATTTTGAATTTGGGCTCAAGTTTTCAGTCTCAATTAATTTACTCTTATCTATAAGAAATGTAATGTGGGAGTTATAACTACTGTGATTTCTTTTCTGCCAAAGTATTCTATTTTGTATCGATTTTTTCTGGTTTCCGTGATTGGATGTTTTGTTTGTTAACTTTATACTGGTTTCTAATTCAACAGCAGCATGAGCAGATGTGTTTAGATGACTATCTAATATTTTTGATCTTTTTTCGAGAATATCCGATGTATTTGACAGTATGTAATCTATTTGCGAGCTGCCATTTCCACTATGTTGGATAAAAGTTGGTTTATCAAGGGATTCCATGGAATGAAAAAGATTGAATTCCTTTACAAATTTTTTAAAAATTTTGTCGTGTACGTTATTTCTTTTTTCACTTAAAGTTGCATTAAAATCGCCACATAGTATGCAAATGTCCCTTGAATTTTCTGACAGAAGATTTGATATAACATCTATGCATTCTTGGTATTCATTTTTCGATGATATTCCCATTGTGGGCATATACCGTCGAGTGCCCTAACTGCGCCACTGCCCTAACTCCGCCACCTTTCTTATTTTCATCAAAATCTCGCGATGTTTCAGAGTGCACGAGACTTACAGTGCGAAAAGTTTTTACTACATCATAGCAAATACATTCCAATGGTTTTCACCCCAAATTGAGGTGTAAGCTGATATTTATTTTGATTTTTATGTCCTCTCACTGTTTTCCTATGTATTTTCGTAATGCATTTTTTTTCCGTCAAAAATCACCTCTAAAGTCACGAAATGCAACTGTAAACACGTCTTAGACAATTCATCTGCAAATGTTTACATTTTATGAATGAAAATCATGTGACAAAATAAATTTTGCTAAGGCCAAGCAAATTTTTACAGATAAGTTTTGGTTCCACGGTCCTTAACTGATATTTGCTTCCTCCAATTTAATTAAAGCCCAACTCATGAACGATCAGATGAACAAATAAACAATATTCTCATGTTGCACCTAAGAAAGCTTAACACGAAATTTTAGAGAAGAACATGACAATTAACACGGCCACTATATATTTAATGTACCTCGCGCCACTCTCAGGTACAGGTTACCAAGAAAAGTGCATCCTCAAACAATAACCACTGGTAAATCACCTTCATTGACGCTACTAGAACTAGTGGAACACATAAAAGGAATGACAAACCCCTGAAGTTATTTATTTTGAAACAACTCAATGTTGAAGTTACATTTGTTAAAAAAAATAATAATATTAATTATTTGGCCTAATTTTTCCGAGACTTGTGAGAATTTGTCATGTTATGCCAGGTGGCGGAGTTAAGCACACACAAAATGGCAGTTGTTTGTTTGACATGTAGTTAAGTTTGATCAAGTTTTGTAAGTTTAAAATTATTGTACACATGAATTTTGGTAGAGATTGATGGAAAAAGAACACATTTGACTTTTGCATTTATTTTTCTTTTCGTATATTTTCTATTGACATTTTTGTTCCAAGATAAATCTTAGGGTGGCGCAGTTTGGGCACTCGCGGATACACATTGATTATTAGGATTTGCGTAATATTAGAAACTAACTGAATGGCTATTATTCTTTCGTTTTTAGGGTCTACTCTCTTAACTTCATAAGGGAGGTTCTTTGGCCATAGAATACAGACTCCTCCTTTACCTCTTGGCATTCTATTTATAGAAATAGGGTTATTTGTATCTTGAGATATTATGCACTGGTCCGACGTATTCGCGTTTCTTATATTTGAATGATGCGCATGCGCTATAGTGATGGACATTGAATAAATATTTTTTCATCAACAGCGCTCAAATTCATTGTGTAAACAGAAAATATGCTTAAACTATGTGGGAATTGAAATGAAAACATAAAAATCTTACTTGTGTTAGGTAAGGGGTAAATCCTGTTTACATCCGGGGACTGTCCTATTGATCCGTGGTCTGGTGAAAGTTGAATTTGAAGGGCTCCACAGGGGTATTTATTTACTATTTACATCATGGTTGATTAGAACTGTTTTATAATTCTTTTTTTGTTAATTTTTAATCACTGTATTTTATGTCTTTGTCAGTTTTCAATAGAGATATTTTCTTTTTCTTTGTAAATGATTACAGAAATAAAATATTGCAGTTTTTTTACTTGAAATATGCAACAATGTTGATATTGATGATGATGCTAATAATGTTGATTTTTTTTATAACATTTATGTACACAGAATTAACAACATTAGAACATGAAAAAATAAAATTAGAAACACCGAACTATGGTAGCAACAATTTGTAACTCTTTACCAACAACAAATTTATAGACTGGTCCGAATTAAAAGCATATGCAGAGGACAATTTAAATGGTGATGAGATTAGAATTGTCCTTGAAAGCATAGAAAAAACATCATCTTTCCACTTTTCCCACAATCTTTTCATTAGATTTCTTCCAAAATGTGGCAAAAGCCGAGGACTGCTTGGTAAAGAATTAATTAAGACAATGCGGACATAGGAATATTTCATTCCTCCTCACAGCAGATTGTTTAACACAAAAGGAGAGGTGGACCCAGTGCTGACAGTTATCACACTTTGCCCAGATAACGATTTTCAAAAATGGTTTTTTGTTGATATCTGGGGGATAGAATTTATTGCACACACAGCAACATTCAGTATCATCAGCATCATCATCACTATCATCATCATAGCTGCTAACATGTGGGTTATGATTCATATTAGGTCCACTTGTTGATGGCTTTGGACTTGATTCTGCAGTGGCAACTGGATGTGAGTTGTTGGTCTTGGCTTTTGAATTATTGTAATCTTCCAAAACAGTTAAATATTCAGTTTCAGTTATTGCAGCTCCACCAGGTTTGGGTTTTGTAACCAATGCTTTGACTTTTCCTGCATTGCAGGTACATTTACATGTGCATGACAGTGTGGGCTTTTGTTTTTCAACCTTATTAAGCAAGAATTGTTCAACGGCCTCTTTTCCTGATTTCATTGCCATGAGTTTTTGTACAGGATTTTCTTCAACAAAGCTTTCACTGGGATACAGTTTATGTTCTTCTACAGCTTCCTTTGAAAAAGGGAATATCCCAGTTTTCCTGAAGCCAGACATTATATTAATGGGTGTCATTGCCCTCAGGTAAGCCCGGCATGCTATATGACACATGTCATAACGTGTGATGGTCTTACCAATGGATGATTGCATAAAGGATGCACACTCCCTATAGTAAAAGGCCTTAAAAGGACCAAAAATGGAGACATCTAGGGGCTGAAGAATGTGTGAGGTATGGGCAGGCAATACAAAAAGAATCAAGTTGTTAGACATAGCCCAGTTAATCAAAGCTCTAGAGACGTGTGATGCATGCTCGTCAAATATAAGCAAGATATGCTGCCTGTCATTATCTCCTCTTCTTACATTGGGTAGAAAATGGACCTTCAAATACTGCTGAAAAATATTGGCATTTGACCACCCACTATCTGACATAACACCTCGAGATCCCGGTGTAGCATCTCTCATCAGTTCAGGAGAATACCGCTTTCCTTTAAAAACAAAAAAAGGGGGTAAATGATGCCCAGCTGCATTAGCACATGCTATAACAGTGGTTGTTGTTGAGCGAGGTGATGTGACTGATTGTGGTTTAATACCCACTGGAGCAATAATATTTGGTGGCCTGTGTTCTGGTTGAATGCCTGTCTCATCAATATTAAAAATAAATTGTGGCTTATCACTAAGACCATACTTCTGCATGATGTTTGACAAGTTGTCAAAATAATTTTCCACAATCTCTGGTGTTGAGAATTTGGCACGACTGCTTTCAAGACCTCTAGGTTTTAATGATCTAAGCCGGTGTTGCCATCTTGTCAAAAAACCATACAACCAACAGTTACTTAGAGGCTTATCGGTAGCTCAGCGCTTGAAGCTTGCAGCTAGTTCTCCAGCAAGATACTTAAGTTTTGCATTAGTAAAACCATATCCCAGTTGTGCCATCGTTTCCAGGTGTTCAACCAAAGACAGCTCCTCCTCCTCACTAAACAGGTTCTCTGTACCAAGCTTAACCTTTCCCATGTCTACTTTGCCCTTTACCCTATCACGCAGAGTCTGCTCTGGTACATTGTATTGTAGTGCAGCCCTTAGAACTGGAATGTTGTTTTCTTTGACAGCTTTGTAAGCATTCAGTAAGGCTTCTTTACTGTAGTTTCTGTACTTCCTATTTGCTCTTTTTGGAATTCTCTGAAATAAAAAGAGTAAAAAAAAACCCATAAATACATAAATATATACATGAATAGAGTTTATGTTCTCCTGCTTGAGAGGGAAAAGCATATGGAAAGAATCATTTTGTGTTCATGTTTTCATTTTATGAACCAAATTAACCAGGAAATATTATTAGAATGAAATCGTGGCCAGATCCCCCACTGTGCACCCCAAGAACTTTGCAACAGGTGCTAGTGACGTCATCAACCGTCATCTGCCTGCTCTGAGGACTTGAATCGCAAAATTCGAGCTTTCATTTAATATTTGACGATAAAAAGGATGAGAAGATGTATTTATCATGGTATTTTCAGAAACTGTAAGTAAATATCGATAGATTGTAATCAAAATATCATTTATTTACCTGTTTTTGTCGCATATTTTCTCTAGTGTCGAACCGTGGTATCCGCTCTGAAAGACTTGAGTAGAATTCGGACGCGTGCATATTTACGACGACGATGTTTTGGCGTATTTTTTTCAAAATCGCGTATGCGTAAGACACCGCGAAAGCGTAGGACAGAGGCATATATGACTATCGTATGAGGGACAAGTATTTTTGATCTCGTGCTTTTGGCAGTCCCATAGCCAGTGCTCTTGCATACAGATAATTTTAGACTTTTTGTCTGTTATTTCTTTTAAATAAACAGCATTACCTTTAATTCCTTCAATGTTAAGGGTCATTATTTTCAGCATTGTCTTCTTGTTGGACTTTGGTTCTTTTCTGGCGGACGCGGTTGATACCTGGGAATCTCCAAAAAATGTTGAGTTTTGTTAGGTTTTTTTTTCTCTTTATCTTCTTCGTTTTCCTGTAAGTTTTCGGTAGGATTTTGATTTTGATTTTGATTTTGATTCATGGCGACATTATAGTCACACATTTGAATACTTGTTTCTGGAGTTGAATTTTTCATTTGGGCTTGTTCGTTTTCTTTCTTCTTTTTGGTAGGCGGGTTCCCTTTTTTATTCTTTAGAATTTGTTCTGTTCGGTTAGACTTGTTACTAGCCTTATTATCATAGTGTTCAGTCTTCTCCCTCTGGTTCGTATTCGGTGATGCATAGTTACCCCCAGTATTACTAATTGGGTGGGTCTGAATATGTTGAGGTTGACTGGCTTGATTCTTAGTGTTAATTTGCAAGGTATTGTCCTGTTGGTTCTGCCAGTTTGGATACATTTGTGGTGAACCAGTTACGTTTGGGCCAAATTGTGGCCTAGTCAACAATACATTTTGGTGGAATGGAGGGGGTTGTGGGTATCTTGGTGGAGGAACTGGAAACATTGATGGAATTGGTACTGAAAAGTGGTTCAACTGATGGCCTGCCTGCGGCCCCCATGGTTGACAGTTATAGTTATAATTTGGGTATCCTAGAGTACAGGCGTGTTGGCAACAAACTGGGTGTAATCTTTCATTTTTCTTCACATCTATTTGTTGTATGGCCATGGTAGTTGTTAATGCCGAGAATATACTCATATTTTGTATCATTTGATTTTCAATAATTTTCATTCTATTTTCTAGGTGAAACAAATAAGGGTCTTGATTTTGTTGAGAATTTACCCTCACTTGATGGCCGAGATTGGTATTTTCCATTCGCATGATAGTGTCCAAGTTCTTTTGGAGAACATCTATAGTCTTCTGCTGTTCCTGTATTGTTTTTTCTAAGTTTAAAGTGTATTGTCTTTGATCAGCTTCTGCCTTTTTTTTTAGGTTTACTTTTACTGTTGTTATTATCACCATCAATAATATTGTTGTTGTTTTTTGTACCTCTATCGTAGCCCGGCTTACTGCTGGTGCCATCGTTTTCGTTCAATTTGACTATTTCTATTGGTTGATGTATTACATTCAGATTCTAGTTGTTGTTTCTTGATGAGGTACTTTTTACTAAATCGCTCCTCGCTTTTATTGGCGGTTTACTGGTATTCTTATCGGTGATTAAATTGATCACCTCCTCTCCGTCTTCCATCTCTGCATCTGGAGTAGATTGTTGTTCTTGTTGCATAGCTTGTGGTATCAATACCGAGTCATTTAATATTACTTGCTCCTCTGTTAGAACATTTTCATGATTAACCTCAGGAACATTTTGACTCATTTGCTGCTTATTGGAGAAATCTTCTCTTTTCGATTTGTCTTGTTTTGAATATTCACTTATTAAAATGTCTTGTTCTGGTACTGTAAGGTGTTCACTTGTTGAAGGTTGCTTTCTTGTGGGAGTAAGCTGACTAATATATAAGTTTTGGTTGTTACACAAGTTGCAGATGAATGGGATATCTTCCATTTCTTGTCGATTTCCCTTTTCTATGTTGAGGCAGTCGAAATGAAACCATTCGTCACAGGAATCGCATGCTATGCAATTTTCAAGTACAGGATTCTGGCATTTTGGGCAGACATATGGATTTTCATTGTCTTTTTGCAGATTTTCCATTATAGGACTAGGCAAGTTTTCTGTCATATTTGACTGTGTAGATATTTGCCTTATTTCTCTAAGGTCTGTTCTGAGCTTTTCTTGACTTTGATTAGATTGGTCTAATTTTGGGCTTTCATGACAATCCATGTGTTGATGAAATTTAGTTTGACCAGATAGTTCCGATACAGTCTGACATAGTATTCTTTGTATTCTTTTATTTGTTTTTCCTATGTCTGCTTTCCGGGCCATAATTCTATCTTGTATATCTTGAAAGAATTCTGCTTCAAAGATGTCTAGATTTCTTCCATTTACCAGCATAGATGACTTGGTGTTATAGCGGTTTATGGTACATTTTAAATAGCTTTTTTGGTTATCATCTTTTTTCTTCCCAAAGATTTTAAACCGGTTGTCAACCTGATAACCATTTTTGTCCTTTGAATCTTCAATTTGCACATTATATTTCTCTAGAAAATTTTGTGTTTTTGTATTTTGCAGAATTACAGCTTTTGCCAGTTCATACGCAGAAGTACTAAAGTTTAAGGTCAGATTGTTGCCAGATTTCAGAATATATGTTATATCATTTTTCCCACAGGAGTCTATTTTTTTCAACAGGGAATTAACTTTGTTAAGAGTATATGGTTTTGCATCTGACTGAACATTGTCATTTTGCTCTGTATTGGTTGCCGATAGATTTGAACTTGAGGTCCTAAGGCTTCTACGTAGAGATAAAGTAGCCATGTTTTTTTTTTTTTTTTTTTTTTTTTTTATGAATATAGATTTTCACTAGGGTTTAATTGGAGGGCTCTCTGAACGGGTTATTTTATCCTTGCAGTGTCCGATTCACTACTTCTCTGGCGTATGAAAAGTTTTAGATCGGGAATTTTGTCTCTCTAGGCTAGGGAGAGATATTTGATATTAACTGGCACACGTATTTTAATATTGACAGATAAATAATTTTTTTTTTTGGTATAAACCAGTTTCTCAAGTGCTAAAGGGGTACACCTATACCTTGACACTAAAGTGATAAAGGGCTATGAGCTATGGCTGGAGACCAAATACCACGAATTTATAAATACAGGTGACACTTAGCTTATTCAATGTCGTTATAAAGGTCGTTGATATCCCCAGATAACACAGAGATGTCTAGTATGTCCGGTTCTTGGTAACAGCACTTGTATGAATCTAGTAGTAGTTTCTTCGCCCAAATTAAACTAGTTATCTTGTTCGGATGTACACCGTCAGTCAGACAATTTGTTGTTGGAGAATAGCGGGGTCTTTTATTTTTGCTTTTTCGGCACCTTGTACACTCTGCACTGAAATGTATAGTATTTTGTCCCTTTCCTTTATTTAGCTCTCGGATTGCGAGATTAATAGATCTAATCTGATTTATTATACTTCTGTCAATAAGTAACGATTCGGTATCTCTCTTACTATTCCACTGAGCAACAGATATGTATGGTAGTTCTAAGATTTTCAGAGTCACTTCCGGGTAGTTTGATACAATGTTGAATAGTCTTTTATATTGATCAGTTACAATTTTCAGACAGGTGCTGGCTTCCGAGTATCTTCTACTAATCTGTCTTCCTTCTTTCTTAGTAACGTCACAGGTGCCTGCCCAGAAGTATAGTAATATAGGCCCTTTGTTCTTTTGCAAGTTTCTCAGCCGGTCCTCTACCAGATCTACTAACTGCCTAGACGTTGCACCAGATTTACACCAGAGTTCAATTGGGAAACTTGGACAATTGTTTTTTAATGTATTTACCTTTGCTATCCGATACTAGAATGGGATTCTTTGACGTTACAGTGTCTGGTTCTCCTCTTCTCTGACGTATGAAGAGTTCCAGTTCGGGAATTTTGTCTCCAGCCTAAGGAGAGATATTAGATATTGACAAGTTTTGTAATTAAGAAATAATCTTCTTTCTATCGTGGTATATCGTTCAATAAACCACAGATGTGAGTTATGAGGCACAATAAATAATCCACGAGGGCAATAGCCCGAGTGGGTTATTCATTGCGCCTCATAACTCACGACGTGGTTTATTGAACGATATACCACGATAGAAAGAAGATTATTTCGATTCTAACATGGCCAATTCTTAATGAAAGGAAAACAAGTTCAAACTAAGAGTGAAAACGCGAATGAAGATTATGTCCCATTGAATAACTCACTCATTGAATGACGTCACTCGCTATAGGATGACGTCACTCTACATAGATTGTCGTAGATTTTACCACGTTTTCCTTGCACTGTGTTTATAGAGCCAAAGTCGCGTGTCATGTTAGAATAAATAATTTATGCTGAATGTGGTTGGAAACCATCGGACAACATAAGAAATTGGAGATTTACTACAGCCCATGTTGACACCAATGGGAAACGCGATATATTTTTACATGAGCAACTCGCTCATTTATATACCGGAAATACACATACAAAGCTTCAAACATAGCATCCCAAGAAGACATCATGGAAAATAATTACATGTTTTGTTATGTTATGGAATTTAAGAGTCATTAGTCATGTGCCAGTCACTTAACATTCTCACAATTCTTGTTTTATTTTTGGGGCGAAATCTAAAAATAGCTTAAGAGGCTAAGTAGCCTATTAAGGGAATATCCACCTTTGAAGGTGGGTATTTAGAATTTTCACATTACACCAAATTAGAAATTGTATATGTCACTGAAATTTATATGAAAAAACAATACAAATCATCAGTAATTGAGACTCATAAAATTAAAAAAAAAAATTTTTTTTTTGGTGGTATTCCCTTAAAAGGCTACGTAGCCTCTTAAGCTATTTTTAGACACCCCGCCAAAATCAAAAAAAGCATTGTGGAACTGTTAAGGGACTTGCACATGACTCATGACTATTAAATTCCATAACATAACAAACATGTAATTATTTTCCATATAATGTCTAGAACTCTAGATGCTATGTTTGAAGCTTCGTCTGTATATTTCCGGTATGTAAATGAGCGAGTTGCTCATGTGAAAATATAGACTGTTTCCCTTCAGTGGCGACCTGGTCTGTAGTAAATCTCTAATTTATCTAGCTGTCGGATGGTTTTTGACTACTGGGGTTTAATGAATGAAAATTATAAGGCTTTGGGAGTGTAAGGATGCTTTTTTTTTGTATTTTTGTAAAATTTTCGTCCCAAAATCTGAAGGGCCACCTTTCAGGATACATGACTGAGTGACAACCTAATTGGTACAGGCATCACAGAGATAGATTAAACCATTACAACACAATCCTAATTTTAATGACCCTGAGAAAGAAGCCTTTTGAAAACATTGTAGGAAAAGGAGAAAATGCTTGTTACCGGCATTTTCTCCATTCCCCACAATGTTGTCTACCCTTCAGAAAACAAATTTCAAATTTTCAGTCACTTTTATTTTGTTATTTGATAATGACTTAAGCCCCCTTTTCACAGAGCACAGTTCATTTATGGATTACCTCATTACCAGATGACAAAAATCTAGAATTATAAAAACTACTTGCAATCTTCAAATAAAAAGGAGCTCAAATACATGGAATTGTTTCTGAAGGGTACAAAACAGTGTAGAAAAAGTAGAAAAGGATGGGTCACAGCCTTTAAAAAGCATCCTTCCCTACCATGAGTTAAGTTGTGTCTAATACTACAAAGTATATAAGTTCTGATAACACATGCTCTCAGTAAACTGCCATCAAAACATCTGCTTTTAGGGACAATCTGAGACAAGGTCAGAAAAGTGTGCCATTGTACTAGGGTTGTTCTTGAAGTACATGGAATTGAACCTTTCTACCTTTAAGCTGACATTAATGTAAGCATATGGCAACTTCTGTAATAGTTTCTTTGGTAGTAAGTTCTTTATCATCATATATAAGACAATTAATAGACGAGCTTCCTTTGGATCGTTGGGCAGGTATTAGTTTGTAAAATGTTCTGTTATCTGACTGGTGGGAATTCATGATATCTTCCATATTCTGTTGTCTTAATCTAGAGGATGCATGTCTTTGAATCCTACGCAATTGGTATTTTGCAGTTTTCATACTCTTTTTCAAAGGATGCAGATTGCTGTTTGGTTGTCCAGCGATTTTCCATTTCCACCATGCTTTTTTACTTATTTTTGAAGCTAGTACAATTTCTGGGCTGGAGATCTTCTGATTTCGTTTTAACTTTCGTGGCTTGTTTGGGTGGTAACCTGGAATGCTTTTAACAGCTGCATTGTCCAAGAGAGTTTTCAAAGAATAAATAGATTCGATGAGTTTACCCTTCTCTAAATCATCCTTGATTTTATCGATGTTGCAGTTAACAGCCCTCTGGAATTTTTCTGTGTTACATCTATCCCAATTAGGTTTCGGGTAAGAGAGTGTAGGCTTAGTTTTCCTACAGGAGGAAATGTTCAGTGTAGTGGATACTGCCAGATGATCCGAAACATTGTTTGACTGGTCATCTTCTATGTGAACGATATTTGAGACAGAGCAAGCAAGGGTTTTTTTCAGTATGTAGTCAAGTTCAGCCGACTGCTCTTTGTTCTCATGAAAAAAAGTAGGAGTACCATTTTGCTGGGAAGTTAGACCCATTCTCTGAACAAATGATTTTAACAGGTTATCTCTATCATTAGGGGGATTACGAGACAGAGAGGCATTGAGATCACCGCAAATAAAGATAGCATTGTCAGCGAACTTGTTGCATATTTCCTCCAGTAGATCCAGGGAGGCTTTGAAATCTTCTTGCCTCGAGTTCCCTCTACATGGTAAGTACACACTGACAATACAAAATTTCGGGGAGGTATCAGTAGTTAGAGTTGTTATTCTGTGATTACCATCGTCCTGTTTATTTGATCTAAAAGTCCATGAGTTTGGAAACAAAATGGCTGTACCTCCGTAGCCTCTGGGTACTTGAAGAGGAGAAATTGGATCATTTTCATCAACAGCTTTAGCATGTGAGACAAAACCTGGGGAAATACCATCTAACCTATCTAGTTGGAATTTGCATAACCAATGTTCTTGCAGGCAACACATTTCTAACGGATCAGCAATTCCGTTTATGTCTATCTTGAAATTATTTTTTGATACGTTTGTTAGTTTTCTGAAAAGGGAGGTAATTATTATCTCTTTTTGAAATGAGAATATAATGGTTTTAGATTTATGAATGATAATTCAAAGAAGGAAAAAATAAATCGCTGAAAGTACTTCAATAATACTCATTTTTAATTATAGCTAATTTTGCAGGATGATATTTTAGTGGAAATAGCTGTTTTCCATTACGCAGGTCTCACCTTAAAATTTGCGTTCATTCTTCGTTATGTTCGATTTACAAATCATGTAAAAATGAAATGTACTGGGCCACAGGAGGATAATTTCACAACACCATGATAAAGAAGTTTGTACAATGCTCGTCAATTGCGTAGCGTATTACCGCCGACAAAGCGTTTAAATCCAAATGAAAGTACATATAATATAGCCTTTTATGGAGTGAATGTGCCACATGATAGGAAACAGAAAAACCAGTGCTAACGTAACAGTATCTAGTGTAGTATGTAGATACTTTATTACCCAATAAGTTCCGCAGAAAACACGTTAATTTTTTTTTCCTGCATGGTTAACCCTCTAAAAGCTAGTAACGACTACAGCTGCCTTTGCGTTAGTAAAGATTGAGATCAGACTGCACAAAATGTTCAGTCTGATCTGTGATCTATACTGTTCGCTTTGCTGAAACATAAGCAAATGAAACCTTGATATTGCAATGACTATAATCAAATTTCAGGGCTGAAAATGACTATGTTTATTCGACGCCCTAAGGGTTAGAACTGAGGGTGCTCTGTGAGTGCTATTATAAATGTTTTTACAAACAACAAACAGGACTTGACGATAGCTTGCATGAGAGGTGTAAATACATTTGCGAAAAGGCCAAGGCGGCGTTCAAGTTTTCGGATTGAACCCAAGGAAAAAGGCAAATGTCAGCGGCGGTATTAATGCTTGTAGTAGGCTGGGTGAAACGCTAGTGGCAAAATCATCTGAAAAAGACTGATATATTAAAATCTGGATTTTTTTAAAGCCCGAATAGCGACCAAAAGTAAATAATGCAGATGTTAAATGTATTTAAATTTCAATCATAGCAATTAAATTGATTTTTCTCCATGCGACCAACACTTCAACCAACCGTGTAATAACAGATTATTATCTAAACAGTAATTGATATACATTCAGTTTTAATATATAATCTTTATTAATGATTTGAATCTAAATGCATTTAAAAACTTGAGTTTCTTACTTTTGGCCGTCATTTGGGGCTTTCGGTATGTAATGATTTGAATACATGAATTTTATCGTCTGCATAACTCCCATAAGGGCTCCACAGAGATGACGTAGCTCGTTCCTTGCGAATATCAAAACGAGGCTTCTCCTTGCAGAGTAAACAGTCAGAAATTAGGTTCCAAACAAATTAATTTAAATCTTATGAATTCAATCTTTTCAACCAAAAATTTTAAACAACATCCTTCGGTTTAGCTTCAGGAAGAGAGGGATTCATCAACGGATTCCTAGTTCACAGAAGGTAAGAGTCTTTAAACTTAAAAAAAAAAACGCCTGAGGGCTCTTTGTTTCCGAGATTGCGTGATTGAGTCGTAGCACAGAGGTGCATTCAACTGAAACGCTATCAGAAGATAGACGTTAGAAATCGGTCTGAATGACAAAACAGATTCATAATTATAGGCCTATGGTCTGAATGACAAAATTTTTACGTCAGGACGCCGTCCAGACGGTCGTGAATCGACACTTGTAGACAGTTTACCCGATCCAAGTTTGGTAATCTAAAAATAGATCTATCGACGCAGGAAATCGAATTTGTGCTTCTTTTTATTTGATTTCAATTTCGTGTCACTTCGGAAATAATTTGATATAGTATAAATGATAGAACTTGTCATTTTCACACATCTCAGAAATCTGTCTTTCAATATTACAGTGACTGGGAATGGCAAACAAAGAGCCCATTATCTTCACCAGCGGATCAAACGTGATCTTAAGAAATCTAAACCGGTAATTGAGGCTGATGGTTCGACCTTACCTATTGCCGAGGAACCTGAAGCTGGCAATGCTCCTACACAGATCACTCTTAGTGAGGAAAATTTGACACAAATAAGTGGTTTATTAAGGAGCTCTTTTGAAAATCAGCTACCAGCATTAGTATCGGACATTGTGGGAGGTGTTGTCAAGAGTCTTAAAGAGAAAATTGCTTCTCTTTCGGATGAAAATGCTAATCTGAGGCGCCGAGTTGAGGAGCTGGAGTTGAAAGTTGAGAGAGCTGAACAATATAGCCGGCGCAACTGTCTCCTCATGTCGGGCATTTCCGAGACTGACAACGAGTCTGTGGACGAGAAAGTGATGCAGGTGACCACTGCGATTGGAAATGACATCGCATTATGTGATATAGATCGCTGTCATAGATTGGGTAGACCAAGAACAACTACGAGTAGTAACCAGATGTCCAGGCCGCGGGATATCATCATGAAGTTTACGAGCTTCAGGGCTAGACAGAAAGTGTTGAAGAACAAGTCAAAGTTGAGAGCTAGTGGCTTTACGAACGTGTATGTGAATGAGAACTTAACAGCTACAAGAGACAACATTTTCTTTCAAACGAGAAAACTAGTGAAAGACAAACTCATTCACAGCACTTGGACAAGTGACGGAACTATTATTGTGAAAGACAAACAATTGAAAATTCATCGTCTGGAGTCACACAGAGACCTTGAACGGTTCAAGTCTTCGATGCTTATTTCTGCATAACATTATAGAGCTAGTGGTGATTGTCTTGTATGTTAAAAGTCTCTATTTAGTCAGTTCTTCAGTCAATACAGTTTTTACTTCGGTGAACGTATGGGGTGTGTAGATCTCGGATCGGACCGCACATCATGTGCGGTCTGATCTTAGAATTGTACAACCCATGAATAAGCATGAACAAGTTATTGCCTTTTTCGGTAGTATTAATTTGAAATTGCTGTGTAGGTACGTGGAGTGTCATCTCGGATCAGCTTGATCAATCCGCGCGGGCTGATCCGGGACGGCACTTTCCGTTCGTATGTAATTTTCTATTTTGTGCAAGTTTATTGCTAGACAAAATCGAATATAGTCGTGAGGTGTCGTCCAGGATCAGTCTTCACGGAGTGCGCGGGCTGATCCGGGACGGCACTTTCCGTTCGTATGTAATTATTGTGCTGTATTCAAAGGCTCTCAAATTGAACAAGTTTAATATTTCATTGTTTGTTAAGGATTAACAAGGGTTGTTTTCTTTTAAACCCTTTAGCTGACCTTTAGCGGACAGTGCAGATCAAGATCAGACTGCACAGAACGTGCAGCCTGATCTTCGAACTATACTGTCCGATTAGGAGATACTATTCCCCGAGACATAACTTTTAATCAGCGATAATTGGATTATTATCGTGTTATTACATGACATATTTTCTTTTGTCATCGGTGTAAATATTTATATATATAATCGAACCAATTCTTGTCCAGTGAAATGCATATTTCAAACAATCACTAGCATAGATTTTATTCATTTCTATTGGGTCGGCAATGTTTTACTGACATCAGCATTTGTACCATCTGGGATCATATGGCTCACGAGTGCAGTCTGATCACTCTTCTGTACTCTACTTAATACACCCACATGCTTTTTATAATCGAGGGGCAAAGATAACTCCTTATTATGGTATACGAGTATGGAATGTATGAATGCTTTTGTGGTAGGGGAGTTAATCGAATTTTGTCTTTATTTATGTTTGCAATATTGATCTACCCAATATCATTACTTACTGTTTCATGTTGGTATTGTTTGTAAATCAGAGGTTTGTAGTACTGAACCATTTCATAATAATGATATGTATTGGTGGTATGTGTTGCTGCTTCATTATATACAAACTCCAAGGCGAAATCTTTGTTATCTTGTAATCGTTTAACGCTTTACCAGATGACAAAATTTTACTCTTTTTTGGCTTGAGGGTATTTGCAGACGACAATCGTTTATGGCTCAGATGGTGAAATTCTTTCCCTGTTTGCGTTGTATTTTGGAAAAAGGTGAAAATGCTATTACCAGTATTTTCTCCTTCTCCCTCAATGTTAATCATAATGTAATCAGAAGGCGTCTTTTCCAGTGTCGTTAACAGTCGGCATTGTGCAGAAAAAGTACTTATAGACTAGCAACTGTGATATTTACTCATTCTTAGATCGCTTACCATGGCTTGGTTTTGTATCTATCGCAAGAAAACTGAATTCTTCAGATAGTATATTTCGAAATTGAGTTGTGCGTAGCGTTTGGTCTGATTCTGGATCTACACTATATGTTACCTTGAGAAGCATCTACTCGAAGTAACCCTGGGGTGGTTTGGACATACTATTTATTAGATAAGTGTAATTCGAAATCGGATTGTGCAGAGCAATCATTCCGATCTTCGATCGTAGATTACTTTTGTGATGTCTTTTTAAACTCAAACTTGCAGTACTTTGATTTACCTTTCTGTTTTTTCATAGTTAGCTTTCAACTGTTACCATGGCCTTGATTGTGTGTATTATGAGAACATTAATTAATCGTCTGACTGTCTATCTGATTGACTGTCTGTCCGTCCGTTCGTCTGACCATCTGTCAGTCTGTCTGTCTGTCTGCCTGCCAGTCTGTCTGTCAGGTTGGGTTATATAATAATAATAATAATAAATTCTTTATTTTCAGAAGGTAAACCATTAATATTACACATCAATGTAAAAATGATACATTAAATACGGCAATATTATTTCCAATGATGCCTTCTTTAACAATATTCATATAATTAATCAGTATAAAACAAATAATGTAATTACATGTAATAGAAGTTATACCTCAAAGACAGACATAAACGGAAGTGGGTATCTGCAATCTGTTCGAACATCTATAGATATTTTTGCTTCAAACTTTAGCAACTTTCAAAAAGAAATGATTTGAATTTACTTTTGAATGTGTTGATATTTTGAGAGTTTCTAATTTATGTTGGTATTCGATTCCATATTTCCATACCGGAATAGCTAAAAGTCTTTTTGAGATAGTTTGTATTGGGTTTATTGTGTGAAATATCCCTTTTAGCTATTGACCGTAAAACATATGTATTATTTGATGAGAATGTAATAAGGTCAGAAATATAGGAAGGTGTTAGGTTATTAATGGCTTTAAAAATTAATACGCCTATAAAATATTTGCATCGGACTGGAAATGCTAACCAATTTAGAGTTCTGAGCATTTCGTATGAAGATTTATCCCTGTGTTCATTTAACATGATTCTAGCTGCTCGTGTTTGTAATTTGGTAATTCTATGAATATCAACCGTGTTTGCATTACTCCATATTACACAACCATAGTCAAATATTGGTGTAATGTATGCGTTGTAGAACAACTGCTTAACATCAGGTGTAAGAAAATACTGAATCCTTTTCAAAAGAAATAACTTTGAAACAAGTTTCTTACATGTTTTGTCAATGTGTAATTTCCATGTTAAGTTTTTATCTATGTAAACCCCAAGAAGCTTTTGTGATTCAACATTAGTTATCCTGTTATTATAAACATACAGATTTAGATCTTCAATGCATGATAACTTTTGCTTTGATCCTACCATCATACAAGTGGTTTTGGTAGGATTGATGGCCATGTTATTTTTCATACACCAGCGTTGTGTTTTGTTGATATCTGACTGAAGTGTTAATTGAATTTCATTAATGTTTTTACCTTTACAGTGAAATGTTGTATCGTCAGCATACATATCCGTATCGGAATTGATTTCAAGAGGCAAGTCATTTACATACAATAAAAACAACAGTGGTCCAAGTATGGATCCCTGCGGAACTCCAGACGTTATGGGAAGATAGTTTGAGCATGCTACAGCAGTTCTGATCGCTTGAGTTCTATTTGTCAAGTAGGATTCAAAGAGTTTTAAGGCATTACTAGAGAAATGATACAGTTTTAATTTATGAAGTAATACTTTATGATCTACGAGATCAAACGCTTTCTTGAAATCTAAGAATACAGCACCTATAATATTACCTTCATCCATGCTCGTTAACCATGAATTAACTAATCTTATCAGAGCAGTCTGGCACGAATGATGTTTTCTAAAACCAGATTGGCGTTCATCGAGCACGCTGGTATTTTGTAGATATTTATTCAATTGATTAGCAACGTGTCTTTCGAATATTTTAGACAACGTTGGCAAAATGGAGATAGGTCTATAATTATTCGGGTCATCTTTGCTTCCCCCCTTATGTAATGGAACAACACCAGCTTCTTTAAGTTTGTCTGGGAAAACGCCAGATGATAAGCTGTAATTCATTAAAGTTGCAATAGGTCTTGCAACCTGGTCTTTGCATAGTTTTAATATTAGGCCCTATTTTGTCTAGCCCAGAAGATTTATTTGTGTCCAATTTTTCAATGAGAATACTAACTTCATGGGGGGTAATAAAATCAATATCAAAAGATGAATTTTGCAATTTCATATCAAGAAATCGTTGAAGTAAAATGAAATTTTCTGCATTAAATTGTGACTTTTCTGCCGTTTTGGCAATGTTTACAAAGTGATCATTCAATGCGTCAGCTATATTTTGCATTCCCTCAATTATTGTATCGTTGATCTTTAAAGTATTCGGAACAGATATACATTGTTCATTTTCGTTTGAAACCAGTTTTATATTTTTCCACAAAATCTTTGCATCTTTTTTGTCTTTGACTGAATTATTAAAGAAAGATTTTTTAGCCTTTTTTTATGATCGAAACGCACTTATTTCTCCAGATTTTATATTGATCCCAATTTTTATGCGATCTATACATAGTTAATAGTTTTGATATGTATTTGACCTATTCTATCAGTTAATCTGCATGTTTATCGATTGATCAGTTGATTTATCATGCTATTTTGTCTAGTTTTTACACTAATTACCAATTACCATAGCTTTGTTTGTGTGTATTACGAGAACATTGTCCATCTGATTGTCCGTCCGTCCGTCTGTTTGTATGTCTGTAAGCTTAGTTAGGTTTGATATGTATTCGATCTATTCTATCAGTCTGTTTAGAAATATATGTCATCTGAACAGCTGATTTGATACTATTTCATTAGCTCATTGCCTGTCTACAAAGTCAACCCGTTATGAATTATACTTAAAGGTCCGCTTCCCTCTTTGCTTGCTACTTTGATTTTCGGTAATGTTCCGTATAATATGTCTGTATTTTGCTGTTTTCAATCCGAGTCGTCTAGCTGACGTTTAAGACAACAGGGTGCCGAAGTATGAATGTTGTCAACACAATCATATCATGGCTCACTGATAAATTTCTGACTCATTTTACTTTTTCACTCTGTCAGAATAATTATATATGTATTAAGAAATTAAAAATTCTGGAAAGAGTAGAATCATGAGCGGTATCACATTAGGTAAAAATTGCTTAACCTACCTTTGTGTGTATATTTTATATCTTTTACTGGATGACAGATTTATATCGTTTACCTTTTGTGCGTTATATTGCAGACAAATGGTCACATTTATATAAAACATGTAATAATATTTTCAAGCCAGTACATCTAATGATGAAGTTATATTTCCTCTAGAACTTTGATAATCTCGTTCATAGATATCCATTGTCTGCATACTTGTAACCAACTCATTAACTGTGTTCTGAATTAGACCATTCTAGTTTATTTTACAGATTATGTTTTGTGTGTTTTGCCATTTTTACTACATTTATCAGCTGTGTTTATCATTGTTTTCTTGTACATCTTCATTTTTTCTTTTCATTGGTGTGGAGTGTCTGGTGATACTTGTTGAATTAATAGATAATGTACCTGTGGGAGCGTGTAAGAAACGTGGATCTGGACATGTGTTGTATGGCTACATGCTGTTCCTGTACCTAGTATATGCGGTAACATGATACAATGTAGTTTTCAAAGGTTTACTTGTAGCCAGCCAACACACTGTTCACTTCTTCACTTCCACATGACTATTACGCTATTTTTTCTATTCCCATTATTAGGTAGTAATGTTCTTTCATACTCAGTTTTCACAAACATTAAACAGTCAGAAACTTTGACTGGATACATAATACACTTGAACGCGAAACGCTTAGCGACCAGCAATCGTTGTAAAAAGAATGTAGAATTTTCCAGGCTGATGTTTTACTGTACCTTTTCTTGTTTGTTGCCTTCGTCAGTCGTGATTATACTTTTGATATTAAAATCAGGCGATGTCCATCCGAATCCTGGTCCACCACCTAGCGAGAGCTCAGATAGTTGTTCAAGTTCATTTGATCTGTACACTTTTCTCAACCTTCCTAATCATCTCTCAACTATCCATTATAATGTCCAAAGTATAGCAAATAAGCTTGATACTTTGATTGCCGAGTTCTCATATTTTGATATTGTGTCTTTTTCTGAGACTTGGTTACATAATGAAGCGTCTTCAAATGATTTACTTTTTCCGTCCTTCCATTCACCTGAACGCAAAGATCGAGCTGACAATAGATACGGAGGAGTTATTCTATATGTCAAGAATAATTTGTCTTACATCCGAAGGCACGATCTCGAACTTAATCGTCTTGAATGTATTTGGATTCAGATTAAGTCTAGTAATAAAAGGAATATCCTGTATGGAGTATTCTATAGACCACCAACCTCTGATTCAGTCTACACCTCACTGATAGAGGACTCTATTGGTCTTGCTATTGATTCAAATATCTCTGATGTTATTATTACAGGGGACTTTATATTAAACATAATGAATCAAACCCAGTTTCGTAAAGTAGAGGCCCTCTGTAACCAATTTAATATGAATCAATGTATAGACGAACCAACACATTTTACAGAAAATTCTCACTCTATAATTGATCTTCTTTTTGTTACAAATAAAGACTCAATATTAACAACGGGCGTTGGCGAACCTTGTCTGAATCTTACTATGCGCTATCACTGTCCTGTCTTTGGTGTTTTTAATTTTCTTAAACCCAAGGTTAAGAATATACAGCGAACAATTTGGAAGTATGACCAAGTCAATTATAATCAGCTCAGGCATAACTTCTCAATTTTTTATTGGAGCTCTGTACACAATTCTAATATTGACATTTACGCTGACAGTTTAGCGGATGTCATTACAGAAAACGCGTCTAAGTTTATCCCCAGCAAAAAAGTTTATGTCAACCCCAAAGAACCTCCGTGGTTGACCTGTGAGATTAAAAAGAAAATACGTCGCCGTAAAAGATTATATAGAAAAGCAAAGAAGTCAAACGATGTCAGCCACTGGTCGAATTTCAGGGCGGCTAGAAATGAAGTCATTGCATCGATCCGACAAAATAAAGCACAATATTTCGAACGGATGGCTTCACAATTGAAATCTGGAACTCTGTCTTCGCGTGGTTGGTGGAAAACTCTAAAGTCGCTCATGTGTTCTCATTCGTCAACATCTATCCCTCCTTTGTATGATACTTCCAATGACTCTATGATTATCAAAGAGGACGAGAAAGCAAACTTACTTAATTTATAATTTGCCAACCAGTCGTGCATAGACGATCCCTTAAGTTTCATTCCAGTTGAAAATCAGGAATTTACAAACAATTCTTTAGATTCTATCAATGTCACGCCGTCTGAAGTACTAGATATTCTCAAAACACTTAAGCTTGGTAAGGCATCTGGACCTGACGGCATACATAATAGAATTCTTATCGAGGCTGCTGGTCAGCTTGCACCTCAGCTGTGTGATCTATTCAATCAATCTTTAAATACAAGTTCTGTTCCATCATCATGGAAAATATCTAATGTGTGTCCAATATATAAATCAGGTGATGCATCCCTTCCTTCCAATTATAGGCCCGTTTCACTGTTGAGTAATATTGAAAAGGTTTTAGAAAGAATTATATTCAAACATGTTTACAACTATCTAAAGGACGTCAATTTCTTTACACCTTGGCAGTCTGCTTTCATGCCAGGTGACTCAACTGTTAACCAAGTAGCTTGTCTCTATAACCACATTTGTAAAACTTTGGATGATGGTTTGGAATTTAGAGTTTTATTTTTTGATATAAGTAAAGCATTTGACAAAGTTTGGCATGACGGTTTACTCTTTAAGCTTAAGAGAGCAGGGATTTGTGGGAAGTTATTATCTTGGTTTTCCAGTTACCTTTCTGCTCGTTATCAAAGGGTTATTTTGCCTGGCGGTGTCTCAACTTTAAGCCTTGTACAAGCCGGTGTCCCCCAAGGTTCTATACTCGGACCTCTCTTATTTTTAGTTTACATCAATGATATAGTAGATGATATTCAGGCTAATATTAACCTGTTTGCAGACGATACCAGCTTATCAATGATTGTAGACAATCCGGACGAAGTAGGAAGAGTTTTACAATCAGATATCGACAAAATTAATCAGTGGGCTCAGAAGTGGTTGGTCAAGTTTAATCCATCTAAGTCTGAATCTTTAGTAATTTCTCGTAAACGTTCCAAGCCAAATCACCCAGATCTGTTTATGTCAAATATAGAAATACCGTCTGTTACCAGTCATAAACATTTGGGATTCTTTCTTTCCAATGACGGTTCTTGGGACATTCACGTTAGTAAATCTATTGAAAAGGCCTGGAAAAGGATTGGAATCATGCGGCATCTTAAAACGCGTCTCGATCGTCTTTCTCTTCAAACTATTTACTTTTCATTTATCAGGCCTATTCTTGAATATGGTGATGTTGTATGGGACAACTTTTCTCAGGGTCTAAAAGATCAAATGGATAAAGTTCAAAATGAAGCAGCTCGCATAGTAACAGGCTGCACCAAACTAACTGCTATCCGTGATTTATACCAAGAAACTGGATGGGAAACTTTAAGCCAAAGGAGGCGAAAACACAAACTGATTCTCTTTTATAAAATGTTCAACGGACTGTCTCCTAACTATCTTAATGCTCTTGTTCCTAAGACAGTTGGAGAGTCATCATCTTACACTCTTTGAAGGCCAAATAACTTGCGAACCATTGCTTGCAGAACCACTTTGTACAAAAATTCATTCTTGCCATCAATGATAAATGATTGGAATTGTTTATCAGATGAAACAAAAAATGCCGGAACGTTGTTTTCTTTTAAACATCGCTTAAATATTGACAAACCGAGACCAAATAAGCTTTATTTATTTGGAGATAGAAAAACTCAGATCATACATGCTAGGTTACGTAACAAGTGTAGTTGTCTTAATGAGCAATTGTATTTGAAAAATATAGTCCAGTCACCCCTTTGCAGATGCGGCTCTGTTGAATCAACACATCATTACTTCTTTGAATGCCCATTCTACAGAGAAATAAGAATCAGTCTAAATGATGACATAAGTACAATTACGAGAGTTACTCTTCAAGTCATCTTACATGGTGATGAAGATCTTGATCAACCTGATAACGAAAAAATATTCGCAGCAGTTCATTCTTATATCAGTAGAAGATTTACTTAAAATAATTATGGCTTTTTCTTCCTTTGGATGTGTAAATCCTGCTTCCAAAACTTATTTTAAATGCTTATATTTAAATAAGTAACTGCGTCTTCTGTTATTAATAGCATCCAATATCTATTGATATGTGATGGTCATGGAGGAGTTCAATTGTTTGCGAAAAATTCCTCCCCGTTCCCACAGTGAAACACTCCACACCAATTCACCTTTTAATTCAGCTTATCTTTCAGCTTATTTTCCAGTTCTGTTTTTCTTTCACACGGTTTTTCTTTCAATAGCAATCAAAATACCATTATGATTTTTTATTACGTTATCAACCTGTAACTGTGTACCTGAAATTTTGGAGAAGAACAATATAAGCTTAGCTTTCGTTCTGATCCATTTCGTCAGTTATTATTTGTTAATTTGTTGATTTGTCTTTAGATCTTTGTAATTATATGTAATTGATGAATAAAATATGTTTAAACTAAAGAGCCAGAAGATTTGGCAAAAGGCCAGGGCGGAAAGACCCAGAATCGTTCTTATGCGCATGCGTCAACATCCGGAAGCAGCGAAGTACTTCCTGACAAGAGAAAAGATTTGGCGAGTTTCCTTGAAAGGGGAGAGGAAATATTAAAAACTTTTGCAGAGTCGATTCGGGGATTTGAGGCTCAAACGTTACAAATTAAAGAGTTTTCGGCCACTGTAAATACAATTCAGGCGAGGTTGAAGCGGAAACACGTTGAAGAAAATCAGGACAACGAAAACGAAAGTAGGTCTCCCTGTCAAAAACGAAGGAAAAGTGCTACAGATCAGTCGTTAGATGACGAGTTATCGGATGTCTCATGGGACTCAGGAGATGAAATTGACCGGCTCGCGTTAGACACGGAGCCAAACAATTCTGCTAACGAAGATTTAAGCTGCATTGAAGAATTCAAAGAATTTTTTGATGAAGAGCAAACTGTCGGGGATAAAGTGTCCGACGTCGTGGCGACAGCCATTAACAAAAGTCTACGTTGTCAGGTAGATGCAGAAAAGATGAGAAAACTTATACAGCATTACAGGCGACCAGAAAATATTGACAACTTACAGGTTCCAAGGGTCGATACCTTTTTATGGGATGAACTTAAGACCAGTACAAAATCACAGGATGTAGGGAGGCAAAAAACAATTGGAATCATCAATCAAGCAATAGTTCCACTGGTTAGAGCCCTTGACTACACAAATAAAACGAAGACACCAGACATCAAGATGCTTACAACATATGTCAAGGACTCTGTCAAAATGATGTGTGGGGAAGTAAACAAACTGAACCAACAACGCAGGGAAATCATAAAAAAGGAGATTTTTCCCAAATTTAGACACCTGTGCTCAGATGGACAGCCTGTTTCAGCAACCGGTTTATTTGGCGACAATCTAGCTGAACAAACAAAAAATTTGGATTCAACTAAGGGCGTACAAATGACAAACAAGGGAATAACAAACAAGGGATCAGGACAGAAGAATTTTTTATTGAAAAGAGGGGGGGAGAAGCCAACCGAGTGGAGACAACAATCGAAACATCGGTACCCCCCCCCCTCCAAAACACAGAAAACATCCAATGCAACCTGGAGGAGGCCTATGTTCAAATCCAAGGGCTCAGGAAGTCAGTCCAAAGGGGACAGGAAACACTATTCACAGAAACAATAGAACTGCAAAGTAAAACTGTAAGTAACCAATCATTACTGGGTGACCTCCAAAATATTACAAAAAACTTTCAGGCTGGTAAAACTAGAAATTACTTAGAACACTGGAAGGCTCTGACATCTGATACATGGATCCTTGAAACAGTTGCAGGCTATAATGTAGAGTTTAGTAGAACACCTATCCAATTTAAAACTCCATATCCAATAAAATTCAACCAAGATGAACATTACAGGGTTAAGGAAGAGTTGGAACGGTTTGTAAACTGCAATATAATTGAAAAAGTCTCAAATTATATCCCAGGGGAATTTATTTCTAATATTTTTGTTAGGCCAAAGAAAGAGAACAAAATCAGAATAATTCTGAATTTGAAGCAGTTCAATGAACATATAGACCCACTCCATTTCAAAATGGAAACACTGCAGTCCGCCGTTCATGCAATGCACAGAAACTGCTACTTTGGCTCGGTTGATCTTTCTGAAAGTTACTATTCAGTGCCGATTGCTGAGGAGCATCGTAAATATTTTAGATTCTGGTTTGATAATCAGAAATACCAGTTCACCTGTTTAGTAATGGGACTTGCTACAGCACCTAGAGTGTTCACAAAAATTCTAAAACCTATTTTTACATCTTTACGAGAGAGAGGTTACATAAGTATAGCCTATATAGATGATTCATGCCTCCAGGGGAAAACATATTCAGAATGTAAGGATAATATAGCACAAACTATCAAATTAATGGACAGTTTAGGATTAACAATCAACCCTGACAAGTCTATTCTTATCCCTTCCAAACAAATTGTATTTGTGGGATTCATACTCTGTTCAGAAACAATGACAATTAAACCAACAAGTGGAAAAATACAGAAAATTAGAGAATTATGTGTCACTATTTATCAGTCTAAGTTCATAGTCATCAGAACATTTGCGCAGTTAATTGGGATGCTAGTAGCCTGTGAACTAGGTGTTCGCTATGCTCCATTATACTACAAGCCACTTGAAAAGATCAAAGAACACAATTTGAACAGGAAACGGGGCAATTTCAATGCTTTCATGAGAGTCACAGAAGAACTGAAATTCCACTTACAGTGGTGGATGGACAATTTAGACCAGGCTTTTCAAGTAGTGGCAGAAAATAACCCAGACTTGGTTATGACCTGTGATAGCAGTATGACTGGATGGGGGGCTGAAATCGCTTCTGAACAAAAATTTACAAAAGGGGTTTGGTCGGCCAAAGAACAAACATTACATATCAATGTGTTAGAGCTGAAAGCTTGCAAACTTGGTTTAATGGCATTAGGAAAAGACAAAACAGGGGTCCACATTCAAATTCTAAGTCACAATACAACAATATGTTCATACATCAACAAATTTGGGGGTAAAAAATCTGAACTTAACGAACTAGCAAGACAAATTTGGTAATGGTGCATTGACAAAAAGATTCATATAAGTGCAGCTCATATTCCTGGGAAATTTAATGATGAAGCAGATGCATTATCCCGCAGTTACAAGAATGACCTGGAATGGTCTTTATGCAATTCCATTTTTAGTAGTATACAGCTTTTGTATCCGCTAATGGAAGCAGATATGTTTGCGTCACGGCTGAATGCCAAACTGAAAAAGTATGTGTCTTTTTTTCCAGATCATGATGCGTATGCCATAGATGCATTCAGCATGACTTGGAGAAATTATTTACTGTATATGTTTCCTCCTTTCAGTCTAATTCCAAGAATTCTTCAGAAGATCCAGGCAGATCAGGCCGAGGTTGTGCTGGTGGCACCAGTATGGAAGACGCAAACCTGGTGGCCACGCCTCCTGAAAATGTTGTGTCAGGATTGGCATATGATAAAACAAGCTCACGACGTTCTTCACCTTCACCACAAACCCCAAGTAAAACATCCATTGAAACACCTGAAGCTTGGTGTTTTTCGCATATCAGGAAAGCATTACAGCAACAAAAGATATCAGATGAATCTGCTGACATTATCATAGCAGCCTGGAGGAAATCAACAAGGAAAACCTACGCAGTTTATTTAAATCAGTGGATTAAGTACGCTAAAAAGAAACGAATCAACTTGATTTTACCTACTCCACCGCAAATTATAACATTTCTGACAGCTTTGTACAATAGAGGTGTAGGATATAGTGCAGTTAACACTGCTAGGTCAGCCATTAACCAACTCGTGTGTCTTTGTTCTAATGTAAATTTGGGGGAATGCACTTTCATCAATAAATTTATGAAGGGTATCTTTGAACTTAGACCGTCTTTACCGAAATACGACTATATCTGGGATGTTCAGACAGTACTTGATTACATGGAAAGTTTACCAGATGAATTGCCACTGTCTGTGCTGTCAGAAAAATTAGCAGTATTGTTTTTATTACTGACTGCTCAGCGGTGTCAAACATTACACTTACTTACTTTGGGAGATATATCATTTGTGGGAAATACAATGATAATTAAACTCAGTCATCTGTTAAAACAATCAAGACCAGGGAAACATCCTGGGCCCGTATTCACCAACCATTCTCAAGAACGTTCTTGGTCTTATTCTTCAAGATTTCCTGACTGTGAAATTAACAGAACGTCTGATTGGCTAAACCATCCGGTTTAGCCAATCAGACGTTCTGTTACTTTCACACTGGCAAAATTCTGAAGAATAAGCCTAAGAATATTCTCAAGAATGGTTGGTGAATACGGGCCCAGGACCACTAATTCTGGAATCCTATCATAGCCATAAAAAACTGTGCTTTGTGACTGGTTTTAGGGAATACCTAGACGGAACCGAACATATTCGAAACAGTGACGCTTTCCTGATCAGCAGTCAGAAACCCCATAAGGGAGTGTCAAAATCTACTATTTCGAGAAGGATTAGAAATTTTTTACAAAAAGCTGGGGTAATGGAACACTATGGGGCCCATAGTGTTCGATCAGCTTCAACTAGTAAAGCAAAATCCAGAGGGATTCCACTTTTAAACCTATTAAAAACAGCATGATGGAGTAATGCTGCTACATTTGCAAAATTCTATGACAAAAAGATAGAATCAGAAAGTTCCCTACAAATGAGGGTCCTTTCAGTTAATGCCACCAAGGATGGTTAATGATGTATATATATGTACATATACCTATGTCTTGCTTTTTTCATTATCAAGGTCACTGTACAGTTTACATGTAATTTCATTGTAGAATTTAGTGATTTCATTTTTCTTCAATAGATTGTTCACGCTTTTTCCAAGAGAGCACTTGAATTCACTTCATTTACCTGTTCATTATTCATGATTCCCTTTTCAATTGAGATCAATCCTGCTTGAACAGAGAATTACTGTAAAATCTCTGTGGAGCCCTTATGGGAGTTATGCAGACGATAAAATTGATTGATTAAACAAGACTTACCGACAACGGAGGGAAGTTGAAGTTAGATCTGAATTTTATCGACTGCAAACTCCCAAAGGGCTTACACACCCTCCCACCCAACCCTTGTGTCTGATTCTCTGTTTCAAGCTTTTTCATTGATGCCAAGGTTTGTTGAACCATTGGGACTCTAAAGACTGATATTCGCAAGGAACGAGCTACGTCATCTCTGTGTAAGCCCTTTGGGAGTTTGCAGTCGATAAAATTCAGATCAAACTTCAACTTCCCTCCGTTGTCGGTAAGTCTTGTTTAATCAATCAATTTATAAAGGTCATTCAAAGTTTCAGATGGTGCGGGACTTTGGAAATCAGCATCGTGACAGTCTTCCTAGCTTTTGCAAGCTATAAGTTTGGAAACTATTTGAGCCATGCTCTGAGAAACAGCAATTTATTGCATATGCAAAAAGTATCGACTCAGGTTACCCTGCGCAATCCGTGCAGGATGACCCGATTCGAAACGTTTTGCACTTTGTAAATTTCCTGCATGTACAAGGGCCATGCTGCTTCTAGATTCAGTTTGTTGTTAGAAGGTATGAGTTTGATGGATCTATAGTTATGCAATATCTTGCCTGGTATGTAAGTATTGCAAAGACTCTTGCCAAAGCACGACTAATTTATAAGCAATATCAATATCTTGATAGTAACACATAGGTACTTTAGGCTTCAAACGCATCTTTTCATTTTGCACCAGCCTTGTTTTGAAAACATTATTTAGAGTAATTCCAGCTCTTGCCAACACGTTGTCTACTGCTTGGACTCTTTACAAAAAGAAAAAAAATTAAAAAAATAATTGTCCAATTTGAAAGCATTTGCAGACGACTATTTAAATTTATGATTTAAAAGAAGCTTAGAAATCATCGCAGGAAAAAGTGAAAATGCTGGTAAACAGCATTTTCTCCTTTGCCCATAATGTCTTCTGAAGCATTATTTGTCACAGTACAGGGTTGTGTAGTACGTGCTTAAACTTTATTTTATGGAATATTTTCTTATGGGTAAACAATTTTACTTCATTTACTCTTATGTTTAAAAGTATATAATGTCAATTCGTGGATGTATAGACGCTAATTAATCATGCAATAAGTAGACAAATGTCAAAGAACCATGCAGTGTACGAGGGCTAATTGACAAGTTGTGAGCCTTGTAAGTAAAATAAAGCAGTGTGTGAAACTGTTCATGATATCAGACATAGAGTATGATAAAAATGCATGCAATATGTTAAGTATGTTAAATCTTAATATTATTATAATCATGCTGTGTTTAAAACCACTGAAAATTCAAAGCTCAGTGGCATCCAACAAATATAGATCTGTATACACAAATAAAAATTTCTGGAAGCATTACATATCTCCTCATTAACACATTCTCTCTCTCTCTCTCTCTCTCTCTCTCTTTTCAGTACATAACGCTTTCATACTTACGCTCATGCTCACTTCTCGCAAACGTTGACATACAAAGACCATTCTAATAAGAACAATTTGATCACAAAGAACAAGAGATGTTGCCACAAAGTACAAGACCTTGAAGACCCTAGACCCATTAATACGGTTTTGTTAGTAGGACAGGCCTCAAGAATTTCAAGTTTCCCATGCAATGCTGTGTCTAGCACTTAGAGTTTTGAAAAAAAAAACAACAACTGGAATCAGTAATACACATTCCAGTTTGCTTGCCGACTTATCACACCACATCAGACGTTCATGTAAGGGATAGAAAACGAGTGCCGTGGTATATGGGAAATATACAACGAGCGTTAGCGAGTGTATATTTCCCATATATCACGGCACGAGATTTTCTATCTTACTTAGACCACGTGACTATTCATTCATGCTTTTTACGTCATATGCTCATATTTATAGAAGATAAAAAGCCTGTTACAAAATTGAGTCGTTGTAATTGTTAAAATGGAAGTTTTGCACCTGGTTCAAAAGAGGCATAAGTAAGGTACTAATTTATATCAAAATGTTAAATTATTCATTATGATTTTAATGAAAGTTAACCTATTTGTGGATTGTTAACACCCCGGTTACACAGACTGTCGGGCTTACATCCATTTCAAATCGGTGTCATTATTTCAATTTTTTTCCTTTTTTATCGGTTGTCATAGGCGACCTTATTTCAAGCTGTTTGTGTAAACGGCGATAAACAGGGGTTCAATCGGTCTTAAAAATATTCCGTCTTGCGCTGGTAGAGGCCCAATCGGGATCTGACCGGTGATTAAAGATATATACGGCCACAACATCTTTCCTTCACAATGGAGTCTTCTTGGACTTTCAAGACTTCGTTAGAGACAAACATAACAGTTTTGCCTTAGTCGACGGATTTCAGGGAGTTCCCTTTGACCGACATACTAAGTCAAATCGAAACTTGTTACAGAATTGTTACGGAATCAATCAGATATTGCGCTGGTGAATTTTTGTGGAAACTGAATTAAAATGCCTGTCGCGCATGTAACAATGTGTCTCATGGATTCCATATTTTGATTCTTAGCTTTTTTCACTGGTGATTAGTATCAGTTCATCGGTGGCTTTTCTGTGGCTCTTCGGTGGCTTGTCGATGGCCTATAGGTGATATCAGTGGTAGATAAGTTGTCAATCGGTTATTTTGTAATATTTTCACCGATCGAGAATTTTAAGCATGTTTAAAAATCTAAATCGGTAACTTTTCATCGACGAAATTAATCTTTTCCCGGTAGCTTTTGATAGGTTGGGAATAGGTGACCAATATGTGACATCGGAGGCAAGTCGGTTTTCGTCGGTTCCCACCCTACTTCGGTTAAAAAGACCACCGATTTATCAGCGATAGCTCTGTGTAACCGGGGTGTAAGATCGAACTTGTATTTGTCGGCAAAATTTTGAAAACATGTTTCGATTGATGTAGATTGTCAAAGACAGTAGGGGCCTTCATCGGTTAGAACTTACTATGTATCTCTTGTAATTAGACAGTACTAGTCTATTTTATTACGAAACACATGGAATGTTGCTGAGAAATATTGTTCAGGTTTTTGTTGTTGTTGTTGCAATTATGTTTAATACGTAAATTTCAAGCAATTTTTGTAAGCAATGTCAACATGAAAACCTTGTAAACTTTGTAGAGCCATTGGGCTTAACCTGTTGGCTGCTAAACGCGACTCAAGGATTTTTAGGGGACAATTTAGATACAGATCAGAAAGAACAGAACGTGTATAATCTGACCTTGGATGTACACTGCGGTATTAAAGCGATATTTTTCCATAAAATATCTTTGAAATAGCCAAATTTGGGCTTTTATCATTGGTTTGAAGGTTTCTTTTCACTTATTAAGCAGGTTAAGGGTTAAACATTACTAAACCAACCTATTCATGTGTAGGTGCACTGACACGTTTAACGCCAATGCAAACTAAAGCTTTCGCTGTCGAATGTGTTGTAATTTCTTAGCGAAAACAAGTGTTTAATCCTTCTCAGATTGAAGTTGTAGAAAAATGGTTGTATAGGTAATGGCATGTTTTAAAGCCAAAATGTGAACATTGCACTTTTAACCAGACTGAAGCCTTATTTTTCTACCGCCTAAAGCACATTCCATTCAAGAGATTGCTGTAGTTAATGCCTAGTTGAGGGCAATACTATTTGTATAGACTTTGAATAGTATTACACTCAAACATGAAAATGTTATACCCAGTTCAAATCATACTTCAATTTTTTTATACTGCGAAGGGTACATTTTGCCCCGACTCGACATCGCAAACAAAAATTGTCGGAATTCACGTGCAGGATATGCTAGCACAGTATATCCAGATATACAACTGCGGGAGTTGTATCTTCGATATATACAATGGAAATACTGAACGCTGATTGGTCAAGTCCCTACAAGCGTGGTCTAAGTAGTTAATATCCACGGTTTACTTCGAAAACCTCGTACATACAGCTTGTTACAAGCTGTAGTTACGAGGTTTTTGAATTAAACCGACGATATGTTAAGAGATTTCGGCAATGTGTGGAATATGCTACGCAATATTTCATGAAGAATATCGAAGTATGCCGATTTAATAATAACAAGACATACTAATTCTAGATATACTTACTTGAAACTTCATCATCTGATTAAAAAAATTAATTTTGTATTTTTTTTATATGAAAGCTATCATTCAATAACGTCATTTTTTTCTTGAAATTACAAATCTACAGTTGAGAAAATAAAGGTACTATCTAGAATCTAACTTAATTATTCCTGTCTTTAGCAATCTTTTGCCATGACCCTTACGTCATATACATTGTTTAAAACAAACTGTTGAATATACCGGTATTCTGAACGATACTGGACCTGAGAACAACATCAATTGTAACTAGAGGCACTGATATAGACTATGCGATAAAAATTGGAAAGTTGCATGAAAAAAAGCTAGATCTAGCATTTCCGATGAAAAACCTCTTCTCCGAATCAACGGTTTATGGCTAATAAGTCCGAGATGAAAAAAAAAAAGAAAGAGATTTTACATGTTTTTTCTTTTTTTGTAAATATGGACGGACGCATGTTTCACATACGAACAGTTAGGCTGCTAATCTTGCATCTGCGTTTCAACTTGTTTTCAACGTTTTAGCATTATCTTTTATGCCCAAAATGTTTTCTTTTGCCTTAATATGAACTTGAAGTTTGTTTTGTGAAGGGTAGAAAACCGCATTTTCTCCTTTTCCGACAATGTTTTCTAAAGACCTCTTTCTCAGGGTCGTCAAAAGTAGGGATTCTGTGGTAGTGGGTTAATCAACTTACTTGCCATGCAGACACCGGTTGTTGTCCCATTACATTTAACACACAAAGAACTTGCACATTCATTGAAATGTGTACAACTGTCTCCGTTCTCCTTGAGCACGTAACCCTCACCATTTTTATCTGGAATATATTCAGACAGATTTGACCAGTATACAATTTCGACTACATGTATATATATATTCAGAAAGATGTGACCAGTATACAATTTCGACCATATCTGTGTATTAACCAAAAATGATTGTGGCGATTAAAGGGGCCTTTTTTGTAATAAAGAACCAAGAAACCACTGTAAAACAAGATATACCAGTAAATAGCAACTAAACAAAAACAAAGTATTAGAGAGAAAGCTAAAGAAACAAAACCTCAAAAGATATGGGATAGAAGGCTGGACAAAAATAACGCCGGAAAGTTTTCTTTTTGAAAATACTAAGAAAAGGAACAGAAACAGACAAGACAACTACTTCTAAAAAGAAAATAATGCCAGACAAGAACAAGGAACATCTTTCCTTCCGCAAATAGATCTACAGGGGCCGGCACAATAAATAATGTCCCGCGATTTTGACAAATCGCTAATTTCTATTTACTCAGTCAAGTACATGTTTATCAGTGCCAGGAAGTTGGTCACAACCCAGCGCACTCAGCTGCACTGAAAAATTAGGCAAGTAACCCACAAAAAGACCAAAAAATAGGAAAGAAAGCTAAACCAAAACCTTCGGAAATGAGAAAGAAGACGAAGTAAGGATCACTTACTTAAACAAAGGTTGTGGCCAATGACCACTTTGAGCTCGTGGGAAGGAGGACACAAACAAACGTTCAGCAGACATCTTGGCGCGGTACTAGAACTGTCATCAGAGATTGTTGACGTATTGAAGGATACCGCACAGGATACAGCGGAAGTGCAATATTCGCCATACTGTGCTCTAAAAATGTCTAAATACTAATACATTTCTGACAAAATATGGAACAAAGAAAGAAAACTAACAATTCGTCCATAATGAAATGATTTGCAGACGAAAGTAAAAACAATATGTTTGGAACACAGTCTATCAAAGTCGCTAGTAAAAAAAGTTCATCACATCATTAAAATCCAAGCAGGCAACTTTAATTCTCGCTTTAAAATTTTTTTTCAGCTACTATAATTTGACAGACCCTTCTGTGGCACATATTAAATTTGTCTGCACTTTGACTTCAGAAATGTTTACTTTTGGCCGCTCCTGGGCCTTTATTACAAATAGGTTCTTACGTGCACGACATGCAAGATAGGTCTCTGACGTCGCCATCGTGTAGCCTTCTTGACATTGACACGTACTGTCACACTGGCCACCTGCAAAGATCATCATCATCATCATCTTCTTTTTCTTCTTCTTCTTCTTCTTTTTAATGACTTTTCTTAACCATAAGACCCCTTGTTTACTCTCTTGACCACAAGGCAAAATTTTAGAACTATCCAAATTTAAAGCATTGGCAGACGACACTTTCCTAGTGAAATGACGCAATTTTTCTTTGATAGAGTAGAAAACTTTGTGGGAAAAGGAGAAAATGCTGGTTACCAGCATCTTCTCCTTTTCCCACAATGTTTTCAAAGGGCTTGTGTCCAAGGGTTGTCAAAAGTCGTCATTGTGTGGTGAAGGGTTAACGACCCTTAGGAAGACGGTTTTTGAAAATACTGTCGGAAAAAGAAAAAAACATTGGAAAAGACAGAAATCATATAATGAGCCTTATTCATATTTTCTTCCCCAAATGCTATCAGTTCGATTGAGTCTAAATTTGTGTTGGCTGACTAAATGTTACATACAAGGAATTCCACGTTTAACCCTTTCCCAAACAATCCCTGGTTTTGACGTCCCCGAGAAAGAAGCCTTCTGAAAAAAATGTGGGAAGAAGACAAAATGCTGGAAACAAACATTTTCTCTTTTTCCCACAACGTTTTCTTCCCTTCCCAAAACAAAGTTAATTTATTTTTCAGTCACATTAATTTTGTTGTCTGCAAAGAATTTCAGTTTGGAACAGTAAAAATTTATGTTGTTTGGTAAAGTGTGAAAAGATATTGCTTCTTTCTCGTTGCATTACGCGGGGTCACACCTCTTATTTGGTGTTTTTTTTTTATTTTACACTAAAACAAAGGTAAATTCGCCATCTGTGATCCTCTGCTGTACTTTTATTGGCACACCCACAGCTTGACTTCTTTTTAATATCAAATGAATAATCAAATGTCTACGCATGACGCTAAAGAAATATGCAACAGGGACACATGCACAAAATAGTTCCCCAAGAGACAACTACTAAGTATCTTGCATTCAGTTTCCAAACAAATCATTCAATCAACACCAGGCACACGTTAGATACGCCCTTCCATTTTTCGGATAAAGAAGTGCAGAGGAAGTGCTTTATGTAAAATTTTCCAACGATACTACTCTTCCATGGCCAACTTTATCATGCAAATCAAACCCGGTAACTGTTATTTGACCGCTATGTAAGCCAATTAAATTATGAGAGTTTGATCCCTTTTGGCCGTGAAATCGATCACATACGGAATGATATATTGACTGGCGATCTCTGCAAACCCTTTGCACTTATAACCCGAATTTCGCGCTTCGAGTGTAGAGGGTTTCAATTTATTGGAAAACAACTCTGCGGGATATCTGGGGTTGTAAATTATACCCCGGTCACATATTCACGGAAGGCCGCCACGGAAGAGCTACGGATTCGTTCCGGCATTGTCCGTGACTAATCGTACTAGTCTGTAGCTCTCCGTATTGTAACCGTAGTCATTCGTAGTAGTCCTTGTATATCCGTAGCGGTCCTTGACAATTTTTGAACATGCACAAAAATTTTTTCAGGATTTGATACGGAGAACTACGTATTAGCACGGTTACACTACGTTTTAGTTACGTTATGATACGGATTTGTCACGGAGAGTCACGACCTTAATATTTTGTACTACGGAGAGGCAGGGATTCGCACGGTCTTTTACGGTTCACTACGTTGCAACACGACACAGTACGGAATTGTAAGGACCACTATTGTTTGGTAGGATAAATTCAAAATCATGTACTTCAACAAGGGTATTTTTACTCTGTCTTTGTAGAATACAACACAATTGCGCTTTGTTGTTGAGTTCACAATCATGAATCGTCAACAAATGATGTTTGCAATAAATTGGCGGCAACTGGATATTGGTATGGCAGAAAATGTCAAGGCACTGGTCCAGCAGCTTGATGGCATACATAGATGTAATAATTATATTTTTATCGTAGTACTAATAATACCTTTAATTTAAGGTTACATATTTTACAAAACATTGTACGAAAATGAATAAACATCAGTATTATAATGTGACATTCTGTCAAAACAACGATGCTAAACATGCAAGTAAAACGAGTACATAAAACTGTCACCGTTTGTGGGGGTTCTGACAACCGCCAAAGAAACGTGAGGTCACAGGTTCGAGCCCCGCCAGGAGCTTGTTCTGAAATGGCTGGTTGGTGAACCGCCAGCTAGTTAAATGTATGGTTACTGGTTGCCTGCCTGGCCCTTTCGAAATGGGTGATATTAACTATAAAGACAAGCACTTTACTTTTAAAACATACCCATTCACGATAATCAATGTAACTGTGGAATAAACAGCAGATTTTATGAACATAAGAGAAACGTTATTGATCAATATTTTCATTGAACCCTTTGCCATTCAATCCATTCTTTTTATGGGTCTGCAACAGACAAGTCAAGAAAACATTCTGATTCTAGGAAATCGAAAAAAATGCTCAAAATGGGCAATTCCTCCATCTCCCACAATGCTTTCTACCTTATTGTTGAACTGAAGTTCGTTTGTACCAAATTTACAGTTGTTGTCTGCAGATGCTTTCAATTTCGTGGAAGCCAAATTTTGTCAACTTGTGATGGGTTACTGATTATAATAATCAGGTAATAAAAGACAGAGAATATGTGGACTAGAGATTGGCTTTTACGAAGACCTGTCCATGGCCAGTATGAGGCTCTCATGGCCGAACTTGTTGCATTTTGAAAGTGAGCGGGCTAGAGCATTTGGACGGAATGCTAAATCGTGGTAGGTCCGTATCGACCCGTGACGATTCGTACTACTACGTATCGGATCGTTCTTATTCGTACTAATCCGTACCTGTACCGTAGCAAATCGTAGTGTATCCGTACTACAATCGTCCTGATTCGTGTCGCTCCGTATTAAACCGTGTCCAACCGTAACAGTCCGTATCACTCCTGGAACTGTGACCTACATTTTGGCTGTAGATCCGTCGAACTCCGTACTCACACCATTGTGTATCCGTATTGGAACCGTAGCGGACTACGGAATTTGTCATTTCCGTAGCCATCCGTGAGCGATTAGACCGTAGCTCTTCCGTGGAGGTCTTCCGTGAATATGTGACCGGGGCTTTACTGGGGTACCAAAACTTGTAGGATTTGTTTTCCTTTCAGGTCTTACAATCTGATCTACCTCAAATTTTACCGAAAGCACGCGTTTGAAAAATTATGGTCAGCTATAGAAATGCTTTTGACCAGCATTTGCTCTTTTTCAAGCAATGTTGTCATGCCTTAATTGATACAAATTGAATAATTTGAGCCATATTTATTGTGTTGTCTACAACTGCTTTAAATATTGGGACAGTCATACATTGCCAGATCCTGAAGAGTTAAAAAAAAGAAAAATATCCGCAGTACAAGTTTCTTATGATGAGACTAAAGCCGGGGGAGGAGCGCGACATGAACGCTCGAAATGTAACAGCATGCACATATGTTGACTGCATCTTTGGAATTTTATCTCTGATTTTTTCATCATAATTTTGAATTCAATCTCTGATATTTTTATTGTTTTATCAACAAAAATGGTACAATAGTAAAAATACTTCGGTTGGATATATTTCTGAATAGCTACCTACAAAGTTAAGGATATTATGAAGAGGCTTCTCTTGTTACAATGTTTTTTAAAACATTAATCTCCAACCTGTAGCATAGAGCTATTACATAGTCAGCGGACGGCATTTTATTGTAACTGTTTTGCATAGCATCGTCACAAATACATGTACGTATATGTATATTAGGCTGAGGAAAGTGTGGTGGTAGATCAGACCACACGGGTATCGTCTGATCTATCATAAACAAAACAACCGAATACAAATTGTACTTTTTAACCTTTATGTTCAATAGGTCAGTTCTGTTTAAAATAAAATCGGCATTTTTTTTAGAAGAAGTCGATGGTTTTGTGAGCACACGGTAAACATAAATCAGCCTGCACATTGTGTTGGAAAATCAAAATTATCTTCAGGGAAATCAGAAAGCTTATTTATTGTTCTTTAATATGGCGTAGTTTTCAGTCGTTTAGAAAATACATTTTTAGCCCTTTTTACACTTTTTTAAAGCAACTATCGTGTTTTTTTTTCTTTTTCCCTGATCGTTTGCATTGTGCCAGAGTTCTCCGATGATGACCGAGTCTCACTGTTAGATAAGACGCCTATCGGGAATCTTGATTGGTGTTACGTAATGGTATACATTGATACGGGGTAATCGGAAAGAAAGTACATGTATCAGGAAACTAGAAGGCCCTGAAGGGCCTGATATCGCTCTACTGGCAGAGATTTTGCTTTCATTCTAGCATACATTATGAATTCATGATGCAAAAAGAAAAAAAATACAATGATTAAAACCAGAATGCCAATTTCAACAGATTAAATAAGAAATCAAAATTTTCAACTTGAAATGGCTTCTTTTCCAGTAAGGATTGTCAGATTTTTTTCAAAATCGACAGGGTTGAAGCTATTGATAAGATAAACAAACTCTGCAAATTTCACAAAAATCTGACAACAAATGCAGACTTTATCACGTACACAAGAAATAAACAAGAAATGCATATTTTGATGCGTAAACAAGAATTGGTAATTTTTAACTTGAAATGGCTACTTTTCCCATACTGTCTGTTGGATTTATTTCAAAATCGATACTGTTGAAGCTTTTGGTGAGATAAACAAACCATGCAAGTTTCACAAAAATCTAATAACAAATGCACATTTTATCCCGTAAACAAGAATTTGAAATTTTCAACTTAAAATGGCTACTTTTCCATACTGTTGGTTGGATTTTTCTCAAAATAAATTGGGTTGAAGCTACTGATAAGATAAAAAAAGACAAACAAGAAATGAAATCTTTCAACTTGAGATGGCTACTTTTCCCATACTGTTTGTTGGATTTCTTTCAAAATCAATTAGGTTGAAGCTATTGATAAGATTTACAAAGTCTGCAAGTTTCATTAGCATGACAATAGTTGAAATAAACTAATCCATTCTGCAAACATGATTCAAAATGGAAACAGCACAGTTTTAAGGCTGAAATTATTATCAGTTTATATTATCTTGTAGAAAGCAACATATGATTGAATGGTCTGACTATGAACATTCAATTACACTTGACTTGGCAGTTTCAGTATTTGAGTATGCATGATCTAGGAGAGATCCAGATTCATGGGTTGGTTTGTGTACAATCTGGTTACAATGCAGCTCTTTTTCAATATATTTACAGGTTGCATTATTTTCCTCCAGGGCATTTGAATTAAAGTCCCCAAGCATAATGAACTCATTTCCTGAAATAAACGGGGTTAACTGTTTTTTTATTAAGTTTTTCAAGGATGTAAGAGGATACGCTGGGGCCATATACAAAGTTACAATAACAATATTTCTTGTACCAATGGAAATCTCTGTAACAGCATATTCAATGTTTTCACCATTGTGTGAGTTCTGTCTCAAAACATGAATACTCTCCTTGGTGTATACAGCAATTCCTCTGTGAGGTCTAGTATTTCCTTTGTGATACCCATCTGCCCGGAATAATTGATATCCAGGCATATTTATTGTGTCCATAGCATCTCTACTGATAAGCCAGGTCTCTATCAGACAAATCAAATCTGTAGCTTGAATGTTTGGTTCTGTAAATATTTCTTTTACATGAGGTATCAATGACCTTGTATTTAAACAAACAACCTTCAAGGAAGCATCTTCAACAGTGTACAATGGAACATAACATAGCTTCAAAGTTTTTTCTTTGCGCAACCTGGTCATTTCTTCTTTGACCTTTTGTGAAACTGAAATTTTGTTCTCATTTAAGTTCAATAAATGGAGACCTAATAAAGACTTAGATCTACTGAGAGCAACATAATGTGCATGTGGAAAAACACGAGATCCAGACAAGTCAATCACAACTTCATTCAAAGTGTCTCCCTGGGATTTATGTATGGTTTTTGCCGTTACTTGACGAAGAGGTAGCTGTATCCTGATAAAAGTTTTGCGTAAATAAACAAAGTTTCTCTTCACATCAAAAATGGGTGTCCAAGACTGCCTGATAGGTCTGTGATAAAGGTGTTTGTACTTGAACCGCCACTCCATTCCAACTTTTTCATCACTGAACTGCACCCAAACAATACCTGGTCTGTCAGTATTTACTTGTTTGTGTTCTATAAACTTAATACAGCAACTAGATCCATTGGCAAGTCCGTCATTCACATCAAGATTAGCACAAAGATCATAAGTCATTCCAACTGCAATACCAACTTTTTTTGACAAACCTGCTGTTTTTGAAGAATCACTTGGTATTCTAGCAATGAGCTGCTGTTTTGTCTCTTTGGAATCATCTCCAACTACCTCATCAATAGCTGTGACAACTACCTTTTGATTTGATGATGATTGAAAGGCATTATTATTGAAAGTGTCTACACCGGAGTTTGTGTTGAAGAGATGGGTAACATGAGTCCAATTTAATAATTCTGATGGTGTTTTTACTCTCGTTTTCAAAATCTCAATGTCTTCTTCACTTTGGTTTCCTTCTCGCAATCTGTTCAATACCTCTGCAAAGTTCTTATCACCTTTTTGTCTCATTATTTCTGTTAATTCATGCATGGTAAACAACTCATGCCATAAATTAGTAGCTAGAGGTCCAAAGTTGTTTTTTAAATTTTCAAATATCCAACCATCCATAACTGGCTTTAACTGAAAGAGATCACCCACCAAAATGACATGAACACCACCAAAATATGAAAGTGAGCCTTTTGTTTGCTGCAACCGTTGATTAATTAACATCAGCATGTTATTTCCCACCATAGATACTTCATCTATAATGACAACAGACAGATCCCTGTACTTGGTTCGCAGAGAATTCAAAGTATCACTGTCCAAAGGTTTCAATGAGTAACCTTGACTTGCAGGAATACGAAATGCGGAATGTACAGTTTGACCTCCAATGTTAAAAGCTGCTTTACCAGTAGGTGCACATAACAGACTCAGGATTATCCCCTGCAGATGCAGATAAATGTCGCAAAAGGGATTCATGCAAGACAGATATCAGAACAGATTTACCGACACCAGCACCTCCTGATAGGAACAGATTCATGGCTTCTTTTTTGTCCTTAACTGTCTGAAGAACATGTTGAAAGAGCTCTGACTGTTTTTTATTCAATGACTGGACCAGAGATCTATACATTTCATCTGACATTCTTTTTGTGTTAATTGAAATATCAACATATGCCACTGAAGATCCTAAATCACTTCCTATATCAAAATGACAATGTCCATGTGGACGATCTGGGTCGAAATAGACAAACTGCTCACTTTCTGAAGTTCCCTCTAGAATAGAATCAGTTTCTGCTTGTTCTGTCATTGGTGCAATGTCATCATAATCTACATCATCTTCTGCTTTCTCAAGAGCCTCTATCAGTTGTTCCATATTTTTTTCATATTCCTTTGCTTTATGATCAATGAAATTCTTTTTAGTCTGATAGTGTGATTCATATGCAGGAAAACCACCCAGTAGATCTGTACTTTCATTTCTCCATGGATGAAAAAGTAGCAGTCTCTCTCTGTAATAATTTTCTTTGTCTACTTTTTTTGGAAAATCTGACATAACGAACAACCCTTGGGTTTGCTCTAGTCTTTATTACAATACCACTTTTCAGTGTGACTTTAAAATTATCTGCTGAAAATGTTTCAATATTTCTTTCTTTGGAAATTTTTGGATCTGTATATTGCTTTTCATCATCATTCTGATCTTCATTTTCATAAGTTTTTTTTTTCAGATGGATAAATGATATCCAGTTTAGACATGTAATCAGCAAGACACCAGTTTTCAAGCTGTTTTGGTCTCTTGGAGTATCTTTTAATTGCATTATCTGCTTCAATATCTGTAGATGTTCCTGGTAACTTCTCGAGTGATTCTCTTGACTTTAAAAGGAATGTTCGACTTTCTGGTGGGGATGTGTTGATGAAAGCTACCTCTCTTGTGCATTTAGTTAGTGGGAGTTGAAGAAGAAGATAGCATGCTTCCTGTGCACTTATTTCTACACTATTAAGGAATTTGTTACCAATATGTCTTACTTGTTTCTTTAAATCCATATTTCCCCTTCTTGCCTCTTTACATGCTTCATTCATAAGTAGACTCATCCCTCTTTGGGCCTTACTAATGTTGAAATGTATGATACAATATAAACAGCACATGCATAAGCATCCAGAACAAACTGGAGATCATGGTTGGCTCCCCAAGCATCTAATATTGGTTTCATGTAAGCATTTATTCTAATCTCTGCTACACTTCATTTTAGAAAAACCTTCGGTCCATTCAGGGAGCTTTGAATAGCTTTAATATAGTTTTCTTCATCTAAATTTAAACCAGCCAAGAAATGTTCATATAAAATATTGCAATCTTTAAGATTATGCATATGCTTTTGAATCATTTCAAACATTTTGCTGTATTTCTTCATTTCAACAGGATCATCAACTAAAGGTGCTAGAACAACAGTTTGTTTCATTGGTGGGATGGGGAAACCAAATCGGCATATAGCTTTTCCCTTTTTCCTACATGATTTGGAATGCCTATGAACTTGATATTCTATGAGAGGAGAGTCTACCTTTGAGCATGATACATATTTGTCAATGTACTGTACTATCTCATCCACAGAATTTACACCATAAATAGGGGCCCCTTCAATCCAAATAAGCATATGTATATGAGAAGATCCTCTTTGTTAAATTCAACGCGATAAGAATAGTCCTTTACTTTGCCAAGTGGAGCATGGTTACTTTTAAGTACAGTGTTGATGAACTCCTGAACACGGTGATCAAATACCTAACACATGTGACTGGATCACTTTGAATAAGTTTTGTTTTCTCAGACCAGTTCATTTTTTTAATATCATCGTCATTAAGATCCCTTCCATCATGTAGTTTTGCCAAAATTTTCAGTACATCTGACCATCTTGTATCTGCTGATGATAAAGAAGTAAACCATGTAGGCAAGCCTAACTGTCTAATCATGGCAAATAAATCTTTCTTCCGCGCTTCTAAGTATGGTGGTGAGTTTCTTAATGTACGAAATATATAATATCCTTCATCCAAATTCACTAATTTGCTCTGGCAATCTGCACTTAAAACTTCTGATACGGTCAATTTCTTTCCTTCAGTTTTGAATCTTCTTAGAACAAGGTGAACACGGTCTGATATCTGCTTCAGCTGTGTTTTTTTCAATTTAAAGAAAATATTTGGAACATTTGTTGCTATTCGTCTGTCTACATGTCTAAGCTCAAGCTTGCAGATATCACTGTAATGGACAGGTACAATTCTTTCTGCATTCGAAACGCGTGTTTGACCACAAAAAAGGGTAGGAAAAGACATGTATTCTGCATTTACATCTTCATATAGACTCATTGGTATTTGACCCTCACCAGGGGCAAAGGTGTAGACAGAATTTATGACAGGATCAGCTGAATCTATCATTGTGTCACTGTTACCATTAATCTTCTCAGTTTCATCAATTTCACTGAAATTATCAGAATCTTCTGCCTCATTTACCTTTGTAACGCTATTTTGGCTTTTATCATCCTGTATACAGTTCAGTGCTTGTTCAGTATCTATGGTTGATGTTTCACTTATTTCCAAAAACTCTTTTACATTTTCTGCGCTTTCTTCATTCAGTCTTTTAATCCAGTCCTTGTCTAATGAAATACCTGAATCTCTATAAAGCTCACTATGGTTCATTAACCAATGCAGAGCTGATAGAACTTGTAATGGACGCACATTTTCAGTAAAGTCACATTTCTTGTAACATAGTCTTTTCTTCAATCGTACAGGAATTGTCACATGTGAGTCAAATGGTCTTGGTAGACTTGATATAACAGGTTGAATGTCAATTGGAACATTTACAACATTGCCTTTAATACACAACTGACCACCTTTTGGAAGTTCACGTATTTGCATGAAAGGTATTCTGAGAGATACAAGTCTTTCTTCTAATTGATGTAGTTCGAGTTCTTTTAGTTTTGTTGGAAAGGAATTTTTGTTTGCAACTGAAAGACGAGGTATTTGTCTTTTTCGTAATGTTTCAGAACAGGTTCTACATATCCACTCCTTGTCATCAACTGAGCAATACCCTGTAAAGCAGTTATTCACTAATTCAGGCTCAATGTGTTTCACTACACTAGTTCCCAAATCAACGGAGTGTTGAAACCATGTTTGGTGACAGCAGGTACATACATATACAGGTCCTTTTGAAACTCTTCTCTTGAAATGGGCAACACATTCTTCTACAGAGTAACCATATTTTTTCATTTGTCGATTTGTCTTTTGGTGGTTTACGCAATCAAGGTTATTCTTCTTTCTTTGGTATAGCATATTAACCTTTTCCATTTTTCTAGACCTAACTACCAAAGCCTTTCTTGCTACTCTTTTCCTCTCTCTTTCAATGAATTTCACTTCTTCATTTAATCGTTTAGATCTTTTACATTTCAATGCTTTTTCTTTCTCTTTCTGTCTGAATGATTGGTCAAGTCTGGCCTTTTGCTTGCTAGCTAATTCTTTGGTTTTTCTCTTTCTCTATAAGAAGAATCTAGTCTTGCTTTTTTCTTACATACTATCTCTTTAAATTTTTCTCTTTCTCTATATGTCTGATTTAGTCTGGCATTTTTTCTATTTGTCCTATCTTTCGATTTTTCTGTTTCTCTGTATGTTTGATCTAATCGTGCTATTTTCTTAATTACAACTGCTTTTAAATTTTCTTTTTCTCTGTATGTCTTATCCAGTCTTGCATTTTTTCTATTAATTCCATCTTTTAACTTTTCATCTGCTCTAAATGTTTGATTTAGTCTTGCTTTTTTCTTACTTGCAGACTCTTTCAATTTTTCTTTTTCTCTGTATGTCTGATCTAGTTTTGCACGTTTTCTATTTGCTCTTTCCTTTGATTTTTCTTCTGCTCTAAACATCTGATTTAGTCTTGCATTTTTCTTACTTGCTAGCTCTTTGGGTTTTTCTCTTTCTCTGTATGAAGGATCAAGTCTGGCTTTTTTCTTACTTGCTGACTCTTTGGGCTTTTCTCTATCTCTGTATAGAGGATCAAGTCTGGCTTTTTTCTTACTTGCTGACTCTTTGGGCTTTTCTTTTTCTCTGTATAGAGGATCAAGTCTGGCTTTTTTCTTACTTGCTGACTCTTTGGGTTTTTCTCTTTTTCTGTATAAAGGTTCTAGTCTGGCTTTTTTCTTTCTTGGTGACTCTTTAAAATTTTCTTTTGCTCTAAATGATTCATCAAGTCTATGTTTTCTCTTTATACTCATTTCTCGCAATCTTTCTTTTGCACTGAAAACTGGATCCATTCTTGACTTTCGTTTTAATTCAGCTTCTGCAACTCTTTCTTTCTTTCGGTTATTTGTACGTTGCTTTCTCATAAAGCCTTTCATATAAACCCTTTTTCTTTCTTCATTACATTTCAATGACAATTTATCTTGTAATCTTTGTTTTTCTTTACTATTTTGATCCTCAAAATATCTATCTAACAAAACTGTTTCTTTTTCTACAGCAATGGCAGAATGACTTGGTTTTGATACTTTATGGGGGTTCACAAACAAATTTCAAATTGTGAATATTCATTTATTTTCAAACTTGAGTAATATGCATACATAAAAGTGAGGAGATTGTCCAAGGTTTCAAAACTAATAAATAGTGAACTTCTCGTCGGACTTGACATCAAATTGTCTCCATGACTGTGAGAATCAATGAAATAGAAAAGTCCATTCTTATATACCACTGCAGATGCAACATCTCTTACAAGAATTATTGAGCATAAATTTTGGTGTGCTTGTACATAATTCAATAGGACTTCATGTAATAAGGGCAATTCTGTTTTTAACAGAGTTCCACTCTTAATGGCAACCTTGCTTATTTCAACCAAGCCTCCTTTGAAGTCTACAATATGTGGTAGATCATCAAAACTTAACAGAGAAGAACAGAAAGTTCCACCTGAAACCAAATCATCTATAATTTTCAAGTACAGCTCATTGCCATAATAAAGAACATGGTCCAAATCAGACTGACAACTGATATCTAAAAACTGCATTTGCAAAATAGCAGACAAGGCATTTGCAACACATTGACTACCTCTTGAATGTGCTGGAAATCGTTCATCACCTTGATGGAATGATCCACGAATTAATGCCTTGCAGTTGAATAATTGGTGACATATACATGTGTCTGTGCTATTTTCATTTTGTGAAAAAATTGCCTGCTCAACTGTGTCAATTCTAGAGTTATACAGTGTGCTAATACTTGTCAAAGTATCAGTTTTTGCAATTCTCAGTTCTTGCCAAGTGCTCATATTTGTGATTGTATTAGTTTTGTCAACTCCATGTTCTCTCCATGTAATTTCATTAGTTTTCTCAACTCCAAGTTCTCTCCATGTAATTGTATTAATTTTCTCAACTCCATGTTTTTGATAAGTTCTCATATTTGTAAATTTGTCAAATTTTCTTGCTGTGTTTTTAATGAGGTCAACTTCCTCAGTCGTTCGTCTACCGTCTGTGTTTTTAATGAGGCCAACTTCCTCAGTCGTTTGTCTACCGTCTGTGTTTTTCATGAGGTCAACTTCCTCAGTCAATGGTCTATCGTCTGTGTTTTTATTGAGGTTAACTTCCTCAGTCCCTTGTCTGTTGGCTTTGTGATTAACAAAGCCAACTTCGTCAGTCTTGTCAGTGCTGTCAGCACAGTCACAACCAGTTCTTCCCTCCTCCCTTTTCTGTCTCATCTTCTCTCGCATCATCTTTGCTCTAGCAGCAGCTGACACTTTTTTTGTTCTTGGCATCTGAAAATATACATTTACTTTCATTTCAAATCTATATAGAACTATCAAAAAAAGTGACCCTAATACCCTCTCAGGTACTTTGATACAGCAGGTAGATGTTTAAATCTAACATGCATTACAATCAAAATGTTTCAGCTCAAGCCGAGACTCCTTTATCTACCAAAGTAGATACTCTATGATTACCTCATGAACAGAATTTCTGATTTCAAGATACACATGTACATACAATTCAAAATATGATCACGTAACTCAGGGAGGTGTTTGGTGAGTTAGACTTATTGGACACAAGTATCTAAATTTAACGTAGTAGACCCCTAATAGAAAACAGCTATTCACATAATAATATTATCCTACAAAATTTGCTATGAATAAAAGTGTGTTACTGTACGGCTTTAACCACGCATTTTTTCTCTCTTTGTCTTTTCTAAAATTATCATTTATAAATCTAAAACCACTATATTTTCATTACAAAGAGAGATGGTAATTACCTCCCTTTTCTGGAAACTAACAAAAGTATCTACAAATAATTTCAAGATAGGCATAAAGAAATTTCTGGTCCATTAAAGATGTGCAAAAGTATTATGCCTGTATAAATCCGTATTTATCAACTATCAAGAAAACTTTATACAGTGCAAGGCTAGAGGTATTAGGGGTCTACTACCTTAAATGTATATGATTCTCTAAGTTTAGCATTAACCCTTTACCACAGATTCATAAGTTTTAACCCGAAAAGAGAGGAGTCTTTTGAAAACACTGTTGGAAAGCAAGAAATTGCTGATCCTTTTCCTACAAAGTAAGAATACTACATTACCAAAGAGAAATATTAGTTTTTCAATCATATTCATATTTGAGGTCTGCAAATACTTTCAATTTGGACAAGTTGTGAAATCTGTCATTTGTGAAAAGGTCAATACATCAAAACTTTTGTCTTGCACATCTATTGCCTCTACTTAATGGCTCAGCAAAGTTTCAATACAGTTAGAGAAAAACAGACAGAAGACTGCTACACAAACAGACATGTGTTTATTTACAGGTAGGTTCACTCCAGCATACCCAAAGTATATGAATCATGCTCTGGCAAAAGGGGGTTCCATGCAAGTCTATGATACATGAAACCAATCATGCCATCATGATCATATAATTATGAATCCATAATAGCCACTCTGTTTAAGAACCAACTTAATGTTGAGGATGACTGGACCTTGGTCCTTGGACATACGGAAAATTGACCAATAGCGAAAATTTTTGTCCCAGCTCAGCCTGTGCAGACTGGGCAAGCTGACCTGGGATGATACTTTTCCGAGATGCATTAAGCCTTGCAGCAAAAAATATGAAAATTTTCATGTTGTAATTATACACTGTTTACTAAGTATTAAAGTATTCTTTCAATAATATCACCACAATCTTTCCAAGCCATTGGCTCCTTTCCATTTTTTTCTATCTATGATATGTTGGATATTTAGACTTCAGTGTAAATAATAATCCCAATTTAGCCGCAAAATGTAAGTTATCCTCATCTTCACATATCATGAAAAACTACCTCTCCAGACAATTCCCTTCTGACAATACTGGCCTCCTAATTCAACATCTGAATTGCAATTTGGTTGCTTTTGAAGTCTTAGTTTTTTTTTTTTTAACTCTTTGGCACACAATTCCTAGTTTTAACAAACCTGTAGAGGAAGGTTCATGAAAACATTGTGAGCAAAAAAAAAAGATTCTGGTAACCAGCACTTCCTCCATTTCCCATGATGTTTTCCACCCTTTACAGGACAAATAACAACATTTTGAACGACATGTAACTTGTCATCTGCTAAAGCTGTGAAGTGGACAATTCTAAAACTTTGTCATCTGGTAAATAATTATGGGTTCTGTATACTTACTTTTGCACTAGTGTCTTGCTACAGATTACTGTTTGCACAATACTGCCAGAGAGTCACACTCAGCTCTTTTAAACTTTACACACTACTGTTACCGAGTCACTATCTCAATATTCAAATAAAGCACCAGTAAAACAGCACTATCACTGAGTCACTATCTCCAAATACAAATATAGCATATATAACACAGCACTGTCACTGAGTCACTATCTCAATTTAGATAGAGCAAAATGATCACTAATATGGAGATATCACTGATAGTTACAATAAAAATAAGGATAGATAGTACAAAAAGTCACAAGAAATAAACAGTGCGTATATGTGGATATCAGTCCTCAACACAGTTCTTTTTTTCTCACCTGCAGGATAAGGGAAAGACATGATAATTTCATATATTCATCTTAACAAATCTGCAATAAGTATGTAATGTCCAGAAAGTGTTGCAAAAAGAGATAAATTATTTAAATATTCTATTCTCGTCATTTTTATCCAAGTAAAAAATAAAGATCTTTTGCTTTGTTCTTGCCTGAATCTTCTGTACTTCATGTCTATTTTCCTTTTTCTACACAGAAAGTGGTTCTTCATTTCATAGAAATATTTCCAAATGTGTTATGCACAACTAAGGTTGCTTTAAGTGACAGTATAGATCATGATCAGACTGCACACATTGTGCAGTCTGATCTTAACCTATACAATCAAACACTATGAGTGATCTTCTGGCCCAAACAGCCTTGAAATATTGATATGATTGATTGTATGGCGTTTAACACCATTTTGAACATTATATCAGTTATATTGTGACTGCCAGTGCACCTATCCATGCTCTTCTAGAGATTATTGTAACCAGTACTCTACAAAATATTCTTTCCAAGCCACTCGATGCAAGCTTTCATACATAAACATCGTTGAAACAATGATGAGCAGTGAGAGAAGAATGAATCTGGGCGCAATGACTATCATCATTCCTCGGAAAGAAATTGGCCGAGCCTGGTATTGAACTCATGACCCCATCCTCAAGTCCTACACGCTACTGACTAAGCTACCGGTGATTTGGAATTTATCTAACAATGTTATGAACAAAAAAAAAGTTATATTTAATATGTATATGAATATGTAAAATGGAATTATAACCCATTATCAACTAGGCGGTTCTCCCAGGTGATGCCCTACCATAACAATGGTGAAGTAAATAACAATAAAAAATATATTTCAGAACTTAATGCCAAACTATTCGTAGAAATTTTAGAAACTATGAATAGTAGATAGCAACCTCATTATACTACTGTCTTAATTTGTTGTATGAACCGGGTTTCACTTATTAAGTAATGAGATCAGTAGAATATCCTTCACCATTGGCACTTACCCGGTACAGACTGACACCTGTAACTACCCCAAACACAGGACTCATTATGTTTTTTATTGCTCTTATTTCGTTTCTGTTAAAAAATTGATAAATGACAAATTTTGTGAACTAAAACAAAGTGTAATTTCTCCTAACCAAAAGCCTGTGTGAAGTGGTTACTTTATCAGGTACTCAAGAAATCAATATGTGACTGAATGATATGATTCTAAATCTTTTTCCATCAAATTATAAAATTGCTTGAGTTTGTGCATGAAAGGCAAGCATCTGATGTATCAATCTCAGGAACCGTCTATCCTCCATGGAAACCTGAAATACATATTAAAACCCGCACAAGCCAAATCTGCAAATTTATTAACACATCAATAAGAGTTTACAGAATTTTTGTAACAGTAGTAAGGGTTTTATTGCCTAAGAATAAAAATAATCATAAGGCTATTTTCTATAACTATCAAATTTCTTATCTATCAATGCAGAACAAGTCACTCATAAACATGATGTACAATACATAAAATGACTTCCTTTCCAACATTAATTATATATCCTCAATTTTTTTTTACATATTTTAAGCCTGAATATAATCTAAAAGAAACCAGTGAATTTGGGGAAGACACAATTACATATACAACCAGATGTACTCCATGAATGAAATTCTTTCTTGAATTCAAATCACCAACCCTTTTGTCCCATCTTAGTATTTCACATCAAGTATAATAAGTATATGAGAGAGTCAACAAATTGCTGCTTTTCCTAACCTGATAGCTGGATTCTCTTCATTTATGACTGGTTTCTATCCCTTGATGATACAAAAATGATGTGTGCAACTTTTAAAACAACTTAACCAAAACTGCCAACCTAATTGTGTTAACAAATGTCACCATATCTTAAAGTTTGAATGGCTACTTTTCCATTACCAATACTCTGTTGTTGTTTTTTCAAAATTGATAGGCTTCAAATTATTAATGATGTAAAGCAGCTATGCAACTTTTACCAAAATCCAATCCAAACTACAAGCTTAATCCCTTAAACAGGAAATGTAAATTTTCAACATAAAAATGGCTACTTTTCCCACATTGTTTCTTGGATTTTTTTCAAAATCAATAGGATTCAAGCTGTTGATGAGTCGAAACAACTGTGCGGATTTCACAAAAATCTGATTACAAATGCAGACTTTATCATGTAAACAAGAATTGGAAATTTTCAACTTAAAATGGCTACTTTTCCAACATTGTTTCTTCAATTTTTTTTCCCAAAATCAATAAGGTTAAAGCTATTGATGAGATAAACAAACTGTGTGATTTTCATGAAAATCTGACAAGAAATACAGACTTTATTGCGTAAAACAAGAAGAGAAAATTTTCAACTTGAAATGGCTACTTTTCCCAAACTATTTGTTGAATTTTTTTCAAAATCAATAGGGTTGAAGCTATTGATGAAATAAACAAACTGTGCAAGTTTCACGAAAATCTGATGATATATACGGACTTTATCGCGTAAACAAGAACTGGAAATTTTCAACTTGAAATGGCTACTTTTCCCAAACTATTTGTTGAATTTTTTTCAAAATCAATAGGGTTGAAGCTATTGATGAAATAAACAAACAGTGCAAGTTTCACGAAAATCTGATGATATATACAGACTTTATCGCGTAAACAAGAACACGAAATTTTCAACTTGAAATGGCTACTTTTCCCATACTGTTTGTTGGATTTTTTTTTTTAATTCAATAGGGTTGAAGCTATTGATGAGATAAACAACCTGTGCAAGTTTCATGAAAATCCGGCAATAAATGCAGATTTTATCGCGTAAACAAGAAAAAGACTAACGGACGGACGGACGGACGGTCTTACGAGACGGACCTTGTGAGGTCGAATTGCTCTTTATTCAATACACCAAAACAACCCCACAAACTTAACCCCACAAGCTAACCCTGACCCCACAAACCCTAAACCTACAAACCCTAACCCTAACCCTAACACCCATACCTACCGGATAGATAGAAGGAACCCCATAGAGACTAAATGTACAATTACCCCTAACCCCACAATGTCGGGCTCGTAAGGCCGGACAGACGGACAGACGGACGGACGGACGACGGAAACCCCGCCATGACATAAGCTCTGCTGGCTTTCAGCCAGTAGAGCTAAAAAATCAGATTTCTTTAGGGAGAGGAACTATATAAGCTTTGATGCTTTCGTTTCAATCCTTTTCGCAATATGTTGTTGTAAATGAATGATGTTCTAATATTGAATAAATCAAAAACTAAATGTTTAAACTAAGGTCAGTCTTTTTTTATGAGATTATTTATTAGGATTTAAACTCAAGTTTAACAAGATTTTGTATAAGGAAGTCCAATTTGCCGCCTTCTCTCTTTAGCTTTTTACTTTCAAATGTTTGATGATTAATGCATTTTCAAAATTATTTTATGACGACAGCTCACATTTTCAAATTTCCTCGCTATTTTCAATCTGATCACATGTATTTTCTACCTCTCATGTGTTTTCAAAAGTCATATAATTTAAAACTTTTTCCCATATGGAGAACTTTTTGACTTCACCAACTTTTAAAAAAAGCAATTTCAGAAAATAAATCAAATGTAGCTCAATTGATATTCTTCACTTTAAAAGAGTTGAAAACATTGTAAGAAAACGAAACACTGCTGGATATTGGTATTTCTCCTTTTCTCACAATGTTTACAAAAGGTTTTATGCAGGACCGTTATAATTCGGGAGTGTGCTGTACGGGTCACATCGATAATCCCAAAACGCAAATTGTTTTCTGCTGATATCAGTCACATATTGATATTGCAACGTCGTTTTTTTAAGCCAAAAGAATATCGACACATAAAATAAAACCGATTCGGCCCAGGATCAGACTGCTTGTTTTGTACAGTTCGTTATTGGTGTATTGACTGAATAATTATTATAATGATCCAATAGTACAGCAAATTCAATCTTCTTTAGAAATAAAGACTAAAAAAAAAAAAATGCAATTTAAAGAAATTTATGCTAACTAAATTGAAATTATTTTCCGAGAAAGAATTAAAAAAGACGACACTGGGAAGATAATGGTTTTTACAAATCTCTATGATAATGTGACGACACCATATGTACAGTAAAACCCGTCTTAGTGGCCATATAGGCATGGCATAGGCAGAAGCCTGTACCGGTAGTGTTACGCAGGGTTATATTGAGTTCTCAGAGATACTGAGCCTATCCCGGTAGCCCTGGGATATAGAAATTGAAACCATGGGGTCTGGGTTCGATTCTTCTAGTTGGCCAGATTTAAGAAAGCATTGATGGGTGCACTGACCACCGTGAAATGACTGCAATGATATCGAAACCAGCGTTAGTTCAATATCATAAATTCAATCAACCATACAATCAGAGAAGGTAAATACGAATTCACAAAGAATGTAAGTACAATTTTCAACACATATACTCGTTCAAAGCAAGCACCTGTCAAAGGTAAGCAAATTTGGGTATAGTATCACTTGTGGAATACACTTCAAAATACTAATGGTTAATACAAACAATATTTCATACAAAACAATGAAAGTTTTACCGTTTGCTGTAGTAATATAACACTGTAATTGCCAACAGCCCCCACAGGTTACCGTTAAGACCTGAAAAGTAAAAATCATCAACATTTCAACGCAATAGTTACAATTATGTTTTTATTAAATTGAATAATGATAACACTATCCAGGGGTTTACAATTGGCTAAAGTTATTTAATGATGTAGATCGTAACAGATTGGTAACATGATTTATGTTGAATCGAAACAAACTTTTGTTTCCCCATATGGCGTGAAACACATTGCAATATTGTATCTGGTAATATATGTCTTCTTTATTTCATCTCGTGAACACCATCGGTAATATTTTCACTCGAGGCTGCGCAACTCGTGAAAATATTATCGATGATGTTTACTCGATGAAATAAATTTCGATCTTTCACCGAAAAAAAATATCCTCTATTTATTGGGTTAACAGACATATTATTGTGTATAACAATATTTTTTTAGTATAAATACATAGTGTATAAAATAAATCCATTGTGCATAAGAACTATTTATTGAGTTAAAAAAAAAAAAAAAAAAAACATATTGGGTATAAAATCAATTTTTCATATAGAAAATTAGGTTAAAAGATATATAGCTATATAGTGTAAAGAAAATATTTATTATGTGTAAAAATATTGATTGGGTAAAAAAAAGAATATGGTGTAAAAAGTAAATTTATACTATAATGTTGTGTATTCACAATATCATTGTGTATAAAAATATCCATTGAGTATAAGTCACGAAAATATTTATGTCCGAAATTAGAATTGATATACAACATTGCAATGTATTTGACGCTATAACATAAAGTAAGCTGACAAAAAGGCGAGAGCTAGATAGGGTCCTTCTTTTTCCCCCAATTTTCTCCAGAATTGTCTACCTTTCCACCGGCACATGTCAGTTTTTGAGTCATTTTTGATTTGTATTCTGCCACTGCTTTCAATTTGGACTAGTATAAAATTTGTCGTCTAGTAAGGTGTTATGAGAAAGAAGAAAATGATACAAAGATAGAACAAGGGGGCCAAGATGGCCCTGGATCGCTCAACTGAATTTTTGAGATGACCATAGCCTATTTTTTTTTTTTTTTTTTTTTTTGAGGTATTGAAACATTGGAACCAAATTTATAATTTTGCTAAGCAATTTTCAAAAGGTCACCTGTAAAATTCATTTTGAAATCTGACCATCAGTTTCAAAAAGAATTTTTAAGAATTCTTCATTTCTGTATAAGAGCAAGTATCCCCCATCCCCGAGAGTCATGTTTCTTGATGGATCAAAATTTCGCGAAAACATTTTGAAAAGGGTCACCCAAGGAACATCCCTAAGAAATTATTTCAAAATCTGACCATCGGTTTCAGAGAAGAAAAATTTTTCAGAATTTCCTCATTTCCCTATAGTGCAAGTAACCCCCATTCACCAGAGCCATGTTTCTTGACCAATCAAAATTTCGCGAACAAATTTTGAAAAGGGTCACCCAAGGAACAACTCTGTGAAATTATTTCAAAATCTGACCAGCAGTTTCAGAGAAGACGATTTTTTAAGAATTCCTTCATTTCTGTATAGTGCAAGTAGCCCCCATTCACCAGAGCCACATTTTTTGACGGATCAAAATTTCACGAACAGTTTTTGAAAAGGGTCACCCAAGGAACAACTCTGTGAAATTATTTCAAAATCCGACCAGCGGTTTCAAAGAAGAGGATTTTTAAAGAATTCCTTCATTTCTGTATAGTGCAAGTAGCCCCCATTCACCAGAGCCACAATTTTTGACGGATCAAAATTTCACGAACAAGTTTTGAAAAAGGTCACCCAAGGAACATATCTGTGAAATAATTTAAAAATCCGACCAGCGGTTTCAGAGGAGAAGATTTTAAAGAATTTGCTAAAAAATTCCATTTGGTTGCCATGGCAACCAGAGTTTTTGACGGAATCAAATTCTGTGAATAATTTTTAAAGAGGACCTCCCAAGGAACATTCCTGCCAAGTTTGGTCCAAATTGGCCCAGCGGTTTAGGAGGAGTTGATATTTAAAGAATTGTTGACGACGCACGACGCACGACGGACGACGCACGACGGACGACGGACACCTAGTGACCCTAAAAGCTCCCCTTGAGCACGTTGTGCTCAGGTGAGCTAAAAATAGAGGATTCTAATAACGTGGAAACATTCTGGAAAAAATGGGATTGTTTGATAAAAAGGTCTGTGTAACTTAGAAAGGCGCGTTTTTAAAACTTAGCGTTGAAGCATTCTCGGATACCCCGGGGTCTCCCCATTTGCTACGCTACATCGACCCCTGGGACAATTGACTAATAAAACTTTGATTCAGCCGCCGAAAATCGATACGAAACGTCATAGCGTATAGTCCACTCGCCCATCACAAAATGATGATGGAACCAATGAAAAGCCAGCATTCGGCCAGAGGTAAAGCGAGGGAAATTCAATTAATTGTCCCAGGGGTCGATGTAGCGTAGCAAACAGGGAGACCCGGGGTATCCGAGGATGGCGTTGAAACTGCTGTGTGCAACTGTCTGACTTTTTGCGGACAGTGCAGTCTGGTCTTAGATATACTCTGTTCGAGGAGATATTATTCCCCAAAGCATGTTTTTGAAAAAGCAATAGTGGGGTCTGAAAACTTCATTTTGGTTATTTTTAATTCTTTCAACTTACATAGCGTGTTACAGTGATGCAGGCCTGTGCGAGTGTGTTGTTACTGTTCCACTCTGTACAGGCACATCGTACAGTAGCGCTGTTACATTCTTGGTTAAAATCCAGGCAGATGTTGTTACTGGACACGTATGGCTCATTGTATTGTTTCAAAACTTCTGCAAAAGTTGAAGTAGATTTGTTTTACTGCTTAGGGCAATACATATAAATGGTTTTTGTGGACTGTATAGATCATAATCAGACTGCACGAAATGTGCATCTGATCTATGATCTTCACTTTCCGCTGCTTCAGTCTAGAGGATAATCGATAAGACTTTTTGCTTATCTTTTTACCAAGATACAAATTTTAGACTCATTCAAATCGAAAGTATTTGCAAACGACAAATAGAAAGTGTCATGTAGGAGACCCATTTCATTGCGATACAGTTTCTAATTTATCCTGGTATATTTGGGAATATTTTTCTCAGAAAAGTAATGGAATAAGCCGAATTATAAAGATTCCATTATCAACAGACAATGGTTTGATTTTCCTTTTATCTAGTCTATTATTGAACGAATAAAGATTATCTAATAAATGTGTAAATAAGTATTTTCTGTATTGACGGGTAAAGTTTTGTGCATTTTACGGTTTGAACATATTTTTTATGTACTTACTGTCACAGGCATTCCCATTCGCATTCCCATAGCCAGATAGACACTGACAGATTCCGGTTGTACACTCCCGATATTTTACACACACTGTGTTGACATCGGTACATTCTGAACTGTGTGTGCACTCTTCGCCAAACAGTGCTGTAATAGTGGCCGTACACGTGTATACCAACTATTCTAAATTCCTTTCAAGTTCTAATTTTCAATATCGTTCTAAATTCAAAGCGCTGTAATCTCTGATTTGTAAAATTCAACTGTGTTCCTCTCAGTTTTGTAGCAGTTGGGCTACTTCCTGTGTTTAAAGATTACACTCCTCTACTCATCGGTAAAATCGTGTAACATTGATGTTTACGGAAAGGCTATTATGCCAATCTCGGCAGCTTGGACCGTCTTTTGATTGAAGAGTTAAGGGCCCTAGATCTGGAGATTAGACTAAGAATTCAGATGATTGGTGGAAATGGGTCCATGACAATTTCCTGAGAGCATTCGTACTCATATTAAATCTAGATGCTGTGTTTCTTTCTAAATCTACAGTAAAACTTGGAATGAAATTGAGATCAGTCGGTCAATATGTTGCCAGATTATTTCAAATCCATTACCTTTCACCCACAATTATTTTCTACAATGTCATAATGTTTCGAACCACGTGCTTTTGTTTTTTTCGCGTTGTTCTCTGTACAACTGTTTAAAAAAAAAAACTAAGTTATTTTTTTTGAAATATTATTCTTTCTAAGCCACGTGAACTAGCTGGCGATACATGTATATCGGAAAATCTGTTCTGAAGTGGGTATAAATTTATTCTTTCAGCACCAAATGTATAGGATAGAAGCGGCGCCTTCTTCCACTTCAAAATACAATCCCGTGAACTATAGATAGATTTATACCAATATTATAGGTATAGGTATATTATAGAACTTATAGGCTTATAGCGGATGGTATAGATCCAAGATCAGACTGCATGTTTTGTACGGTCTAATCTTGCTCATTGTCAAAAAAAGCTCCTATTATTGCATTTAGTGAATAAAGGAATGAAGAGTATGCCTGTGATAAAAGAACTTGAATAGGATAGTTATACCAATCGTCTTTGCAGTTCACATAGTGATTCGCGATTTTGTGTCGTAAAATTAGCCTTTTGCGCACTTATTCACATTTCTATTTCTTAATCACCACGAAAAGAATATAAGGAATTCTAATATACAAGTCTTGTTTCCTATATAGTATGATTAATGCTCTTATCTCCCCTTATACAGTTTTGATATGCAAATTAACTCAACAGACACAAAGCTTTAAAATCATTTGGATGTAGATATATGCTGGAGACAACCAAATATAGCCAATGTATGTTTAAAGGGAAAATCAATGACTTACCCACACAGTTCCATTGTATGTTGTATTTCTTAGCGAATCTTTTTTATACAATTTCTACTGTAGTTGCCTTTTGAAGCTATATACGTTTAGTTTTTTTTTTTACAACTTTGGTATTAGATCAGTGAGTTAAAGGAGGCTCTTCAGCAGATCAGTGGTCTTGTGCTTGATTTGAAGCAAACTGTTATGGGTGATTTACAGGATGTGTCCAAAACATTGTCACGGATAGAGTCTGTGGAACTCAATTCTCTAACTCAAATGAAAAATGAACTAAAAATTTTAAAACAGGATATGAAAAATTGTGAGTGTTCTGTAGATATTATCCATAATAACTTCCAGAATGCTGTTCAGAAAAACAATAAAAATATGGCTCAGCCTAAAAAGAAGTCTTCTCCCAAGTCAGTTCGCTCACGTCCCGCTGACCGAAATGTACATGACGTTACGTCAAGGGCCAGTTCGATCACGGGACGCGAGGAACACAATCATACGCTAATTCTTGATACCGTGAGTGAGACCGCCACGGGATCAGTTACACATGGTGACTCGGTTGTCCAATCCCAGTCTTTACCAATTATGTTAGATTCTGCTGTACCAACTGACAATCTTCGGGGCCCTTTAAAGGTATATTCTCAAACAACCAGGTCAAAGCCAACAAGTCCGTTAACTGCTGTGAAGGTGTCTGCAACCCTTGACCCTACTTGTTCACCGTTCACGCCCGCTGTCCACCAGAATTCTTCTGTTTCAAATAACAACTTGCACAGCATTTATGAGTTTCCAAACCTACCCAGTACTACTGATACAGCTTTTACTACCACTTCAACAACTAAGGTAGTCCCTTCAAATGCCAGGACGACTTCCTTTTCATCCCAAGGAAATTCGTCTCGATCCAATGGTGGGAACACAAATATTGATTCCTCGTACTCCAATGCTGTGCGCTCAAGCGTGCAACCGGGTGAACGATCGACTGGGGGTCCCCATGGAGGTACCCGTAGACGAAATCATGCTACTGATCGTAATCGTCTTAGGCCGAATACTACCGATAGAAACAGTTACCAACACCATAGGTTTAATCCTGAAAAGGTCACATACTAAATCAAATAAGTCTTCAACCCATGGAAACCGCTATTCAGGTGAATATCGCTATTCTGAAAATGCGAATACTGAAAATATATCGTATGACTCGGCATATGTTGAGCATCAGTCTTGGCCAACTCGGCATAGAAATAGCAAAGACGACTTCTATAACCCGGTCAACACAAACATTCACGTTGTCGATTGCAATGATCAGAATTTGCACAGTGAAATGTTAGACTGTGATTATACCCAGGGGGATGACCTCGCGGATTATGTACGCCAACGTACATGTCGCTTCTTTGTTGGTGGGTTTAAGCCGTCCATCACAGAGCAAAAAATTGCCAACTATGTTAGCTTCAGAGGGCCTAAAGTGACAAAGGTCTCTATCTTTCGCTATCGATCGAAACGGGTCGTGATCAGACTGAACGTTGAGGACGATGTAAATGCGAGACTCGTCTGTGACCCATATTTCTGGCCAGATGGCGTCGTCTGTAGGCCCTGGGTGTCCCAATCGAAATATGATGCACGTGATTTTGACGTGGTGCGTAACAGTCGATCCCAAGGAAAAGGCGACCATCTCTATTATGATATCACACTGATCAACGTGAGCCGCGGACACCATGTGTTCTCGGTACACCAGATCGGATTTTCCATGGAAGAACCGGTGGTGGTGTAAGTATTTTCATTTTTATGGACCTGTCTTACCTAGATAGAAATGTTGATTTACAGCAATGTCAAGACGAATGATTGATCTGTTTACATACAAACTAGGGAATAATAATACCATCATCTAAGCGTGCTGTGGCTTTATGAGCAACTGGGGTCTTATTGTTTTGAAGTTTATTGCCAAATTTTGGACAAAATCCCTAACCATTGATCATTTTACAACTTTGTATGATAAGATAACTGTATTCCCTAAAGAAACACAAAATTTCACTTAGAAATGTCCATCCAAAGCGAAGATATACGTTGTTGAATGGATCTGGGTAGAGGAAAATATGCTAACAAGACACCAATTTTATTTTCAATGTATGCACATGGACACCAGATCAGAAAAAGCTTGGGGTAACTGGACACCAACCTTTAAATCATCAATATTTCTGCCTGAAACTCGATGCATGGGCTGTATACGAAGACTATTTTTGTAAACATTATGTCACTACGGTCCATTACCTGATAAAGAGCATGTTCAACCCAATTTCATTACTTCTAGCACTTGCTTTTTTGAAATATTTGCAATATTACGGCAATTTACGAAGTAGACCTGCGATGCTTGATCACAATTGACCGGTCATTGCCTCCAATGTTGGTGCAAGACATGTTCCTTTTTTACAGCGTTTCAGTTTAATGAATGTCGTATTAACCCATTACCAGACAATCACGAGCTTTAATGTCCTTGGGAAAGATGGCTTGGAAAAACATTGTCCCTATTAACTAATCCAAAGAATTTGTAATTCGTGTTCATTACTTTGAGTGCAAGAATTGGTCACACTGGCCAACGTACATATACGTTGGATAGCCGGCTTTGACGTTAGATTGTACATACACCGAAAATGTTCAGTTCTTTCATTCTTGGTGCTATGAAAAACTTTTTTGTAGAACACGCTACATGCCAAATGGGACTATGAAAATTAATTATCTTCAAGGTAATGATTAATACATAATAGACATATTTGTAACATTCGAGGACTGATAAAGAGGCGAGTTTGTTTTTGAGATATCTCAGCAACTTGATTACTGACATTTTTTTCACTTGTACAATTTTCACTTTGAGTTTGATACTACCTCTCGATGATCTAGAACCAACTAAAGATTTCTGCATGATAAAAAGAGGGAACAGAATCAGGTTAAATTTATATCGCTTAAAAGTACGTAGTGTGCTAGGAAATTATTAGAGAGGTTAAATGCAGCCATGGCAAATTACTAGATTTAATCTTTTTTGAAATTTGTCATATATAAAAATAAACCACGTCTATTTCCTGTTTCGTTTTTTTTTTTTACTTCGCTTTATTTACAAAACTATGACGAAACAGATTGTGTATCAGAACAATTACGCTCGAAGATATAGTATTAGCAAATTCTCTGGCAGTCTGAATTTTGAAAATCACCACTGTTGGAGGGTCTGATGAAACATTATCAGAGATCATCTGTGTTATGACATACATGTACATACATTTATAATCAATGAATTTAAAGAGCTGCAAGTACTTCCGCTTTATGACACTAAGAGAAAATAAGCCCCACCAACAAAAGCCATGTTTTTCAACAGATCAAAATTTATTGAAGGAGTGTGATAGAAAACTACCCAATGCCAATCTCGTGATTGAGTTCTTTTGAGAGGACAAATTTTACAATTTTCACAGCGCGCCGTACGCGGAAAATAAGCTCCTTCCACATAAGCCATGTTTTTTAAAGGATCGAAGTATCTCGAAAGAAATTTATGGAATCATCCACGTTGATTTTTGTTGATTTCCACTTGGTGGTTTAATTCTGAGGAGAAGTCTATTAAATAAAACTTTTAGAAATAAACGCGTAGACGAACAAACGCACGCATATAAATGTACGAAGGGTATGTTGTGTGTACAACGCTATTCTAACAGTTGGCCAAGCGGAATTGAAAATTATTCAGACTAAGAATCAGGCCAAATTTGGTAAATAATGTACACACTGTATTAGTTAATAGGGGTTTTTCTTTATGGACAATGTTTTTCTATGCCATCTTTCCCGGGGACATTTAAGCTCGTGATTGCGTGGTAATGGGTTACGTGGTAATGGGTTAATACGCCGTTCATTAAACTGAAACGCTGTAAAAAAGGAACATATCTTGCACCAACATTGGAGGCAATGACCGGTCAATTGTGATCAAGCATCGTAGGTCTACTTCGTAAATTGCCGTAATAATTGCAAATATTTCAAAAAAGCAAGTGCTAGAAGTAATGAAATTGGGTTGAACATGCTCTTTATCAGGTAATGGACCGTAGTGACATAATGTTTACAAAAATAGTCTCCGTATACAGCCCACGCATCGAGTTTCAGGCAGAAATATTGATGATTTAAAGGTTGGTGTCCAGTTACCCCAAGCTTTTTCTGATCTGGTGTCCATGTGCAATCATTGAAAATAAAATTGGTGTCTTGTTAGCATATTTTCCTCTACCCAGGTCCATTCAAAAACGTATATCTTGGCTTTGGATGGACATTTCTAAGCAAAATTTTGTGTTCTTTTAGGGAAAACATTTATCTTATCATACAAACTTGTAAAATGAACAATGGTTTGGAATTTTGTTCAAAATTCGGCAATAAACTTCAAAACAATAAGACCCCAGTTGCTCACAAAGCCACAGCTCGCTTAGATGATGGTATTATTATTCCCTAGTATGTATGTAAACAGATCAATCATTCGTCTTGACATTGCTGTAAATCAACATTTCTATCTAGGTAAATTATGTCCATAAAAATGAAAATACTTACACCATCACCGGTTCTTCCATGGAAAATTCGATCTGGTGTACCGAGAACACATGGTGTCCGCGGCTCACGTTGATCAGTGTGATATAGAGAGGTATAACGCATATCAACCCGAGGTGTACAATCGTTTTAACGGTCTTGACACTTATGATCAGTATGAGTACTAACTGTGATCACAGTCTGAATCTTTACACTTGGAATGCTACGGGTGTTATGACTAGCGGTATTTACCTGTCTGATCTTTTACACAAATGCGACATTGACTTTTTAGGAATTTGTGAACATTGGTTGTTTGAAAAGGATTTATATTTTTTTAACACTTTCAGCAATTTGTACTCTTCATATGCAGTCTCAGATAAAGATCTTGTATTTAATGGTACTTGCCGTAAGGGCAAGGGTGGGGTAGCCATCTTATGGAAAAAGAAGTATGACAGCTGTGTTACCCAACTTCCTTTCATTTGTGACAGAATCCTGGGAATCCAAGTAGAATTTTCTCCGCAAAACTTTTTGTACCTGTTTCAGATTTACCTTCCTTCTAAAAACAATCCAATCGATAACTTCAAAGAGTACTTAGATTCCTTACAAACTGTGATTTCTGAGTACAGAATGAAAGGGTCATTGGTACTTATGGGTGACTTTAATTGTCATGTCAACAGTAGACATTTCCGTAAATCATTAGACAGTCGGGACAAGCTGTTTAACACCTTTCTTTATGACAATTGTCTTACCACAGTTACGTCCCTTGATCTCTGCGGCGGAGCTCCGGTATCCTTTGAATCTAATCGGGGTAGAAGCATTATAGACAATATTATACTTAGCACAGATAACATAAATTCTATATCTTGTGCAATTGTCGAGGACAATTCTCTTCTTTATTCTAATCATCGTGCAGTACAGTGCTCATTAACTTTTCCCATTATCCCTAGACAAGCTTTTTGTCCCTTGAATAATTATGTTAATTGGTCCAAAGTCTCTCTCTCCCAAAAAGAGGCGTACAGAAGTTCTCTTGATTTCGATGTAGGTTTAGAGGCCCTGTTACGTTTGGACATCCAATCCACCAACGACATTGACTTCTTGTATTCGGCTTTGGTCAATACAATGGTCAACACTGCCAAAGCATGCATTCCTGGACCTTCCTACAAACCTTATTTAAAGCCATACTGGAGTAGAGAGCTTAGCGATCTTAATAAAACTATGAAATCTGCCAGACAAGAATGGTTACGATCTGGTTCTCTGAGATTCGGCCCATCATTTGTGAAGCTTAAAAGCTTAAAACGATTATTTCGCTTTAAGCACAGAAAGGCTGTTGAAAATTATTTTCATAAGCTTTATGACGATATTGACCGGAATATAGAATTAGACCAAGAGCAGTTCTGGCGCCTGGTCAATTCTAAAAGGAAAACTCTTAATACATGCCCTGGGGCTGAAATTGATTTTAATGGTAATTTGTGCCGTGATAGCAGTTCTGTTATGCAGGGCTGGAGTGATTACTTTCGTAATTTGTATTCTTTTGACGATAATCCTGTCTATGACAGTGCTTTTAAAGAGCACGTAGATAGCGAGCTCCAATTATTTCTCTCTTCGGAGGAGTCTCATAACTACAACAGTAATGTACCAAGGGTTTCTGTAGATACTCTCACCTCTATTTTACAGACCGTTAAACGGAACAAATCCCCTGGGGCAGATAGTATATGTTACGAGCACATACTTTTTGGTAATGAGCTTTTGCATCAAATCTTAGCCAAACTACTGTCCGTTATGTTACAGTTTTCTTATGTCCCCTCGGCCATGAAAAGAGGCATTATTGTTACCGTATTTAAAGGTGGAAAAAAGAACCGTAAAGACCCTGACAGTTATCGTGCTATTACCCTTACCTCATGCATATTGAAACTTTTTGAAAAGCTGTTATTGCGCCGTATGCAAGCAACAGCGTCGCTAAAGCCACACTGTTTGCAAGGGGGGTTCCAGCGTGGTATTGGCTGCTTAATGTCGTCCTTTTGCTTGAGAGAATGCATTCATTTCTCGAAAGAAAATAGCAGTAAACTTTATGTCTGTTTCCTGGATTGTAAACAAGCCTTTGACAGGGTATGGGTTAACGGCCTTTTTTACAAGTTAATCAATTATGGTCTTTACTTGGAAACATTGAAGTGTTTACGCAACTTGTATACTGGACTCAATAGTTTAGTTCGGTATAGAAATTCTACATCTAATGACTCTTTTCCAGTCCTACAAGGCACCCGTCAAGGGGGAATAACAAGCCCATTCCTATATTTAGTGTACATAGATGGCCTTATTCGTCAGCTCGAGACGTCTGGATATGGTATTTGTATTGCAGGTGCTGATTGTAGTTCCCTGAGCGTAGCCGATGATATGGTCTTAGTATCCTTCTGTAAATATGGTCTGCAGAAGATGATGGATATATGTTTTAATTATTCTGTAAAGTGGCGTTACATGTATAACCCATCCAAGTGTGCAGTTATAGTCTTTAATGAACCTAAACATTTTATCGCTAATCGTTTATGGCGATTGGGCGATAGCGTTGTAAATGAAGTAGTTCTTACGAACAAAGTCCGTAACAAAGAAACAAATGAATAAATGCATGCGGGTAAGACACAATATAGGGAACAGTAGTGTTGCACTTAGGGGTGAAAAATGAAGGTCCCTTAATTGACAAAAGAAGTAGTTTTTCATTTAGTACTATGCTTTAAGTTCAAGAAACCAAAATATCTTGTAGATTGCTGCGCACGAAATACATTTTTTGTTAGCAGACAAATTGACCTTCTAGAGCTTGTTACGGACACTACACGGGGATATAACATCAATAAAATACTTGAAATTATGTTTTTCTTTTTTTCTATGTCATACAGTTCAAATTTCCTCATATTTTTAACTCGTATGAAACAAAAAATACAACCCAAAATGATAATTACATCTCATAATCCATACAAGAAATCTTGCAAAAAATATTGCTGAAAAATTGCCATGTTTCAACTCTGCTCAAAAATACAGTTCTCATCTTCAGATACTGTTATTACACAAAACTTGAAGTTTAACTTATAATCAACATACAGAAATAAAAAAAGTTTTATCAGACTCTGTTTATATCAATTCAAATTTTGAAAACGAAAAAAGCTGTAAGTTTGGTTACGGACTCTACATGAATATATGACAAAGGCAAATCTGTCTATTATCTTGAAATTTGTATTGAACTGTGCTTGTTTCAATACTTTATTATGTAATTTATGATATAATTAAAAAAAAAATCCCTGTATATCAGTAATTTTTGCAAATACAAATATGAACAATGCAGAAAAAAGAAATGAACTCTTTGACAACTATCTGTTTTTCGTATGAATGATATCATATTATGTTCTCATATACCTATTTCTGTGGGAATAAACATGAAAACTATTAGTAAAAGTTCTTTTTTTGGGCACATGATAGTTCTAATATAGATAAATCTGTTCATGACACTACGCATTTTCCTTTAAAGGTGGGCATTTAGAATTTTTACATCTCACTAAATTAAAAAATATATATATCACTCAAATTCATATGAAAAAATAATACAAACCATCAATGATTAAGATTCATAGAATTACATTTTTTTTTTCTTTTGATGGTATTCCCTTAAAAGGCTACGTAGCCTCTTAAGCTATTTTTAGAATTCGCGCCAAAAATCAATAAAGCATTGTGGGAACGTCAAGTGACTAGCACGTGACTCATAACACTTAAATTCCCTATCATAACAAACATAATGTCTTCTTCGGACGCTATGTTTGAAGCTTCTTCTGTGTATTCCTGTAAGTAAATGAGCGAACTGATCAGCTAAAAATAGAATGTGTCTCCCGTTGGTGTCAACCTGGGCCGTAGTAAATCTCTAATTTCTCATGTTGTCGGACGGTTTTCAACTACTATGAATGAAACTTAAAAGGCCTTGGGAGTATAAGGATGATTTTTTTGCATTTTTGTAAAATTTTCGTCCCAAAATCTGAAGGGCCATCTTTAATGGAAATAAACATATTTATAGTCTTTCATCAACTTTTGGAAATGTCTGTTATTTCTTTGGGCTCAAAAACAAAGTGTAAAATGTTCAATTTCACCTCCCGCCTCTGTATCAAGTGGGAAAGTTGTCAGCGACATGGAAAGAAGGTTGTGTAAGTACTGGTGTGAGTAAGCCAGGAAAACATGGGATGCCGTGATATAACATAGATGTTGAAAGGGGCATTAAACTCCTATCAACCAGCAAATGAACACCAGACAAAGTAAGTAAAAAGAACATTTTGAGTCCAAAACTGTTGTAACTCAAAACCAATCTAAAACCCCAAGTTTAGGGGCACAACTGACTCCTTTACAGGGGTTATAAGATGTTTTCTTCAGTAAACAATGTAAATTTAGGTGCCATTGCTCATCATGAGCAATGGCACCTAAATTTACATTGTTTACTAAGGAGTCAAATTTGCCTCTAAACTTGGGTGTTTAAGATGGGTTTTTAGTTACAATAGTTTTGCACTTAGCCCTCGATTTGTAGGCATCTAAATTATGTTCATGTTAAACAGTATATTGTAATTGATTTTGGCCTTAAAGTAAGTTTCAACGTCTGGCTTGTAAGTGTTATCAAAATCAATTAACAAAAACTATGTTATTATTATTTCTGTGTAACTTAATGTCAAAATATTTCATACATATATACTATATATTAAATCATGTAGTGTCCGTAACTTTCACACCATTCTTTATTATCATCTGTGTAAAGAACATGTTCTGGTATTTTATTTGGAATTGTATCCTGTCTGAATAATGGATATTTAAGCTTTGGAAATATGTCTGCCTTTAAGTTACTGACGCTTATAAAATACTGCAATTATTCTCAATGAATGATATTAAGGGAGAAAACTACCATTTCAACAAAATGTATCTTGAAAATATAAATTGTGCCAATAAAGCTTTCTCAATTAGTAATGTTACCTACAGAATGTAAAAGACAGCTAAATTTTGTTTTTTTGTGCAGCAAAAGTATAATTTTAGTTTTATAATAATTTGGTTACGGACACTACACAATTATTGGTAAAGAAAGATGGGAAATAAACTTAACTTTATTAACTTATTAGCTGGAAAACTTTGGTGTTTTCTAATGTTGGAACCATATTAAACTGATAAAACAAACTGATTTATAATGAATCATTTGAATAGATTTTCTATGACTAAACTATTTACAGTGATGCCACGGTGGAAAAAATGGTGTTTATAGATATGATACAATCAAGGAGATTTACTGTATTACATCACCAATCATGATCCTCAAAATAAACAAGGGATGCTATATTTGATGAAAAAAAAAACATTAAAACATAATTTGTGATTTTAAATGGGGCAAAAAAAATGAGGAAAACTGGGTTTTTTTTTAAGGTTACGGACACTACACATTTTTTGTAGAGTCCGTAACCATTAAAGTTGGTTAACCGCTTTGTCTTAGGGGAAAGATGTTGTCGAATGTATTTTCTGAAATCTGTGTAGGTCATGAGTGAAAAATAAATTGCTGTGAAGTATCTTTAGAGACTTATATCCACTGAATTTTACATGGTTACGGACTCTACTATTTTTCTGAAAAGGCATTTTGTACATTTGAAAAAATCATGAAAATTTTTTTTTGTTAATAACACTTCCAAATGCTTTTCCATGTTGATCAACCTTATCATAGTTGTAATTCTATAACAAAAAGTACTGAAAAAAAGTTGTATTAAGAAGGTTTTTTCATCCTATAACAAACAAGAGATATTCTAGATTAAATTTGCATAACATGCTACTACATTTACAGTTTTCGTCATATTTTTCATATTCTTTAACCAATTTTAACAAATCAAACATCAAATTAATCCTTGATAATTTTACTATCTGTTGAATATACCTACTGAGCACTTACCAGAATATTTAACAAGTAGTGCAAATTGAAAAAAGAGTGAAATTCTAAGTGCAACAACATAACGCAAAAAAAGTACCATTTTGGGGGTATGTTTCATGTTATATCTCGGAGGCCTTTTGATCTTAAGTGCTCAAATTTTGGCTGAGACTTGAACATACACTAACAAATGATTACACATAGGTTTCACTGATGTAGGACTGGTGTAAATATAAAATAACTTGACATAACAACCAATTTTTTCAAATGATCCCTATATTGTGTCTTACCCGATGGCAGAAATAAGGGTCCGAGCGGGATTCGAACCCCGGAACTCCCGGACGCAAGACCAATACCCTAACCACTGAGCCAAAGAGATATCTCCCTGACGCAGTAGCCAGGTATTGTATTTAAATCGGGAGTATATGCCATGCAGGAAGTAGTGGTCTCCCGTAACACACCCCCTCTTAAAGTCATCATTTATTGATGACCCAAAGCCTTATCAGGCAGGAAGTCCGATTTTGGACAACAAATGGGACTAATGGCTCAATGGCCAATCCCGGACGAGCCCCCCATCTTACGAACAAAGTCCGTAACAAAGAAACAATTGAATAAATGCATGGCAGAAATAAGGGTCGGAGCGGGATTCGAACCCCGAACTCCCGGACGCAAGGCCAATACCTTAACCACTGAGCCAAAGAGATATCTCCCTGACGCAGTAGCCAGGTATTGTATTTAAATCGGGAGAATACCATGCTGGAAGGAGTGGTCTCCCGTAACATAGTGGATTACACTCACTTGGGCATAATTTGTAATAAGTTCATGAAAAGTTCTGTCAGCATTGATGATTCCTGTCACAAGCTGAAATCTACTCTTTTAGGTTCATTAAATGTTGGAGTGCATGAAAATGGTCTTCGTCCATTTACGCCCCTTAAACTGTACAAGTCTATTGTTCTACCAAAAGCACTCTATGGCTGTGAAGTGTGGTCAGAAATTAACAAAACGCAGTCAGCTCAGCTGGAAAGAGCACATAGATTCTGCGTCAAGTATATTCAGAATTTACCGGTGTATACTAAAACCGATGTTTGTCTCGGTCTAGCCGGTGTTTTACCTATCGAATCTGATATCGATTATAGGAAACTTTTGTTTCTGGGCCAAATTTGTCGTGCCCCGAGTCTACACGCATGTAAAAAGTTGTTTAATTATAGGCTCTTTTCTTTTTTTATAAGTGGTAATTCCTTGAAGCTTGGGTTTATCCCAGATATTGTACGTATTCTACGCAAGTATTTCGCTGGAAGATTACTTACAGCGTTACTTAGCCACAGGTCTTTTTCCTACAAAAGTTCAATGGAAGAGAATTTCTCGTAATGTCATCAACGGACAAGCAAATACTACTTGGATAACCAGGGTTCAGACCGACAGTCATCTATCAAGTTTCTTATACATAAAACCACAATTACTTCTCCATAGTGAACTATGGGAATTAAGTAGGTCTATCTCCTCTCGAGTGATAGCCAAGCACTGCAACAATTGTGTTAAGATGATAGCTAAATTTTATAGCGACTCATTTACAAAATTCTGTCATTACTGCAAAAATTATTTTTCAGTATCGTTATGTGAACACGTTTTATTACAATGTCCTTCTACAGTGAGTTTGAGGATTGAATTATTTCATCGTATCTCAATGGAGACAAATGAATGCACCTATCAGAGATTTAGAAGCCTGAGTAATAACGGTATTGTTGTAGCCTTATTCTCAGGTCTTCGAAACATATTGGAGGATAATGTTATTAACCATAGGCTCTTGCTAGTTATTATACCTATCCTTGGAAAATTTTGGATTTTTTTCTTTGTGTAATAGCTCTATGATCTATGCACCACAGCGTTAATATATTATCTTAACTTCTTCAGCCCCATGCCCAACCAGCTGTGACATATCTGTTTATTGTTTTTTGCCTCTGTTGCCTCGATACAATACTGTATATTATCATTTATCTGCCGCTAACTCCAGCCAGCAATTTCTAGTCGATTGATTGAATGATTGTCCGGTTAATTCTTCTATAGATCTATCCGCTCATTCATTCAATCAATGGACTTATTCTAGGGGTCTGCTTCATTATTTAGTTCCTAAATATTGTGTTGCTTTCCTAAATATTCTGTTGCCTATGTTTGCCTTGTGTTTCGCTTTCGTTGCAAGGTCCCCTTACTTGATTCATGCTTTCCTTTTACCTATTTTTGTCTCGTTTCTCTTCTTTATTTTGTACTTTGAGTTTTAACAATGTGCTCCCGCATTCTGACCAGGGAAAGGGCTTTTGCATTTTCGTCTTTTTATTGTAAGGGTCTTTTTCGGGTCGGAGTCTGGCCGTACATTGATTTTCTCTCTTTATGACATTTACCTACTTTTTTTGTTTGTTATTTCATTCTTACTGTTTTCTTGTATTTTATTGTATAATGCTCGCCATTTTGGCGGAAAAACAATAAAATAATAATAATGCAGATACGTGTATAACAATCGATGTACTTACATGCAGAACACTATATAATGTATAAATATTGAGTAAATTTGCTTAATTCAGCTCAGAGTCTAGGCAAGTATACAGCAAATGAAGTTGATCCATCCAACAACAACAACAACAACAAAAAAAAAACCCTTACACACCCACCAATCAATCTATCCACCAATGCATCGGCCAACCTATCGATTCATCGTACACCTTGTTCATCAAGCAACATAATAATCCACCCATCCATCCATCCATTGGTCAACCCTTCAATTCACTGTATAACTCGTTCACCCAACAATCTATCTAATTACCCATTCATGATGAAAATCAAAAACGTCTATAGCTAATTTGCAGACAGAAAACTTTTAAAGCACTATTAAAATCTGGAAATTTGGATGAACTTTGGTTTTATGAAGGCGTGCAAGAGAAACAAAAATGTTGGAATACGAACTAGAGGCGTTTGAGCGCCTGTATCGCTCCACAGGCCTGATTTTTCTGTAATGGTGAAGAGAAGTTTTTAACAATTACCATTCATTCCTGCATTTTAAGTCACTAAAGAAAAATAGCTGTGAAAAACATTGTGAGAAAAGAAGAAAATAATAGTAACCTGCATTTTCTTAGTTTTACACAATAATATCTACCCTTTTTGATACAAGTTTTACTAATTTGAAGATTTATTATGTTGTCTGCAACATCTTTCAATTCTGACCAGTTATAAAAATTTTGTCTTCTGGTTATAGTTAAAGAGGATCCTGTAACAAACCATTTTGGGTGGGGAAACATCAAAATATATAAATGTGTATTGTGGCAATTGCTTTATTGAAATTGCAGGATCAGTTTGATTGGATAACAAAATGCCTTATCACAAAAGTAAAGCCCTGTCCCTCTTTGTACTAGGTCACCAGTAGGTCAACAAACCTTTACCAGAACTAATAAAAGTGCAGAGGTTTTATATGAAAAGGATTATAGATTATGTAAAGCAACCATCTTTAACTCTTAACCAAACGACAAAATTTGGGATGTGACCAAATTGAAAGTATTTGCAGACAACAAATTAAACATTGAATGATGATTTCTCTCTTTGATAGCGTAGAAAACACTGAGGGAAAAGGAGAAAATGCTGATTACCAGCATTTTCTCCTTTTCCAAGAGTGTTTTCCAAAGACTTGGATTGTATGGTAAAGACTTACCACCATAGGAACTAACCTGCAATACAACAATGAAATCCAATGAATAGTTTGAGAGAAGAAATTTTTCAAAGATTTAACTTTTTACCATAAAAGGAAAATGTCAGTCTCCCATAAAAGCCATGTTTTTTGACGGATCTTTTTTTTTTTAAGGAATTATGTAGACCTCTATCTAAGGAACATTCCTGCAAAATAATAATGCTATCCAATTGACGGTTTTGGAGGAGAAGATTTTTAAAGGTTTTTTACTTTGGTTGCCATGGCAACCAGAATTATTCATGGAACACAATTATTTGAAGGAATTTGAAAGAGGACCACCTAAGGAACATTCCTGTGAAATTTGGTAAAAATCCAGTCAATAGTTTCTGAGGAGAAGTTTTTTTAAAGAAAACGTTTACGGACGCACGCACGGACGAACGGACGAACGAACGAACGAACGGACGGACGCACGCACGACGCACACAACGCCATGCCAATAGCTCGCTGGCCTTCGGCTAGTGGAGCTAAAAATTGTCTGTTTTGTAAGGAATTGGGGTCGTAAGAAATATGAATGTCTGCGATAGATAATTTTTTAACCCTCAGAGTTTTTAACGGCACTCAGTGTACTTTTGCGGAACTTACCGAATGTGCAGTTTGGGCACGTATTCACCAACCATTCTTGAGAATATTTTTAGTCTTATTCTCCAAGATTTCTGAAATTTGAAAGTAACACAACTTCTGATTGGCTAAACCGCATGGTTTAGCCAATCAGAAGTTATGTTACTTACAAGTATAGAAAATTATGGAGAATAATGCAAAGAACGTTCTTAAGGTGGTTGGTGAATACGGGCCCTGCAGTGATCTTCGATCTACCATGTTCGAAACTATATGATGTTTTTTTTTTTCCGACCAAAAGAACCTTTAAAATTGCAAACTTTTGAGACTCTGTACACGACATAGACCTTAATTTATCATTATTTAATTCAGTTTAGAAGTATAAGAACCAAGCTGAAAAGAAAACATAATCAATCCCACTCACCATGGCATATATCCTCTGTTCATGATACTTTTTCCGAAATGTTTCCTCAGGTTATGATTATTATATTCATACTTGAACTAGAACTAACCTAGTATGATTAACAATAAACTCTACGTCTTTAATGAGGATTGGACCACTTACCTAAAAACCGGGACAAAAGAAGTGTTTTGAAAACATAGTGGAAAAAGGCAAAAATATTGGTAATCAGCATTTTTTCCTTTTTCCAATAAAGTTTTATACCTTTCCCAAAACAAATGTCGCTTTTATTTTTAATTTCGTCGTCTGCATGCTTTCAATTTGGACAAATTTTGTCATGTGGTAAAGCGTTAAACATTTGGCAGGACGCTTAAATTTTTCCGTTTATCTCTGATTTATATCTTTTAGTCTTTTGTGTAACTCTTTACCACACCAATAAACTTTAGACTGGTCTAAATTGAAAGCATTGGCAGACAACAAAATAAACCTGGCTCAAGAAAAGAATATTTGTTTTTCAGTATTTGTTTGTTTTTTTTGTTTTTGTTTTTTGAAAACATTGACGGAAGAGGAGAAAATGCTGGTTCTCCTTTTCTCTCAATTTTTTCAAAACCTTCTTCATCAAGTTTGCTATAGAGTCAATCAGGCATGGTATTTTTGTTATTGTACAAAGTGTTTTATCGTAAACAATTAAAACTTTATAAGTCATATAATTATGTCAAATGTGTCAGGGTCAGCCCGCATAGCTCAGGTGGTACAGCCTGTAGGACTTGTAAACACCAAGTCTTTGGTCAGCTGAGGGTGTGGGTTCCAGCCAAATGGCTTCCCATCTGAAACTATTTTGTTACGGGAGATCACTCCTTTCTGCATGCATCTGTATATAACGTCCATGGGTTTGTTTAGTCATGTAAACAATAAAAAAAGATATTCAAGTTGGTATTTTTTTTCAGCGTCCCAACTTGAAAAATGAGTTCAAATTTGATAACGAGTATAATCAAAGCACTAGGGGTTTTACCGTTTAGAGTTTGAAAGCTATAGGTTGCTGTAAGCGACCAACTGGCCTTTTGCAAACAAGCTATACCAAGATCAGACTTCACAGAACTTGCAATATGATCAATATGATAAAAAAAAAACCCCAGAGCTGTCACTGGATGTGATTTAATACCCCCACCAGCGCTTTGACAGAAAAAAATGGTCAAGTTCAAGGGGAGATAATTCCTCAACCAGGACGAGCTGACATTTGAAAATTGCGTCTTGCAATCTTCGAATGAATGAATGAATAGCGTTTTAAGGCCCGTCGACAACTTGGGTCATATTGGGCGCACTTACTTAGTAAACAATAATGCGAGGTGAAAATAACATACATGTGCAACAACATAAGACAAACATGATAAATGCAATCTTCAATATACATGTATGTGAAAAGTTTCAATACAGTTGAAGGAAAAAACTGTAGGAGGAGTTCGTGACACAAAATTGTGGATAATTTCTTTTCAATTTCTTATCTTCACTGCGCTCTAGAATATACCGTAACATTTTCTAAGTCAATGGCAATGGTGGACAATATTCTACTTTGACGCCTAGCAGGAACCCTGACAGACACAAAGACAGTATTTTATGTCTTTTTCACAATATTTTTAGCCTTTAAAAACTTAATTTCATTAACACATTACCACACGATCCTGAGTTTTAACCACCGCGTAAAAGAAGGCTTTTGAAAACATTGTGGGTAAAGGAGAAAATCCTGGGAACAAGCATTTTCTCCTTTTCCCACATGCTTTCTACCCGATCCAAAACAAAAATCATCAAACCAGTTACATTTGTCGTCTGCAAATCTTTTCAATTTGGACCAGTCTAAATTTTTGTGGTTTGGAAAAGAGTTAATTGAGCCGTACTGAACTTGTCTTCTGCAAATGCTGTCTATTTGGGCATGCCTTAAATTTATTCTTTTCGTAAAGAGTTTGGGCTGTTTGGATTGGCCACGACTTTAACTCTTTACTACAAGACAGAATTTTAGACTGGTTCAAATTGAAAGCATTTGCAGACGACAAAATAACGTTTGACTGAAAAATTGAAATTTGTTCTGGGAAGGGTAGAAAACACTGTGGCGTCAAAAGTTGGGACTGTGTGGTAATGGGTTAAACACTTCTATTAAGTTTGTGCTCAAACTGAAAGTTTTATTCATGCTTGAGCTTGTAATTATACCTTTATCTCACAACAAAATTTTAGCCTGGACCAAACTGAAGGCATTAATTTGCAGATGAATATTCAAAGTGGCTCAAACGGTAGGTTTTCTTTAGTCGGGTAGGAAACAATGTGGGAAAAGAAGTAAATGCTGGTTACAAGCAATTCCTCCTTTTACCTCAATGTTTTCAAAAGGCCTCTTTCCAAGGGTAGTTAGAAATCAGCATTGTGTGGAAGAGGGTTAAAACTTCAGTAACTGTATTCACATATTACAGTTTTCAGTGCCTGATTTAGTCAAACAGCATATAAACAGAGTCCATAAACCTTTCTCAGATAACAAAATGCTAGATACCAGGTTTTTCTCCTTTTCTTAACTCATTACCACACGACAAAATTTTAGACTGGTCCAAATTGAAAGCATTTGCAGACGACAAAATAAAGGTGACTGAAAAATTGAATTTTGTTCTGGGAAGGGTAGAAAACACTGTGGGAAAAGGAGAAAATGCTGGTTACCAGCATTTTCTCCTTTTTCCTACAGTGTTTTCAAAAGGCTTCTTTCTCAGGGGCGTCAAAAGTAGGGATTGTGTGGTAATGGGTTAAAATGTTTTCAAAAACCCCCTTTCTTATGATTTTAAGATCCTCTATCTAACCATGAAGCTGCTACTAAACAAGATTCAAGGACCATTTTCATGGACAGTGTAGGTCAAGATCAGACTGCACAGATCTTTGTCCAATACAGAAATTCTCTGTTATAGAAACATTTGGATGTTTTAATTCTTTACCAGGCCACATAATTTTAGCCCTGTCCAAATTGAAATCATTTTGCAGATGACAATTTCAATGTGGCTCAAATGGTGCAAATTTTCTTTGGTAGGGTAAAAAACATTGTGAGAAAAGGAGAAAATTGGTCACCAGCATTTTCTCCTTTTCCCACAATGTTTTGTAAAGGCTTCTTTCTCAGGGTCGTCAAAAGTAGGGATTGTGTAGTAATGGGTTAAATTGGCTTGAAAGTTTTTTAACCAATTACTACACAATCCAGTCACTTTTAAATTGCTGTCTGCAAATGCCTTCAATTTGGACCAACCTAAGATTTTGTTATTTGGTAATGAGTTAACTTATTCAGCAGGATAAAGGGTACTCTAACATGACACGCAAATTTGGCTCTATAAACACAGTGCAACGAAAGCGTGGTAAAATCTGAGACAACCCATGCAGAGTGACGTCATTCTATATCGAGTGACGTCATTTAATGAGTGGGTTATTCAATGTTAGATAATCTTCATCCGCATTTTTAATCTCAGAGTCTAAGTTTGAACTTGTTCTCCCGAACTTGTTTCCTTTCATTAAGAATTGGCCATGTTAGAATCAAAATAATCTTCTTTCTATCGTTGTTTATCGTTCAGTAAACCACATTGTGACTTATGAAGCGCAATGAATAAACCACTTGGGCAGAAGACATTGCGGAAAAAGAAAACGCTGGTTACTAGCATTTTCTCCTTTTCCCACAATGTTTTCAACAGGGTTGTTTTCCAAAGTTGTGAAAAACAGAGATTGTCTGAAAGAAGGTTAAGTATCTTGGTAGGTAAAATTTACTATTATAATGCAAAGAAATTTCATGTGATCTGATTCGATAATTAATATGCCCAGAACATATATGTCTTGTACACTTGCAAAACCTACTCAAAAGCAGTTTCCCTTTCGGCAGCCTTATATCCATGACTACACTTTCAGCACAACATCCAACTTGGCACCGTCGATTTGTTGATAAGAGTTGTGGGCTCTTACACAAACATTTTGAGTAACAACTGTTTAGCCTGGAGAACATTTGAAGTTAAAAAGCAGGTTGTAATGTAATGTAATGAGTTACCTCCCTTTTAATGTTGCATACATCATAACATGTATTACTTAAACAAATTGATATGGAATGAATGATCTCTATAACCTATATTGCACGCTTTCATTGTCAAAACTTAGTTTCGGCTAGTGTCAACTGCATGCGGAACTATGTACAAACGTTTTTTAACTCTTTATGCGGCTTATAGATTCAGCTCGTCTTTAATGAATACTTAGAATACCTAAAATAAACATGATTTTGTTGGTTTAAATTGGTAATATGTGGCGGGTGACACAGATTTATGATGCACTTTCTGAGGTCTGATCTTGATCTATGTCATCAGCAAACGCCTCTTATTTAGACTATGGCACAGTAAAGGTCAAACTTAACAGAATTTCCTTTCCGATTATGCCCAATTATATATAATTATTCACTTTTTATTCATTATTTGCATAAAGGTCAGTTTCAGGTGAATTTATTCAAATAATATCAGCTATGCTTTGGGAAAAGGGTCTTAATGCTTCTGCAAAATCTATCAACCCAGGTCAGCCTGTGCAGTACATGCAGGCGGATCTGGGCCAAAAGTTTTTGCTATTGGTCAATTTTCTGTATGTCAAGGGACCAGTGTACCTTATGATACAGCCAGTTGTTAAGCATAAAGAGTTTTGAGGATCCCTAATTATGTGATGTATTGCATGGTATGATGCATCACAGAGATACATTAGGCCCCTGTTTGCCACAGCATGGCTCATATGTGAATAACATTGTGCAATCTTTAACCCTTTAACCCATTGCAGATATGTAATGAGCCTGAGAGAGAAACCTTCGAAAAACAATGTGAGAAAAATAGAAAATGGTGGTTCTCTTTTGTTTTCTAACTTACCAGAGAAAAACTGCACTATCTGAACCTCATTGAAATTGTTGTCTGCAATGTTTTGTATTTGGAAAAGGCTACAATTTTGTTGTCTGTTAAAAGGATAATGCATGTCCAAGGATACTGGTCCCCCTTTATACTCATACATTGATATATCTTTCCTTGTAAAAGATCAATGTATGGTCACAAAGTATTATCTGCATGAATATTGCAGGGGTGTCATTGGATACCATCCAACTCATTGTCGCCAGCTTTAGGACAGAGTGTATATTTAGTTATTTGTCATCATAAAATTATTGTCATTGTATATAATGCTAATGTGAATCATGTGTACTAAAACAAGAGTGCCATTGTCACAATATACGCCACCACATCGAAAAACCCTGACAATATGCAATAGGTCACATAATGTGAAATATTCTGTGAAAATTTCATCCAAATCTTCCAAGAAACTGGGAGGAGTTGCATTCACAAGAAATGGACATGTGTATGGATGGGACGAAGGGACAGATGGATGGATGGATGTACAGATTGGGAAGATAGTGCCAATATTCTTCGCCCCCAACTGCGTATAAAAATGTATTTGTATGCAAATAATACTTTAATGCACATAATGTATAGTAAAACTATGTATGTATTGATTGAATGGTGTCTCATGTCGCTTTCAACATTATTTTAGTCATATCATGGCAACAGCTCATAAAATTATTCATATTTTCCTGGTTTTCACCAGTACTAGGCTAGGGCTCTGAAGTGGTAAAACTATGTAAAAAAAAAAAACCTACTGTCAGTGAAATTATTTAAAAGAACTATAAAAAGAAAAAGCATGACAATCTGAGGCCTCAGGATGATGAAAAACATCCTATCATTGTAATGTTTAGACAATCCATACAGTGATATACAGGAAATAAACTCAATTGCATTGTTGGAAAGTAAATGCACTGTTATTTGTAAACTGTTAACTGTTTGTACAGGAAAGCACCTAGAAGGTTTAGAAAGAATAAAGTGTTTAAAAGTGCTTTCTTATTTGCAATCTTTCATTTGCTTATGAGGGAAAGAAGCTAGTGGGTTTAGAAACAGTACAGTGTCTACAAATTATTCTTATTTGCAATATGTCATGTGTTAATTAAGGGAAGCAGCTAGCACGTTTAGAAAGAAACAAGTCCTAAAAAATACAAGGTGGCAGACTGGACAAAACATCGGCTGCAACCAAATAAACATCACTGGAACAAGAAAATTAATTTCTAATAGAATTCTGCCTTCACTCTGCATATCATGTCGAATCATTAATGAGAGATGTTTTCGTTGTTGGAAAAGGGGTTCAAAAGATATTGTAGTACATGTTGGCTTTAAATACAAACTTTGGCTGGTGATACCCTGTTTTGAATGTAGTCACATCAAGGTAAACATGTATGAATTATCTTATAAAAAAAAAGGCATAAATGATATGGAGTGCACAGACAGACAGACAGACAGACATACAAATGTAAGATGCATCTCAATTGGACTTTAAGAGCCGTCATGAAAAATGCTGGTTTTGGCATTTACCATTATGTAAATATCTGCAAGTGACAAACCCTTACAATTTGGACAGATCTAAAATTTCATCATTTTGTAAAGAGTTCAACACTGACTTGATAGTGTTATGTACATACCCATTTATTCCTAGCTTTGTACATGTGTGTATCTATGTATGGTTTTCCCCTGTTGCTATTTTTAGAACTGGATTCTCTTTTGTGGAATATTGTTCTGGAAGTTTCTGGGCCTTTTTACAATCTGATTACTAGAAATTATGCAACAAATTTAAACATGAATTTTCTGGAAGTTTCTCTGCTATTATAATAAGGAAAAGCTCTTTACATCTCTGCATTCACTAGTTAATACATGATTGCCATACTAAAGTGGGGATTATTTTGTGTTTGTGTCATATAATTAGTGCTTGGATTACATTCAGTTTGGATTAGGATCAGACTAGACTAAAGTGGGGATTATTTTGTGTGCTTGGATTACATTCAGTTAGGATCAGGATCAGACTGGAATTAAGACTGGAATAATTTGTCTTTTGTATTGAACGTCTAAGGTATTGTTTTGTACTATTGTAATATTGTCACTGATTATTTGATATTATTGTTAATAAATTCTGTTAATTGTTATCGTTTGTTGCTGGCTTCTACTTTCTAGTTATGCCTGGCTCGTAACAATAGAGCTTGACTCCAAGTGAATTCTAAGTCAACATCTCACAATAAAAGCTTCTGGTGGATTTGATCAAAGTGATAGTCTTAGATTTAATAAATTTTGGAAACATGTCAAATTAAAATAAACTGTATGAACGACACAAAATATTCCACAAATTAATTGCTCAGACTCTTTTACCGGAATGGGTAGTTTCCTTGCACTGTTCAGTATCCAGGAAATTAAGGTGGAGTTGTAGACATTGGTAAGTGAGAGTTAAACAAAATAAACACTGGCTTTGGTTCAGGAAACATTTTCTTGTAACATACACAAGGTACTACTTTAATTCCCCTATCATTAAGTTATAGCTTGAGTCAATGTCAGCGAGTCCAATTCTGATTGGGGTTAAGGTTTTTATGTATAAATCTTTGGGAGTGTTTAGATTCCCTTCCATATAAGTCATGTTTGAACAATTGTAGGCAAGATATCATTTTATGCAGGCTAATTACTGGTATGGGTCCAGGCAAACATGCATCATAATGTTCTTTCTTACTGGTATGGGTCCATTACCGTAATGAACTATGGTAGAAATTGCTGTACCTCTGACAAATTTTGGTTAAGCTTTTTTGTCAGATTGTTATATACTACATCAATGAACTTATTAATGCCTCTCAAAAAGAAAAGGCAGTATAAGTAGCTTCTATTGAGCATGCAAGCAATACAAGAAGCTTTTATTGACTTTCAAATTAAACACAGCTGCCCCTGAATAGATCGACAACTTTTCTAGCTTGCCTTGATCCGTCATTGGTGACAGCATAGACCCTTTATCTGTAGACTATTTTCAGCCTGAAATTTACCTGGATTTCAGCTTGCACTAAAGTAGGTTGTATAGAATATCTTAGTTATTCTAACTATTGACTCATACTGGTGAGAATCTCACTCTTCCCAAAAATTCATCATACAATAAAAAAACGCAGAAAACCCGAAATACAATGCGGGTATGAATTCCTAATCAAGTTTATATTTCATGTATACTTACTAGTGCAGCAAAATCACCCATTTGGCCAGGATAACTTGTCTGAGCAATTCATGTCAAAGACATTGTTTATTTCAATAAGGTCTTTCCCATATATTTCAATGTTATTAACTTACTGATGTCATTTTAACAACCCTGAGAAAGAAGCCTTTTGAAACATTGTAGGAAAAGCAGAAAATGATGGTAATTTTGTTGATTGGTAAAGATATCAATGCTGTTACTAGAGGAATAGAATCTAATCTACATAAGTTAACATGATAAGAAGAGCCAGAAGTCTTTTATGTAGTTAGAGTTACATTACAACTATATTTCAGCTACATGTATATATTAGCCAGAATTCTTTGTGTAGTTTTAGTTATGTTACAATTATAATTATCATTTGAACTACATGTAGATACTTGTTTAAATAAAATCTTCCATCAATATGATGATAAAGGATGATTGCATGTTATGTGAGACATCTGCATGTCATCTGATTATGGTAAACATTTAAGTGAATTACTTTTTTTATGATTTGGGAAGCAGTTCCGAAGTTAAACAAAATTATGACACATGGATGGACAGACAGATACAAGCAAATTCAATGCAATCAACATGTCTTTCCAAAATAAATTTTTGGAAGACATAGCCATGTACACCAACTAGTCATTGGAACAAATGCATTTGAAAACTTTTCTGTGAAACACTGGTTCATATATTGAGTACTACTATGAGTCTACTTCAGTTTAATAATGCCAACAAAGATACAATGGCCCATGGGAATTTTTAAGGAACATTTTCATGATACAATATTTATTATAATCTTTAGTATATACATATTTAATATAATCTATAATATACAATACAACATATATTATCTTATGCAGACATCAACCTCTGAGTATGTGAGGCCTGACGAGGGTCCAGACTTTGGCCATAGGTCAAATTGTGGTAATTTTCTCCATGATTCACCAGGTATTTAGACACAGTTAATTCAAACTGTGTGACAGCTTGCTTTGTGTAATGCATCACAAAGTTGCATGAAGCTCCCTCTCTCAAGAGTGCTGCTTACAGTATCAATGTCTATTCAGTACTTGTGTCTTTTTGTGACGTTTTATAAGCAGTACAGGTTCTGATGACTTGATAAGTGTGATTGATCCTCAGAACTGGACAAAGTTCAAGAGATATTAATCAGTATCAAATTCTGTGTTTTCGAACTTATAACTGCTGCTATGACCTCGACCTTACAGACAGGTGTGCAAACTTCTACTCTGCACGCCATCAAGCATCAAGACCGATATGTGTGGAATAGTATTAAGACGAGGCAAAGGGTTCAAAAGATATAGAGTAGAACTTTATCTCTTGGCAGAATAGACATTCACATGCAGCTTTGACGCAGGACAACAGTATTATGCTATGTAACAAATATCTATCTATACATCAAAACCTTATGGTCTTAAGAGAGATGCTTATTTTAAAATGGTTACTTATGTCACTTTCTGTAAAATATGTGTACTCATATGTTTCTTTTTGCAAAATATGTGTACCTGGGCTTTGATGTTAAGGGCACAATTTGAACAACTTTGGCTTTGGACCACATTATGATACAACTGTATTTATAATGCTGTAGGCTCCATGGTTTCAGACAGGAACAAAAAATATGAATAAATTTCTGAAACAGATTCCTACAGAACACAAAGTAAAACAGGTGACCACTTTGCAGGCCCTCTTTGACCCAGAAGCACATTTTAAACAACTTGGATTTAAATGGAATATTTCATAAATAAACAACTTGGATTTAAATGGAATATTTCATAAAGCGGAGACCAAATATCTGGCTCATGGCTCAAAGTTCAAGACAAGGAAAGTAAAAACAATATGAAATTGTAACTCTGCAAATTAACTGACCCATATTGGTTGGTTGGTTATTTCCATTTATTTATTGCTACCAGTTGCCCATCTTAGCGACGCCCCCAGAAGACGGTTAGTTGTTACGGGGGATAGTGCAAGGATTCAGGTCGAAACTACTGAGAGCTTCGCCTGGTTCTTTAACGTGCTCGGCGTATAGCACCATCACACGGGACCTCTGTTTAATGTCTCATCCGAAAGACTATTAGTTATTTTTTAGTTGGCCAGCCGGGGATTCAAACCCACAACCTGTAGTGACCCGAAACATTGTGTTCACGAGTCCTACACTCTACCTACTGAGCTGTATTGGCTGGTATTGACCCATGTGCAGGACCTGTTTTGATGATGTTATACAAGACCATGTGATGCTACATAATATCAACACACCAGGCCTAATAGCTTAAGAGGAAGTTTTCGTTATTTGTATAATAACTTTTATTTTTTGCAATCTTTTATTGCATATGACCAATTTTAATAACTTTACTGACAATCCCTTGATGCAGCATACAATATTACGGTGCTGTTGGCTGCGTGATTCAAGATACATTGTACATGTAGCAAAAAAAAAAACAACAGCACTGTGTACAACACCAAACCCTTGGAAAAGGGCCATCTTTGACCCAGGACTCAAGAACATTCTTTTGATACTACTCACATAAATGTATGACTTAAGGCCAAAAACGGTAGAAGATTTAAATAAAACCTTTAGAATTTTATAGTTCAACAGACCTGGATATAGAAGCTATCTGTCAGGATGGATGGACGCTTACTTGATTGATTGTATGGTATAAAATGGAGTTTTCATCATTATGTCACTTATATAGATGCTGCCAGGCACCTGTCCACACTTTCCAGGAATTTCTTTTTACCAGTCCTCTTCACAATATTTTTCCAAGTCACTGGGTGCTTTCCAACATAACCATTATTGAAACAATGATATGCAGTGAATGAGGAATGAATCTGTAGCAATGATTATCATCAATCCTTGGAAAAAAAATTAACAGATCTGGGGATCGAACCGGTGACCCATAATTCTTAATTCCCATATGAAAACAGGGCTCAGTGGATAGATGGACATATAAAGAATGCAAAAACTATTTAAAATTACAGAACTACATGTACATGCACAATGACAGACACTTCAAACGCTGCCATCTTTGACCAAGGATGCAAGACTTTAAACAACTTTTAGATGAATACTGATCTTTTGATGCTATACACTAGATATTCAGGCTGTGGCCTAACATCTCCATTTTTCAGCAAAGAAGAATGAAACTAGAGCTGTCACTGAATGTAACCTTATGCCCCCACCAATGCTTTGATAGAAACAGGCAATTACAAGTATTTTGTAGAGACAGACACTACCATGGACACACAGTCTGGATACTGGATACCAGTATACCCTCAAAATATTTTTTTTTTTGGGGGGGGGGGGGTTAAAGAAAAAAAAAAAAAAAAAAAACATCTGTGACCCCATATGCAAAACTTGAACAACCTTCTAGAACTACAAGTACAACAAAAGACCTTCAGAACAGGGCCATGTTTTACACTTGTTCAGGAATCCTTACCATCCCCATAGTTTTAGCCAAAAGGTTTTTTAAAAAAAAAGTATATAAATCCAAGTACATCAATAGACCTTAGGAATGGGACTGTCTTTGACCCCATGTGCAGTACTTGAACAACTTTGATGAATAAGTATCTTCTGATGCTAGATACTTAATTAATATTTACTTTTTGACCTAACATTTCTAATTTCAGCCAAAAAGATTAAAATAATGATAGAACCCCCAGTGTACATGTACAAAAACAGACCTTGGGAACAGGGCAATCTTTGACCCCATGCGCAGGACTTGAACAACTGTGAAAATAATTTCTTTTTTTATTCTATATACTAGATATTAAGACTCTTACATATGATATGTTCATGGTTTCAGCCAAAAACATTAAACACAAAAGTGCCATCATCACAATATATGCTGCCACATCACAAAAAACTGACAATATGCTATAGGTCGCATGATAAGAAACATTCTGTGAAAATTTCATCCAAATCCGTTAAGAAATGTTGGAAGAGTTGCATTCAAAAGAAACAGACCTACGTACATACATACTGACAAAGTGACAGGCAGATGGAAGGACTGACAGTGAGAGAAGATGACACCAATATACGTTAAGTCTTGCAGTGTATAAAATAAAACCAACTCAGAGAACCCCCAAGTACAACAACAAACATTGGAAAAAACTCATTTGCAGAACCTGAGCAACTTAGATTAATAATTATCTCTTTATATTAGATATTCAGAATATTAAGTCTATAATTTCAATGGTGTCAGCCAGATAGACTTTAGAAACTATAGAACCTCAACTACAACAACAGACCATGAGAAAAGGGCCATCTTGACCCCATGACATTGTGCAGGACTTGAACAACTTCAACAAATAGTTATGTTTTGATGCTAAAAACTTACTATCTAGACTCTTTGGACTAACATCTTCATAGCTTTGGCCAAAATAATTTTTCAAAAAACTACAGAACAAAATCAGACAACAGACCTTGGGGGAACAGGGTAATCTTTGACCCCATGTGCAATACTTAAACATTTAAGGTAAACAATGATAATATGTTGCTTGATACTTACCCAACATCTCCAAAGGTTCAGCCATAGAGATTTAAAGGCCATCTTTGACCTTATGTGCAACTAAGCTAGAAATGCTCCTTAATGCTATGTACATGTAATGAATATTTAAACTTTAGGCTTAAACTCTCTACAAAAGATTAATAGAACAAAATGGCTACGAAAGCCCTGTATCACTCCATTAGCTAATAAGTCAAAACTTTATGAACCAAACATTACAATACTTGTACAATTGGCTTTAAACTGGATGACATACAAAATATTCTTCTAAGTAGTTTCAGAGATGATGTTTGAAATAAAAGTTAACGCATGGATGGAAGGGCGACCGGACAGACAGACACACTATGGACACCAGGCCATGACATAAGCTGGCCTTCAGCCAGTGGACAACTAACTTATGTTACTTTCAAAACAGATACATCGGCTCAGATAGCATTCTATAAAAGATCCTAAAAATACTCTCAATATACATTACTTCTAAGTTTGATCAAAATTGGATAGTAGTTTTAGAGAAAAAGACGTTTGAAATAAAATTTAATGCACACATGCATGGACAGACGACCCAACAGACAGACACACGATGGACCCGGGGCCATGATATAAGCCTGCTAGCCTTCAGCCAGTGGAGCCAAAAACTATATTCACTTATGTTACTTCCAGCATAGAGTCATTGGTTCAGACAGCTTTTCTATAAAAAATCATAAAAATCCTCATAGATACATTGGTAATGGGCAGAATTCTTTTAAAAAATCATGAAAATTCCCCTTCATTCATATGTTACTTCCACATGGATAGTTCAGTTCTAAACAGTATTCTAATAAAAAATCTTAAAATTTCCCTTATTTATACCCAACTTCAAACACATGATGCATCGGTTCCAGACAGTATACCACTAAAAAACCCCGAAAATTCTTTCATTCATAAGTTATTTCCAACACAGAAATGTCTGTTCTAAACAGTATTCTATTAAAAAAATTCCCTCATTCATACATTACTTCCAACACATGATACATCAGTTCAGACAACATTCTATAAAAACATTCTTATTATGCACTACTTCTAAATCAGTATCTGACAGTATTCTTTTAAAAAATCCAAAAATCGTTGTCATTCATGTTACTTCAAACACAGATACTTCTGTTCTAAACAGTATTCTATTAAAATATCCTAAAATTTCCCTCATTTATTCTATTAAAATATCCTAAAATTTCCCTCATTTATACCTTACCTCAAACACACGATACATTGGTTCCAGATACTATTCCACTAAAAAATCCTGAAAATTCTGTACCGGACAGAATTCTCTTTAAAAAAGAAATCCTAAAATTATTGTCAATCATTGGTACTGTGCAGAATTCTTTTAAAAAATCATGAAAATTCCTTCATTCACATGTTACTTCCAATAAAGATACTTCTGTTCTAAGCACTATTCTATTAAAAAATCCTTAAAATTATTGTCATTCACGTTACTTCCAACAGAGATACTTCTGTTCTAAACAGTATTCTATTTAAAAAATCCTGAACATTTCTTCATTCATATGTTACTTCCAACACTGATACATAAGTTCTAAATAGAATTCTATAAAAAATATCCTGAAAATTCGTCCAATACAGACACATCGTTTCTAGACAGCATTCCACTGTAAAATCCTTAAATAAACCTCATTTATACACTTCTCCCAACACAGATACATTATTCAATTGAAAAATCCTAACAATATTCTCACTCATATGTTACCTCAAACACCAATTCATTGGTTCCAGACAGCATTCTAATAAAAATTTAATAAAAAACCTACTTTTATTCATATATTGCTTCAGATATATCGGTTCAGACAGCATTCTATTAAAAAATCCTAACAATACTCTTATTATACACTTCTTCTAATAGAGGTATGTCAGTATCTAACAGAATTCTTTTCAAAAATCCTAAAATTGCTGTCATTCATATGCTACTTCCAACACAGAATCTATACTTTCTGTTCTAAACTGTATTCTATTAAACTAAATCCTAAATCCTAAAGTTTTCCACATTCATATCTTACTTTCAACACATGAAACATTGGTTCCAGACAGTATTGCACTAAAACATCTGTCATTCATATGTTACTTCCAACACAAAATTCATACTTCTGTTCTAAACAGAATTCTATTAAAAAAATCTTAAATATTCCCTCATTCATGTTAGTTCAAACACCGATACATCGGTTCCAGACAGTATTCCACTAAAAGATCCTGAAAATTCCTTCATTCATATGTTACTTCCAATATAGATACATCATTTCTATACTGCATTCCACTGAAAAATCCTAAAAAAAATCCCACTCAATTCACCCAACACAGATACAATATTCCACTGAAAAATCCTAAAAATATTTTCACACATGTTATTTCAAACACTAACACTGATACATTGGTACCGGACAGTATTCCACTAAAAATTTCCGAAAATTCCGGCATTCATATGTTACTCCAATACTGAAATATCATTTCTAGACAGCATTCCACTGTAAAATCCTTAAAAAAATCTCACATGTAAACTTTTTCCAACACAGATACAATATTCTATTAAAAAATCCTAAAAATTCCCTCATTCATATATTACTTCAAACACTCGGCTCCAGACAGTATTCTAATTAAAAAAAAAAAAAGACTAAAATACCAGCCTCATTCATACCATACTACAAAGTGATACATTGGTTACAGACAATATTCTATTAAAAATCCTAAAAATACAAAACACTGATATTTTGTTTCTGGACAGACTTCTTACAAAAAAATCTTCAAACGGTAGTACACTGGTTGAGAACAATATTCTATTGCAATATACAGGTCAAATTTCTTATAAAAGGTGCAATATTGGTATTATAAGCCTTCAGGGAATTCCCTAAGCAATCAGAAATTGTTCTGTTTTTGTAAGAAAAGAATGGATTTGGTATCCAACATTGTTTATATGTTTTATTTTTTAAATGACAGTCTGAAAGGAAAATACTACCAACGCCAAAATTAGGTAGGATTACACAAATGAAATGCCACCAAAGACTTTTTCACACTCATTTGGTTATATTTTTACCTTTGAAAGTTGATCAAGGTTATACATGTACTTCAATAAATAAATCTTTTTCATGGTTTGGCCAGCTGATGAAATCACAGAATTATAATATGTCATATAAGTATACTACTTTACTCAGCAAAATGGAAAGAACTTTTACATTAAAATATTGAACAGCAGTGTCCTTGAATAATAATTATGTTAGGACTATTTTATGTCTACCTAAATTGTGTGAGCTTAGAAATTTGATTGACTGTGCAGTTGGTTCAGAGTAGACATGCATGAAGATTCATCAATTTTCATCAAGGGCTTTACAAGATATCAGTCTGGGCAGATGGATGGGCAGACTGTGTAAGTATGAATTCAGTACCTGAAATACTGTTAGAGTATCTGGCTAGGCAAGTATGTATCTACAGACAGGCGGACGGAAAGACAGCCAAGGCGATTCTATTTCTAAGGCCCCGAGAGGCCACCTATTTCTTAGGCAACAAGTGGCAGGGGCCCAGCATGGAAACAAACTCAGAAACTATAAAATTCATTATTTCTTATTATTTCTTTTTTATTATTTCCTTTGTTTTTCAACTTCTTTTTTTTCTTTTACATAAAATATTTCAATCTTTTTATACTTTTTTGATATATATTTTGTAAATTTTTTTTGTCTTTTTTGCTGTTTTTTGTTGTTTTGTTAATAGCAACCAGTATGATAAAACATATAAGAGGTCCACAATGTGCCTACAGAACGACGGACAGACAACCAAGGTGATTTCAGTATACCCCTCCTCCACTTTTTTAAGACGGGTGCCCTGACAGATAGACAACTATACCAAAGAAGAGCTGGTGGAGAAGGATGATGCTCTACATTAGTCTTCTCTGTTTCTGGGGACTCTTTCCATCCATATGCCACAGAGGCGAAGGCAGCCACCTATTTCTTAGGCCCCGAGTGGCAGGGGCCCAGCATGGAAACAAACTTAAAAACTATATGATTCATTATTTATTATTTCTTTATTTTTTATCATTTTTTTCCCCATTTTTTACTTATATTTTCTTATATGTAAAATATCTCAGTCTTTTTGTACTTTTTTTTTTATATATACCTATAGATTTTTTTTTCTCCTTTGCTTTTTTCTTTTTATAGCAAGCAGGTGGATAAAACATAAGAGGTCCAAAATGGTATTGTACATTAAGTCTTCTTTTTCCCTTTCATGGACATTTATTACATGAAAACAAAGAACCTATAAATCAAGCCCCCTTTTTCCATGACATGTAATATATAGAGTATATTGCACAGCAAATTTGTGTCTACAGACGGGTGGACTGATAGCCAGGGCAGTTCTAGAATACCCCCTCAACTTTTTAAAGACAGGGGCCCTAACAGACGTTCAGGTGAACAGATAGACAAACAACTATACCAAAGACAATGCTCTATATCGGTCTCTTCTGTTTTTGGGGACTCTTACCACTCTTACCACCCATACGCCACAGAGGTGAAGGCAGCCACCGATTTCTAAGGCCCCGAATGGCAGGGGCCCATTAGGGAAACAAACTTAGAAACTATAAAATTCTTTATTTCTTATTATTTCTTTTCTATTATTATTATTTCCTTTTATTTTACTTCTTTTTTTCTTACATGAACACAAAGAACCTATAAATCAAGCCCCCTTTTCCCATGACATGTAATATATATAGTATATTGCACAGCAAATTTGTGTCTACAGATGGGTGGACAGATAGCCAGGGCAATTCTAGTATACCCCCTCCACTTTTTAAAGACAGGGGCCCAAAGAGACGGTCAGGTGAACAGACAGACAGAAAACTATACCAAAGAAGAGCTGGTGGAGAAGGGTAAGGCTCTATATCGGTCTCCTCTGTTTCTGGGGACTCTAACCACCCATATGCCACAGAGGTGAAGGCAGCCACCTATTTCTAAGGCCCCGAATGGCGGGGGCCCATTATGGAAACAAACTTAAAAACTATAAAATTCATTATTTCTTATTATTATTTCCTTCTTTTTACCTTTCTTTTCTTTTATGTAAAAAATTTCAATCTTTTTGTACTTTTTTTTAGATATATTTTGTATATTTTTTTTGTCTTCTTTGCTGTTTTTTGTTGTTTTGCGAATAGCAACCAGTATGATAAAACATATGAGGTCCACAATGTGCCCACTCTACTTTTTAATGACAGGGGCCCTTAGAGATGGTCAGGTGAACAGATTGACAGACAACTATACAAAAGAAGAGCTGGTGGAGAAGGCTGATGCTCCATATCGGTCTCCTCTGTTTCTGGGGACTCTTACCACCCATACGCCTCAGAGGTGAAGACAGCCACCAATTTCTAAGGCCCCGAATGGCAGAGGCCCAGTATGGAAACAAACTAAGAAACTATAATGCACCATTTCTTTTTTATTATTATTTCCTTTTTTTTTACTTCTTTTTTTCTTTTACGTAAAATATTTCAATCTTTTTGTACTTTTTTTTAGATATATTTTGTATATTTTTTTGTCTTCTTTGCTGTTTTATGTTGTTTTGTTAACAGCAACCAGTATGATAAAACATATAAGAGGTCCACAATGTGCCTACAGACAAGACGAACGGACAGACAACCAAGGTGATTTCAGTATAACCCTTCTCCACTTTTTTAAGGCGGGTGCCCTGACAGATGGACAACTATACCAAAGAAGAGCTGGCGGAGAAGGATGATGGTCTATATCGGTCTCCTCTGTTTCTGGGGACTCTTACCATCCATATGCCACAGAGGCGAAGGCAGCTACCTGTTTCTTAGGCCCCGAGTGGCAGGGGCCCAGCAGGAAAACAAACTTAAAAACTATATGATTCATTATTTATTAATTCTTTATTTTTTATCATTTTTTTCCATTTCTTTTTACTTCTGTTTCCTTATACGTAAAATATCTCAGTCTTTTTGTACTTTTTTTTACATATATTTTATAGATTTTTTTTTTCTTTTTTTTTTTCTTCTTTTTATAGCAAGCAGTTAGATAAAACTTAAGAGGTCCAAAATGGGATTGTACATCAAGTCTTCTTTTTCCCGTACATGGCCATTCATTACATGAACACAAAGAACCTATAAATCAAGCCCCCTTTTTCCATGACATGTAATATATAGAGTATATTGCACAGCAAATTTGTGTCTACAGATGGGTGGACAGATAGCCAGGGCAATTCTAGTATACCCCCTCCACTTTTGAAAGGCAGGGGCCCAAACAGACGGTCAGGTGAACAGATAGACAGAAAACTATACCAAAGAAGAGCTGGTGGAGAAGGGTGATGCTCTATATCGGTCTCCTCTGTTTCTGGGGACTCTTACCACCCATATGCCACAGAGGTGAAGGCAGCCACCTATTTCTAAGGCCCCGAATGGCGGGGGCCCATTATGGAAACAAACTTAAAAACTATAAAATTCATTGTTACTTATTATTTCTTTTCTATTATTATTATTTCCTTTTTTTTTTACTTTTTTTCTTTTACATAAAATATTTCAATTTTTTTTGTACTTTTTTTTAAGATATATATTGTATATTTTTTTTGTCTTCTTTGCTGTTTTTTGTTGTTTTGCGAATAGCAACCAGTATGATAAAACATATAAGAGGTCCACAATGTGCCCCCTCTACTTTTTAATGACAGGGGCCCTAAGAGATGGTCAGGTGAACAGATTGACAGACAACTATACAAAAGAAGAGCTGGTGGAGAAGGGTGATGCTCCATATTGGTCTCCTCTATTTCTGGGGACTCTTACCACCCATACGCCACAGAGGTGAAGAAAGCCACTTATTTCTAAGGCCCCGAATGGCAGAGGCCCAGTATGGAAACAAACTTAGAAACTATAATGCACCATTTTATATTATTTCTTTTTTATTATTATTTCCTCTTTTTTACTTCTTTTTTTCTTTTACATAAAATATTTCAATCTTTTTGTACTTTTTTTTTTGATATATTTTGTATATTTTTTTGTCTTCTTTGCTGTTTTATGTTGTTTTGTTAATAGCAACCAATATGATAAAACATATAAGAGGTTAACAATGTGCCTGCAGACGAGACTGACAGACAGACAACCAAGTTGATTTCAGTATACCCCTTCTCCACTTTTTTAAGACAGGTGCCCTGACAGATGGACAACTATACCAAAGAAGAGCTGGTGGAGAAGGATGATAGTCTATATCGGTCTCCTCTGTTTCTGGGGACTCTTACCATCCATATGCCACAGAGGCAAAGGCAGCCACCTGTTTTTTAGGCCCTGAGTGGCAGGAACCCAGCAGGGAAACAAACTTAAAAACTTGTAATTCATTATTTATTATTTCTTTATTTTTTATCATTTTTTTTTTTCATTTTTTTACTTCTGTTTTCTTATACGTAAAATATCTCAGTCTTTTTGTACTTTTTTTACATATATTTTATAGATTTTTTTTTTTTCTTTTTTTTTTTTTTCTTTTTTTTTTTTTTCTTTTCATAGCAAGCAGTTAGATAAATCTTAAGAGGTCCAAAATGGGATTGTACATCAAGTCTTCTTTTTCCCGTACATGGCCATTCATTACATGAACACAAAGAACCTATAAATCAAGCCCCCTTTTTCCATGACATATAATATATAGAGTATATTGCACAGCAAATTTGTGTCTACAGATGGGTGGACAGATAGCCAGGGCAATTCTAGTATACCCCCTCCACTTTTGAAAGACAGGGGCCCAAACAGACGGTCAGGTGAACAGATAGACAGAAAACTATACCAAAGAAGAGCTGGTGGAGAAGGGTGATGCTCTATATTGGTCTCCTCTGTTTCTGGGGACTCTTACCACCCATATACCACAGAGGTGAAGGCAGCCACCTATATCTAAGGCCCCGAATGGCGGGGGCCCATTATGGAAACAAACTTAAAAACTATAAAATTCATTATTTCTTATTATTTCTTTTCTATTATTATTATTTCCTTTTTTTTACCTTTTTTTTCTTTTATGTAAAATATTTCAATCTTTTTGTACTTTTTTTTTAGATATATTTTGTATATATTTTTTGTCTTCTTTGCTGTTTTTTGTTGTTTTGCAAATAGCAACCAGTATGATAAAACATATAAGAGGTCCACAATGTGCCCCCTCTACTTTTTAATGACAGGGGCCCTAAGAGATGGTCAGGTGAACAGATTGACAGACAACTATACAAAAGAAGAGCTGGTGGAGAAGGGTGATGCTCCATGTCAGTCTCCTCTGTTTCTGGGGACTCTTACCACCCATACGCCACAGAGGTGAAGACAGCCACCTGTTTCTAAGGCCCCGAATGGCAGAGGCCCAGTATGGAAACAAACCAAGAAACTATAATGCACCATTTCTTATTATTTCTTTTTTATTCTTATTTCCTTTTTTTTACTTCTTTTTTTGTTTTACGTAAAATATTTCAATCTTTTTATACTTTTTTTTAGATATATTTTGTATATTTTTTTGTCTTCTTTGCTGTTTTATGTTGTTTTGTTAATAGCAACCAGTATGATAAAACATATAAGAGGTCCACAATGTGCCTACAGATGAGACGGACGGACAGACAACCAAGGTGATTTCAGTATACCCCTTCTCCACTTTTTTTAGGACGGGTGCCCTGACAGATGGACAACTATACCAAAGAAGAGCTGGTGGAGAAGGATGATAGTCTATATCGGTCTCCTCTGTTTCTGGGGACTCTTACCATCCATATGCCACAGAGGCGAGGCAGCCACCTGTTCCTTAGGTCCCGAGTGGCAGGGGTCCAGCAGGGAAACAAACTTAAAAACTATATGATTCATTATTTATTATTTCTTTATTTTTTATCATTTTTTTCCATTTCTTTTTACCTTTGTTTCCTTATACGTAAAATATCTCAGTCTTTTTGTACTTTTTTTTACATATATTTTATAGATTTTTTTTCTTTTTTTTTTCTTTTTATAGCAAGCAGTTAGATAAAACTTAAGAGGTCCAAAATGGGATTGTACATCAAGTGTTCTTTTTCCCGTACATGGCCATTCATTACATGAACACAAAGAACCTATAAATCAAGCCCCCTTTTTCCATGACATGTAATATATATAGAGTATATTGCACAGCAAATTTGTCTACACAGATGGGTGGACAGATAGCCAGGGCAATTCTAGTATACCCCCTCCACTTTTGAAAGGCAGGGGCCCAAACAGACGGTCAGGTGAACAGATAGACAGAAAACTATACCAAAGAAGAGCTGGTGGAGAAGGGTGATGCTCTATATCGGTCTCCTCTGTTTCTGGGGACTCTTACCACCCATATGCCACAGAGGTGAAGGCAGCCACCTATTTCTAAGGCCCCGAATGGCGGGGGCCCATTATGGAAACAAACTTAAAAACTATAAAATTCATTGTTACTTAATATTTCTTTTCTATTATTATTATTTCCTTTTTTTTTAACTTTTTTTCTTTTACATAAAATATTTCAATCTTTTTGTACTTTTTTCTAAAATATATTTTGTATATTTTTTTTGTCTTCTTTGCTGTTTTTTGTTGTTTTCCTAATAGCAACCAGTATGATAAAACATAAGAGTTCCACAATGTGCCACCTCTACTTTTTAATGACAGGGGCCCTAAGAGATGGTCAGGTGAACAGATTGACAGACAATTATACAAAAGAAGAGCTGGTGGAGAAGGGTGATGCTCCATATTTGTCTCCTCTGTTTCTGGGGACTCTTACCACCCATACGCCACAGAGGTGAAGACAGCCACTTATTTCTAAGGCCCCGAATGGCAGAGGCCCAGTATGGAAACAAACTTAGAAACTATAATGCAACATTTCTTATTATTTCTTTTTTATTATTATTTCCTCTTTTTTACTTCTTTTTTTCTTTTACATAAAATATTTCAATCTTTTTGTACTTTTTTTTGGATACATTTTGTATATTTTTTTGTCTTCTTTGCTGTTTTATGTTGTTTTGTTAATAGCAACCAATATGATAAAACATATAAGAGGTTAACAATGTGCCTACAGACGAGACGGACGGACAGACAACCAAGTTGATTTCAGTATACCCCTTCTCCACTTTTTTAAGACGGGTGCCCTGAAGATGGACAACTATACCAAAGAAGAGCTGGTGGAGAAGGATGATAGTCTATATCGGTCCCCTCTGTTTCTGGGGACTCTTACCATCCATATGCAACAGAGGCGAAGGTAGCCACCTGTTTCTTAAGCCCCGAGTGGCAGGAACCCAGCAGGGAAACAAACTTAAAAACTATGAGATTCATTATTTATTATTTCTTTATTTTTTATCATTCTTTTTTCATTTTTTTACTTCTGTTTTCTTATATGTAAAATATCTCAATCTTCTTGTACTTTTTTTACATATATTTTATAGATTTTTAAAATTTTTTTTTTCTTTTTATAGCAAGCAGTTAGATAAAACTTAAGAGGTCCAAAATGGGAATTTTACATCAAGTCTTCTTTTTCCCATACATGGCCATTCATTACATGAACACAAAGAACCTATAAATCAAGCCCCCTTTTTCCATGACATGTAATATATAGAGTATATTGCACAGCAAATTTGTGTCTACAGATTGGTGGACAGATAGCCAGGGCAACTCTAGTATACCCCCTCCACTTTTGACAGATAGATGCCCACACAGACGGTCAGGTGAACAGATAGACAGAAAACTATACCAAAGAAGAGCTGGTGGAGAAGGGTGATGCTCTATATCGGTCTCCTCTGTTTCTGGGGACTCTTACCACCCATATGCCACAGAGGTGAAGGCAGCCACCTATTTCCAAGGCCCCGAATGGGGGGGGGGGGGGACAGTATGGAAACAAACTTAAAAACTATAAAATTCATTATTTCTTCTTATTTCTTTTTTATTATTATTATTTCCTTTTTTTACTTCTTTTTTTCTTTTACGTAAAACATTTCAATCTTTTTGTACTTTTTTTAGATTTATTTTGTATATTTTTTTTGTCTTCTTTGCTGTTTTTTGTTTTACTAATAGCAACCAGTATGATAAAACATATGAGAGGTCCACAATGCGCCTACAGACGGATGGACAGACAACCAAGGTGATTTCAGTATACCCCTCCTCCACTTTTTTAAGACGGGTGCCCTGACAATTGGACAACTATACCAAAGAAGAGCTGGCGGAGAAGGATGATGATCTATATCGGTCTCTTCTGTTTCTGGGGACTCTTACCATCCATATGCCACAGAGGCCAAAGCAGCCACCTATTTCTTAGGCACCGAGTGGCAGGGGCCACAGCTGGGAAACAAACTTAAAAAAAAACTATATGATTCATTATTTATTATTTCTTTATTTTTTATCATTTTTTTCCATTCTTTTTTACTTCTGTTTTCTTATACGTAAAATATCTCAGTCTTTTTGTACTTTTTTTATATATATCTTATAGATTTTTTTTCTCCTGTGCTTTTTTCTTTTTATAGCAAGCAGGTGGATAAAACATAAGAGGTCCAAAATGGGATTGTACATCAAGTCTTCTTTTTCCCGTACATGGACATTCATTACATGAACACAAAGAACCTATAAATCAAGCCCCTTTTTCTGTGACATGTAATATATAGAGTATATTGCACAGCAAATTTGTGTCTACAGACGAGTGGACAGATAGCCAGGGCAACTCTAGTATACCCCCTCCACTTCTTAAAGACTGGGTCCTAACAGACGGTCAGGTGAACAGATAGAGACAACTATACTAAAGAAGAGCTGGTGGAGAAGGGTGATGCTCTATATCGGTCTCCTCTGTTTCTGGGGACTCTTACCACCCATATGCCACAGAGGTGAAGGCAGCCACCTATTTCTAAGGTCTCGAATGACGGGGGCCCAGTATGGAAACAAACTTAGAAACTATAAAATTCCTTATTTGGTATTATTTCTTTTTTTATTATTATTATTTCCTTTTTTTTAACTTTTTTTTTTTTACGTAAAATATTTCAATCTTTTTGTACTTTATTTAGATATATTTTGTAGATTTTTTTGTCTTCTTTGCTGTTTTTTGTTGTTTTGTTAATAGTAACCAGTATGATAAAACATAAAAGAGGTCCACAATGTGCCTACAGATGGATGTACAGACAACCAAGGTGATTTCAGTATACCTCTCCTCCACTTTTTTAAGATGGGTGCCCTGACAGATGGACAACTATACCAAGGAAGAGCTGGTGGAGAAGGGTGATGCTCTATATCGGTCTCCTCTGTTTCTGGGGACTCTTACCATCCATATGCCACAGAGGCCAAGGCAGCCACCTATTTCTTAGGCCCTGACTGGCAGGGGCCCAGCATGGAAACAAACTTAGAACCATGACTGAGAAAACTAGAGCTGTCAGGGAATTAATTCCCATGCAAGCGCTTTGACATAAAAGATTGGTCATGTTCAATGAAAGAGAATTCCTCAACCAAGAAGAGTTGACAAATGAAAATTGAGTCTTGCAAATCGTCAATATATGTTCAATATAATGTACAAAGTTTTAACACAGTTGAAGGAAAACTGTCATGACACAAAATTACAAGTATTTTGGACACACGGATGGACACACAGACAGGCTGATTCCAGTATACCCCGAAAACATTCGTTAAGCGGGGGTTTAACAAATAAACAAATCAAAATATTGTCAATGTCAACCTCCCCAAAAACTTTCTTTAAAATTCCACAGTAGGACGGACAGCCATGGCAATTCCAATGTACCCCCATTAACTTTGTTGTGGGGAGGTATAATTAAGGTAATCTCTAGTCAAATCTTGGTCTAGAATGAAGGAACAGACAGCATGAACATAAATTTAAGATCAGACTGCACTTATCAGGCTTAAAGCCCTGAATGTTAAAAAAATGGAATTTTTCACTGACTGGGCAGAAAACGTTGTTGGAAATTTTAGAAAATGCTGGTTTCTCCTTTTTCCGCTGTGTTGTCATAAACCCTCTGTCTCAGGGTTGTTAAAACAGGATCGAAAGGTAAAAGGATAAACCTGAAGTTGAAGGCCACATAAGGAGATTATTCCAAGTGGCACAAGCAATTTCATTGAAATGGTATCACCCGCCGAAAAAGACCTTTCTTGATGCAAACATATTAGAGGTATTGTGTTTTGCATGTACATGTAGCCTTTTTATTATTGGTCTGTGATGAATGATACATTAAGCTCCGTTTTTCCATGGGACAGCATTTCATTACATAAAAAAAGTATAAGAGGTCCATGATTACACATTAAGTATCCTTTTTACAGAACTTGGCATTTAATGTAAAGAAAAGAAATAAAGAAAATATACATAAAAACATCCTTTTCCATGACACATCATTATATACTTAGAAAAAAATTGCATCAAGGGACTATCCAACGGAGGGCATGCATGAAGTTTGACCAATTTTGTCCATGACTTTAGAAGACATCCCTCTCACAATATACCCCATCACATTGCTGCCATTGCAAGCAGCTAGCTAGAGACTAAAGTGTTGGAATTTGTAGCACCTGCCTTGGTAGCTCAATGGATATATTGTGTTACTTGTGATCTAAAAGGTTTATGAACAGACTGATGGATGGACAGACGGATGCATGATTGGTCATTGGGTTTGATCAACCAATAAAAATATTAAGTTTCAAGAAACAATGTCCATAAGTCGGAAATACATTGATGAAAAATGAAATTTGACATGAAGCCCCCCTTTTCCATGATACAGCGATAAACTGCAAAACCCTGACAACATGCCCAGTCATATGATCTCTGAAAATCTCATCCAAATCTGTTGAGATATGTATAATAAAAAATTAAATTTGACATGAAGCCCCCTTTTTCCATGATACAGCAATAAATTGCAAAGACCCGACAACATGCCCAGTTGGGAATACATTGATAAAAAATAAATTTGACATTAAGCCCCCATTTCCCATGATACAGCAATGAAATTGCAAACCCCTGACAACATGCCCAAGGTCCCATGATCTCTGGAAATCTGTTGAGATATGTGCGATAAAAAATTAAATTTGACATGAAGCCCCCTTTTTCCAAAATACAGCAATAAATTGCAAAACCCTGACAACATACCTAAGGTCACATGATTGGTGATAATTTCATCCAAATCTGTCGAGATATGTCCAGTAATTAAAGAGATGTTGGTGAAAAATTAAATTTAACATGAAGACAACCTTATTCCATGATGCAGCTACAAATCCAAAAATCTTGACATGGGAGGCTTTGCTTTCACAAGAAATCTAATGACAAAATATGAAAGTCCCTTTTTCCATGACGCAGCTACAAATCGCAAAACCCTGACAATATATGATGTGTCACATGATGAGAAACTTACTGTGAAAATTCCATCCAAATCTGCCAAGAAATGTGGGAAGCATTGCATTCACATGAAATAGAATGAAATATAACATGAAGCCCCCTTTTTCCATGACACAGCTACAAATTGCAAAACCTTGACAGCATGCAATAGGTCACATGATGACAAACATTCTGTGAAAATTCTATTCAAATCTGTTTAGAAATGTGGGAGGAGTTGCATTCAAAAGAAATGGAATGAAGTATAACATGAAGCCCCCATTTTTCCATGACATAGCATTACAAAAACAAGGGTATATAACTGTTGTGGTGTTGCAAGGTCAATCTGGGTTAAACTTTTTTTCCTGCATTTGCTAATGGTGGTTGATAGATGTGAGAAGTTCAGTGTGAAAATTCTGTATAGTTTTCATGATAAGACTCAACACATCAAAAGTTTACTCAACCAGGTAGCCATTTTGCATCAAATTACAAAAACAAATAAGAGGACCATGATGGTCCTATATCGCTCACCTGAGTACCAAGCTGTAAAATCAAACTTGTGACCCCTGGGCAGGGCCAGTTTTGACCCCAGGGGCATTCTCAGAAAAAACTTGGTAGAGGTCTACTAGGAGATGCTACTTACAAAATATCAAAGCTCTACGCCTTCTAGTCTCAGAGAAGTAGAATTCTAAAGTTTTCCTTCTTTGTTCCTATGTTTCGAACTTGTATGAATAAATGAATGATGGAATGAATGAATGAATGATTGAATAGTTTTAAGGCCCGTCGACAACTTAGGTCATATTGGGCGCACTTACTTAGAAAACAATAATGAGAGGTGAAAATAACATACATGTGCAACAACATAAGACAAACATGATAAATGAGGAATGGATCGAACTTGTAACCCCTGGGGCAGGGCAAGTTTTGACCCCAGAGGCATCGTATGAAGAAACTTTGTAGAAGTCCACTAAGAGATGCTGCATCCCAAATATCAAAGCTCTACACCTTCAAGTTTTAGAGAAGAAGAATTTTAAAGTTTTCCTTCTGCATTCCTATGTTTCATACTTGTGACCCCTGGGGCAGGGCAAGTTTTGACCCCAGGGACATCATATAAACAAACATAGTAGAAATCCACTAGGAGATCCTACTTACCAAATATCAAAGCTCTACATCTTCTAGTTTCAGAAAAGAAAAATTTAAAGATTTCCTTCTTTATTCCTATGTTTTAACCTTCTGACCCCCCCTGGGGCGCGGCCACTTTTGACCCCAGGGACATCATATGAACAATCTTGGTAGGGGTCCACTAGGAGATGCTACATACCAAATATCAAAGCTCTACACCTTCTAATTCCAGAGAAGAAATTTAAAGTTTTCCTTCAATGTTCCTATGTTTCAAACTTGTGACCCCCGGGGCAGGGTCACTTTTGATCTTAGGGACATCATATGAACAATCTTGGTAGAGGTCCACTAGGAGATGCTACACACCACATATAAAAGCTCTGCACCTTCTAGTTTCACAGAAGAAGAATTTTAAAGTTTTCTTTCTTTGTTCCTATGTTTCAAACTTGTGACCCCCGGGGCGGGGCAACTTTTGACCCCAGGGACATCATATGAATATTCTTGGTAGAGGTCCACTAGGAGATGCTACATATCAAATATCAAAGCTCTGCGCCTTCTAGTTTCAGAGAAGAAGAAATTTAAATTTTCTTTCTTTGTTCCTATGTTTCAAACTTATGGCCCCGAGGCAGGGTCAGTTTTGACCCCAGGGACATCATATGAATATTCTTGGTAGAGGTCCACTAGGAGACGCTACATACCAAATATCAAAGCTCTGCACCTTCTACTTTCAGAGAAGAAGAATTTTAAAGTTTTATTTCTTTGTTCCTATGTTTCAAACTTGTGACCCATGGGGCAGGGCCAGTTTTGACCCCAGGGGCATCATATGAACAATCTTGGTAGAGGTCTACTAGGAGATGCTACATACCAAATTTCAAAGTTCTACGCCTTGTAGTTTCAGAGAAGAAGATTTTCAAAGATTTTTCCTTTTGGTTGCCATGGCAACCAGAGTTATAAGTGGAATTCAATCTCTTGAACAACTTTGGTAGAGCTTCACCCAAGGAACATCCCTGCCAAGTTTCATCAAGATTGGCTCAGAGGTTCAGGAGGAGGAGATGTTTAAAGAAATAGTTGACGACACACGACGCGCAACGGAGGCCGGACATTGGGCGATCACAAAAGCTCACCATGAGCAGTTTATGCTCAGGTGAGTTAAAAAAGGCGTCGCAGCAGAATCTGTTATTGTACACATGTATAAAGTTTTATGAAATTCCGTCCAATGGTATTGGAGATATTCATCGGGCCAGGCACACGGACAGATGGACAGACAGATGGTAGGACGAATGGACAACGCTAAAACTATATCCCTCTGCCTATGGTAGGGGATAATAATCTCTATGTACAACATATTCTGTGAGGTATTCTTGTGAGAATAGCCTTGAAATTGCATTACCTATCAGGACCAAAATCACTACAAACCTTGGTGATTTGGCAGCAAGTTCAATCACCTCTAGGAACATACCATGTGTTGATAACCTGCTGATGACAGCATGACACTGGCATGTCACTTTCACACAAGTGGGGTGTGATGGGACAATTCTGGCAATCTTCAGAACATCACTAACGACAAGCCGTTGGTATTCCATTCCAAAGTGGGGCGTAACCTCGACAGTCTGTGGTCACAACACACAATACATCTTCTTTTCCAGGATAAAACCACGGAAACATCAGGTATATGAGAATGTTAACCCATTTTTAGGGTGAAAACACCCTTTGATTACCAGCTACACTTCACCAGGAGGAACCCAGCAAACACTGTGATGATTGTGAGGGTGGGGCTTTAACAAGAGACTTAGGCCGATCTTACTTAAGTAGATTCTGAATTTCTATCATCTAACCTTTCATGAATTGCATTAAAAAGACTGGTTACTAAAATTCATGAGCCAAGTACAACTTTATGTTCATTTTGCAGATATGGTAGATCAAGTTCAGACTGCACAGAGCATGCAGTATCATCTGTGATGTGCAATGCCTGACGGTCAGTTTGGTGTTCTGGTGAAATCAACCTTGAAATTACACCATCTATGTCTATGCTATTAATATTAATGGTCCTTTTCTTATTTGGCAGGCACTTTCAAGGGTCAAGCTTATACCATTACCCCCATCCCCTTTAGAAAATTTCAACTACTCTAACTTGAACACTGCTAGAGAAATGAAAATCAAGCTTGTTTATGTTATGCCTTAAATGTAGAGACTTATACATGAAAATACTGTTAAAACAAATGGAAAAACAGGCCCATGAGGGCCTAAATCGCTCTACCAGCAATTAATGACCAGTAAAGTGAAAGAAGCAGTTAAATTTATGCTAAATTTTCCTACAGTATCATCAGCTTCAAGCCATAGGGAAAAATTTTGTAATTCATATAAAGCAATATTTCGGGAAATTTTTGTCATTTTCTAACATCCATTAGTCACTAATGCCAAAATAAAACTAGAAGGCCCTGAAGGGCCTGAATATGCTCTACTGGCTACTTTTTCCATACTGTTTGTTGGATTTTTTTCACAATCCATAGGGTTGAAGCTATTGACGAGATAAACAAACTGAGCAAGTTTTACAAAAATCTGATTATGAATGCATATTTTATCACATAAACAAGAACTTGAAATTTTCAACTTGAGATGGCTACTTTTCCCATATTGTTCATTGGATTTTTTTCGAAATTAATAAGGTTGAAGCTACAGATGTGATAAACAAACTTATTTTCATGAAAGTCTGACAAGAAATGCAAACTTTATGGCGTAAACAAGGATTGGAAATTTTCAACTGGAAATGGCTACTTTTCCCATACTATTTGTTGAATTTTTCTCAAAATCAATAGGGCTGAAGCTATTGACCAGATAAATAAACTGTGCAAGTTTCATGAAAATCTGACTACAAATGCAGACTTTATTGCATAAACAAGAATTTGAAATTTTCAACTTGAAATGGCTACTTTTCCCACATTGTTGGTTGGATTTTTCTCAAAATCAATAGGGTTGAAGCTATTGATAAGATAAACAATCTGTGCAAGTTTCACCAAAAATCTGACAACAAATGCAGACTTTATCACCTAAACAACAAAAAGACTAACGGATGGACAGACGGACAGATGGACGGACAACGGAAACTCGGCCATGACATAAGCTCTGCTGGCTTTCAGTCAGTAGAGCTAAAAAAACAGGTTTGCACTGGGCCTGAATGTGTGACAGTTTGGAGTAACAGAATAAAAACAGCATTATACACATCTTGCAATGGACAAAATTGGCAATAATCATTGAAAATCCTCAAATCTTTAGAAATCAGTCCAAATTCAACACTGCTTTATTAATCACTGTAATACAGAATAGCATCAAGCTTTGAAAAAAGTGCAACAAATAAGTTGTACTTCATTTTGTACACAAGAATCAGCCAACAAATATAGTAACTTTTATGATTGTATGGTGTTTGATGTTTTTTTTCAACATTATTTTAGTTATATTGCTGCAGCCAGAGTACCTATCTATGCTTTCCTGGAGTCTCTTTTACGAGTACTCCACATAATCTTCTTTCCAAGCTACTGGGTGCTTCCCACATAATCATTGTTGAAACAATAGTCAGCTGTGAGAGAGGAGTGAATCTCCAGAAAGAAATTTGCTGAGCCGGGTGTGGGATAAAGAGGGGGGAGTCGTAAAGTTGTAAAAAATCTTAAAAGCATGTTGTAAACAAAAAAAAAAGTAGATTTTTTTTTTTTAATCAATTTCACAGAACCTTTCCAAAACTTTTAATTTGCTCTGTTTAGTATCAGGGAAATTCCAGTCAGAAAAAGTGCAGAGTTGATTACTCAACAGGAGACAGAATGTGGAAGTCTTATTTCTTAAGTGAAAAGATCATGATTTTCGGTTTCTCAGCACAAAAGTGGAGATTTACTGCCTCTAAAGTTGGATCAAAACAAACCGGAATGGTTATTGATCTTTCAGGGGTAGATTATTGTAAAAAACATTATCCTCTCAAGCTTTATTTTCTCTGTCAGAGATATCAAAGCTCCTAGGACTGAAGATTATCTCAGTGAGTATTAGGTAATAACAAGGGCCAATGTCAGCTACTCTAATACTGGTAAAAGTCTAGGTTCTATCCATACATTTAAGGAAGAGTTTGAGTTGCACCATTTTAAGTCCTGGTTAGCACAATTTTAGGCAAGAGTTGTCACACAAGCTCATTACTTTCCAAGCTCCTGGAAAAAATTCCCCTGAAAAATACATTCGGTTATAACTAGCCTTGTACTGGTCTTTACACATTTTTTTTGCAGTCTAGTCTTGATCTCTGTGATACGTTAAATTTATTTAAATCACAATCTTTGATTAGAAGGTGAAAAAAGTCCATTGATGTGGTCTGTAAAAATGGTCTGCCCCGTGGATGATTTACTTCAGTTTGAAGAAATACTTCAAATGTGCAAATTTGACTTTACACTTGAACACAGCTGTCCCTGAATAGACCGACAACTTTTCTAGCTTGCCTTGATCCGTCTTTGGTGACAGCATTCTCACCCCATCTGTGGACAGTTGCCAATCTGCCACTATCCTGGACTTTGGCCAGTACTAGTCTAGCTTATATAAAATATCTTGCTAACTATAACTGTACAAACCATGACTTATTCTGATTGAAATCTTACCCTCCCAAAACTTTATGGATAGAGAAAGAAAAGGGCTATTGTAATGAATTCTCTACAATTATCTGCATTGAATAGAGACAAATAAATCATGCTTGGATTACTTTCCTACAATTATCTGCCCCTTAATAGGTCAACAAGCTTTCCGGAGTGACTTGATCCGTCATTGGTGACAGTCTATTTCAACTTTTCTGTTCATAATATGAAAACCTGTTGGATTTTAGAAGATATAACTCCTAAATTGACACATTTCTCACTCATTTCAGCAAAATAATGGAATAAAGTCAGTTAAAATGACATTTTTAAGTCAATTATTTTGATTGCTTGATTGTATTGGGATTTTAACGCCACTTTAACAGCTATGGTCATATGGCGGTCGGTGACACATGTGTTTCCTAGCTTTCCTAGACCAGTACTAACACAACTTTCTTTCCAAAGCCACCAACTACTTTTCTCACATGCTTCAGCAGAGGTGAGAGGCAAAAATAAGCCGTAAAGACAGTTCGCCTCAACTCGAACTCGCAAACACCAGGTCATGAGTCAGACACGCTCACCACTGAGCTGGCTAATCATTTTGATAAGCTGTGTCTGAAACATTGAGTCAACATGGGATTGGAGAATGTTTCTAAAGCCTGCAAATGTTTAAGAAATTTGACTGAAATGATCAAGTGAACTTAAATCAGGCACCGAGTCTGTTAGTGGATCAGAGCAAAATAAGAGTTTAGGCTTTTTGTGAAACTGGGTCCAGGTTTTTGCAAAACTGGCTCCAGGTTTTTGCAATTTCAGCTCAAGAATAATCTTAGGTTTTCTGTCCTGAATAAGAATAATTCTTATAATTTACCTCCGAGTTTACACTTCTTTCATTTGGCCCATTAATTTTGTTTCTTAAGATAGGCAATTCATGTACCGTAATTCCATTAAGTATTCGGACACCCTAAATTTTCGGACACCATTAATTATTTTCCAAAATAACTTATTTTTTGTTCCTAAGTTCGGACACTTGGTAAAATAATTGTCCCTAAATTGTCCCTAAATTTTTGGACACGAAATTATGATGGTTTAGAAGACCCGCAGTACTCTACCAAACAACAAATTAAAATGATTTAAAAGTTGATGAAGACCCGCTACACTCTTTCCCAAACAACAACTTAAAATGGTTTAGATGTTGACGAAGACCCGCTATGCTCTTTCATAAACAACAAATTAAAATGGTTCTGAAGATCAACGAAGGTCTGCAATACTCTTTCCCAGACAACAAATTAAAGACTCTTCCAAACTGAAAGAGTTTGCATATGACAATTTCCAACTTTAAAATTTTTTAAATGGCCGAAAGTTTTCTGTATGCCTAGAAAACAGATGGGAAAAGGAGAAATTGTTAATTACAATTCCTTTCTCCTTATGACACTTGTGGAAAAAAAAAGGCTTGTTTGGGATATGGTGAACTTTTACCAAACAAGAATTTTATTTGACTGGACAAAATTCGAAGGATTCACAGACGACAATTACACTTTGCTAAAATGATTTTTGATTGGTAACATAGAGAACAGTGGGGGGAAGGAGAAAATGATTAATTCCAGCATTTTCTCCTTTTCCAACAATGTTTTCAAAAGGTTTTACCCCAGGACCGTTTAAAGTTGTAATTGTGTGGTAAAGCGTTAATTAGCAAATACCTGAGAAGAGCAAATGGATCTATGTTTTAAGCATAAATCCTTTGTTTGGTATCTGATTGATAGCGGTAAACTGAATGCGGGTGCTAATTTGTGTTACACAGGCTGTATATATTTAGTCCAAAACATGTGACGCATTAAAGTTGTAAATCTTAGCGATAAACGCTATAAGATACACTTTTAATGCATATTGGGATTGCTAGTTGTAACGACCTGTACACAGTTAGACATGTTGGCATGGAGACAAGCACGTATATGGGTGATATAGCCAGGTTTAGTCAGGTCAAGAATAACCCTTATCACAACCATGATTTAAGATTGTTTAGCGAAGTAGCTATTTTGTGTTCGAATACGTAATTGTGTGAACTCTTTTCACAAGTAAGTTTTATTAATCCATAAAGGTCGATACCATGGCTGTTCTTTTCGGGAAATATATGCCTTACTGTTTGTTGTACATACGATGTCTATTAAAGGATATGTTGTTGTTGTTGGAAAGAGATTTCCCGAAATTTTCGGACAGTCACACAAATAATTTAATAAATTTTCGGACACCAAAAAAATTAATTATTTCTTCCCATCCGAATACTTGGGGAAATTACGGTAACTAAGTATGGAAAAATGCATCGACAACAATCACATTTGACTTTAGAGAAAGTTTCCATTGCTTGTCTCTGCCATTACAAAAGGAAACTCTTCTTGGTGAGTAATTTTTCCATTTGCCTACATGTATTTTTATTTGTAATCTTGTCTTCATTTTGGGTGAAATAGACTCACACTTATTTTGCATTTCTCTGGCAGCATAGAAATCAGAGTAGAGAAAAACCTATGTGGGGATAATGGCATAAGCTTGACCTCCTTACTCTTAATCCTTTACTGAATAAAGCTTTGGAAAAATTGTGAGGTAAGAAAATGCTGGTTACCATTGCAAAGAAAAATCCATCAAAACTTCAATTTGTGAGTGAACAAGTCCAGATTTTTTCTGTCATTTGGTTAAGACTTAACCCATTACCACACAATCCCTTCTTTTGACGACCCTTAGAAAGAAACCTTTTGAAAACATAGTTGGAAAAGGAGAAAATGCTGGTGACCAGCATTTTCTCCTTTCCCACAATGTTTTTTACCCTTCACAAAACAAATTTCAAATTTTCAGTCACTTTCATTTTGTTGTTTGCAAATGCTTTCAATGTGGACAAACCTAAAAATTTGTTGTGTGGTAATGAGTTAACCCTTTACAGAAAAAGTTGTGAATTTAAAAATCCAAAATTGAGGAAGTTGAGGAAACCAGAGGCCCTTGAGGCCCCGAATTGCTCTACTGGCTGTAAGTTTGCTTACAAGTATTTTCTAGCATACAATCATTGATGCTAAAAGGAAAAAGACGAAAACATTGACAAAACTGGGGGGGGGGGGGGGGGGGGGGGGACCTGTAATTGGGCTTCAATCCTTTAATACAGCATAATATGTAGGCATAAACAATTAGTGAAATACTAAAAATAGATATTGTTCAAACCACTTTGGAAATCTGACAAGGATTTAGTACTTGTTAGATTGCTGCTCATTATGACAAAAGTTTTGGATTTCAAGCAGTTTACATGAATCAAAAATGTAGACTTTGTTGAATACCCAAGACTTTTAGTAATCAAATGGCTCCTTTACCCTAAATGATACTGGATTTTCTTCATTTTCAAAAGCGTAAAATCTCTTGATGATTATACGAGTGATCTGTGCAAGTTTCCAAACAAGTGAATCAAAATTGCCTACTCAATCAAGTGAACAAGAAGTGCAATTCAAAATGGCAACTTTTTCTAATGGGTTTGGGTTGATGATAAAAATAACCTTTGCAAGTTTCAAGAAAATTGACAACAAATGTAGTCTTAAATTGTGTAAATAAGAAAGACAATTGTTGTTTACCTTTAAATGTCTACTTTCCCCTTCCATATTGTCACATTTTTCTCAAAATCAATATGGTAAAAGCTATTGAAATAACATCTGATCTGTGCAAGTTTTACAAAAATCTGACCACAAGGTAGGTTTTATTGTGAAAACAATGCAAATATTCTACTTCCAATGGCTAGTTTACCCTTTGAATCATCAGGTTAATTTCAAAATTAATAGGGTTCAAGCTAATGACGATATAAAGAAACCCTTTGAATCATCAGGTAATTTCAAAATTAATAGGGTTCAAGCTAATGACAATATAAAGGAACTGCATGTTTCACAGAAATCCAGCCGCAAAATGTGGACCTCATCCCATCAACAAGAATTGTAAATTTGCATCTTTTTATGGCTACATTTCCTGTATTGGGAATTTTTTTCAAAATCGATAGGGTTTTAAGGCTGTTGACGGTATGGACAGAATGACTAAGAAAACCACACCATGATGTAAGCTCTGCTGGCCTTTGACCAACAGAGCTAAAAATTGAGAGTATGCAGTATTTTATTTGCTTCTGTATTGTTTTCTTCCTTTTGGAATACAAAGCTTATCAATGCAATCACAAGGAATTTCTAATTTGCAAATACTTTCACTTTCAATGTTTGTATTGTTTGAAAGAGTTAATGTGCCTGCCAAATATGAAAAGGATATCTTAAACCAATATACACACACAGATATTGCAACTTCAAGATTTCTTTCACCATCACTCTTCACGAACTGTCAGACAGTGTACATCAAAAATGGGACTGCATGTTCTGTACAGTCTGATCTTAATCTACACTCTGCAATAGGAACTAAAAGTTGTACTTGACTCTGAAAAATTCAAAATCTACTTTACTGAAGATCATTCCAAGTCTCCAATTAAACCCCATTCTCACACTCATGGTCATGATAATGGCCTGAATTCCTCATGGTGAAGTGTAGCATGTATACCAGGGGCATTTTCACAGAAAAATGGGTAACACTCTCATAGACCCAATGTTACCTGGTTTTGTCCCAGTTCAAGAAGATGGATTGCATGTTCTGACCAAAGGCTACCGAGGTTCAGCCCTAGTTTGTGACAGACTACCGCAGGTTTGCCACCGGTGATGTTCTAAAGCTTGACAGAGTCGTCCCATCTCGCCACACTGGTGTGTTGGTGCCACACCGTTGACTTGCTGGCATTCACAGGTGATCAAAACAGACTGCGTCCCTAGAGATGATTCAAGTTAGTTCCAAATTACCAAGGTGTATCTCTGTTTTGGCCCTAATAGAAGGCTGCTTTCACAACAGAAGGGTTTAAGTGCCTGTCATATAAATAAAATGACAAATTGAGCAAGAAAAACATGGTAGTCATACATCGCTCACCTAGTTAATAAGAGCTACAACTGCATGACTATATAATAAAGGTAAGACTCATACTAGCTCAGAGTTTGAATCTTGATTGTTCTATCTTCATTTAGTAATGGCAAAATGTGTTGTAAATGAATAGTACTGTTAAAATCTACCTGCTAAAACCTAGTGCCAGCTGAAATTCCACAAACATAGCTCAGAGTGTTGAAGAAACTGTAGGTTTCACTCTTGCTGTTTATAGTAACAGTGTACATGACAATGTTACTCAAAGAGGGTGAGCAGATCATCTCCATATAAAGATTTTTATCACAGTAAAGTTTCACAGACATAACTCATAGAATGTTAAAAACTACAGAACCAAGAGAAGAATTATGAAGTTCTTCCAACAGAACACAATGTAAACATGAGACCCCTGGGACTGGACAATCTTTAACATCTTTGGGTACAATCTAAACAACTTTGACAATGGATCAACCTATGTAGTAGACACATACAAAACATCAACATTATATGTTTTGGGGTATCAGGCAAGATTTTTCCTACCATTTTCCCCTTATTACTCCATGGTTGACTTGTGACCAATATGGCAGGACATTATTTTATCCCAGGGACATATAATGAAGATCTTTGATCAACAACTATCCAATCATGCTAAATATCAAGTATCAACATTCCAGGTCTAGTGGTCCTAGAAAAGAAAACCTGCTAAGTTTTTGATACATAATTATGTAGCACAGTGCACAGAATCCATAAACAAAAGCTGTCATCATACAGCAGTTTGCCTGTCCCCTGAAACAGCAACAGGGTCCCAGCCTAGGACAGAAAACCCACGACTACCTCAGTAGCATGGTTATCCATCACCAAACTAAATATGAAACAACTTAAACATTTGATCTTGAGAAAATAAACGCTCTACAACAATTTAAACATGAAATTTCAAAATTGTCCATGACCTGGACTTTAAAATCATAGGTGTGCGGAGGGGTATATTGCTGAGAGAAACCTTGGATCTCAATCACAAATATGAACCAAAGTCATCGTACAGTTTTGAAGATGTGGTTTCTTCAAAAAATTTGATGCAAACTTTTAATGACCAATATGAATTTCAAAAGTCAGCTAGAAATGATTAGCATTTAAAAACCCATACAAAACTACCAAAAATGTACCAAGTTAACAGTGGGCGTAACAAAAATAAACATAAAGCTTAACCTAAATCTCCATCAGCTTAACCTCCATCATTAACTTTGGAAAATATGAGCTCTTAAAAAACTTCCAGAAAGTATAACTTTCATGTACAGTATTAAAGTCTACAATATGGACTTTAAGATTATGGGCATTGCACTGCTGACAGAAACTCCGAACCTACCAGTATATCTATCATTGTAACAAATATGAACCAAACCATATGGTTTGGAAAGTCTAAGTTCTTAAAAATCTTGAATAGACATACAGTAGCTGTTTTTGGACAATAAGCAATCACAATGGCTCACATGAAGCACTTCGTGTTCAGGTGAGTTTATGGGTAGTAGAGGTATAATTAAAGCAATTTCAAGGCTGCTCTCACCAGAATACCTCGCAAAATGTCATTGTACATCAAAGTAGGGACTGCAACCCTGTGAAGCCTGATCTAGATCTACGAGGGCTGTCCCATTGAATCATAGACAATCAGAGTGACAATAAAACTGAGGGGTACAGTTTCTATTCATCATTTTATCTACTCTTCACCAGACAATAAAATTTTAGACTGGCCCAAATTTAAAGCACTTGCTGATGACAAAATAAACGTAACTAAAACATTGAAATTTAATTACAGCATTTTCTCCTTTTCCCACAATGTATTCAAACGGCTTCTATCTCAGGGTCTGAAAAACCAGGGGTTGTTTGGTAAAGGGTTAACCTTAGATTACTATTTGCTGAAAACATCAATCAGATATAAAGTATAGTCACTAACTTAAACATTTTGAAATATATCACAAATTGCCAACCAGTGCACATTGTGAAGTTAACAACTACATGTAACATTAAGCTTATGCTCGTTAGAAATAGCACATCACTGCTCTAAAATATAGCACATCACAGCTCTAAAATATGTATACTTGTAAAATTATTGCAATCAATCAGACATTAAGAAATCTTTTTATATCAAGTGTCTATGATTCAATGGGACAACGCTTGTACACTGTCTGCTACATGGGAAAATATAGCTTCCTTTGGACTAAACAGCAGATGGTTTTTATGGAGTAACAAGTACACATCTCAAACCTTGCTGAGGACCACTTATTCACATCAAATTATGAATATCACATCCTATCAAAATTTGTAATTCTATCACTGAAACATACACATTAGCAACGGCAATGAATGAAAGAATAGCATTTTAAGGCCCGTCGACAACTTGGGTCATATTGGGTGCACTTACTTCGTAAACAATAATGCAAGGTGAAAATAACATACATGTAAAACAACACAAGACAAACATGATAAATGAGGAATGGACAAAACACAAAATGATGCCCCTTTTGTCGCCTTTTACAACATGCATGCTGTCATGTTTGTTCCACCAGCTGAAATGGCAGATGTGACGATCGCTGGACTGCAGTGGTTTATTCTTATACCCCGATTAAACCACACGGGGTCCCACAGGCCAATTGATTCCCATTCCAAACCCTATTTATATCAAGACAAAAATATAGGATTTTGAACAAGAACTACCCAGCCTGCTGCAATCCTATGAATTACGAGGAAAGCAGCTGTTTGTCTCTAATTTTAGTCGCCTTCTATGACATGCCATAGAGAAAGGCCGAGGTCCTATTCTATACAATAAAAAAAAAACCTAGGACCACACGGGGAACGTTAGCAATGGCGGTAGACTGTCATTGTTTTTGTCTGCATAGTATGCATGGGAAACACACAACCACAACAACTCCCAAAAGTCATGTTTTCTCTTGGAACGTGCTTGCGCTCTAATCTCACATGTTGTTTCACAAGTCATATTCTAGCTGACAGGTAACATATACATTTGTCATCCATTGGATAATTATGGTTAACAAAAGTTTTCTTTGGTGAGTGCAAACGTTAAGACCTCACATATACAATTTCACATAGGCTGGGTACAGACACAGTACTTAAACGTATTCCTATGTCTTACACAGGCAAGTATGGATAACCAAGACTTGAGGAGCTATCTTTTGCCAGATGACACAGAGTTGGATGTTAAAGACAGGCCCAAACCCTGCAATTCTGGTAGAGTTGTCCTTTATCATATCTCAGTCTTACAAATGTGGAAGCAATCCAAAGTTTATGATATGTGTTGTCAATGTGTAAAAATTTTACAAAGTTGTCATAATGATCACATAAATATGTACATAAATAACCTGAAAATCCACACTGATCAATAACTAAGAGATGACAACTCAAAATTCAACTTTGATTTTCTAATCCTCTGTTTAACCCATTACCACACAATCCCTACTTTTGACGCCCCTGAGAAAGAAGCCTTTTGAAAACACTGTGGGAAAAGGAGAAAATGCTGGTAACCAGCATTTTCTCCTTTTTCCACAGTGTTTTCTACCCTTCCCAGAACAAATTTCAATTTTTCAGTCAACTTCATTTTGTCGTCTGCAAATGCTTTCAATTTGGACCAGTCTAAAATTTTCTCGTGTGGTAATGAGTTAAACCATTCAAAATTCAGTTTGAAAAGAGGAATTAAAGGTGAAAAACTACCAAAATGGGTACAAAATGGAACAACATATCTATGAAATAACCATGAAACCTTCCCAGGGTTAAATTAAAGCAAATTTTCCTGACTTTTCCCTGACTAAAACCAAATTTTCTATTTTGTTTTTGCTATTTTGGAATGATATCTGTTAGCCTCCTCCTTCCCCACTGCAAACCATTTGTACTGTAACATGTTGGAGGAGTGTATAAAATCAAATAATGGCCTCTTCCTTCCACAGTGCCAACCATTTATACTGTAACCTGTTGTATGAGAACTTAAAATCCAATACATGTCATAGTTCAGGAAAATACAATGGCCTCCTCCTCCCCTACAGCCAAACCCTTACCACCTTTTTTTCCTACCAAATATCATTTTATTACTATTTGTATTCTAAATTTTGTTGTTTAATAGTTTTTCTTGTCATAATTCAAGGAGATAATGGCCTCATCCTCCTCCCTGCAGCCAAACTCTTACCACCTTTATTTACCATCGTCATTGTATTATTATTTGTTGCTGCTAAATTTTGTTGTTTACTTTTCTTGTCATAATGAAGAGAAATATTATGGCCTCCTCCTCCCCTACAGCCAAACCCTTACCACCTTTATTTCCTACTTAATATCATTGTATTACTATTTGTATTTCAAATTTTGTTATTTAATTGTTTTTTTGTCATAATTCAAGGAGATATTGGCCTCATCCTCCTCCCTGAAGCCAACTCTTATCACCTTTATTTATCACCGTCATTGTATTACTATTTGTATTCTAAATTTTGTTGTTTGCTTTTCTTGTCAAAATTTAGGGAAATATTATGGCCTCCTCCTCCCCTACAGCCAAACCCTTACCACCTTTCATCCTACCAAATGTCTTTGTATTAATATTTGTTTATTTTCTCAATTTTGTTTTTTTTTGTGTGTGTGTGTGTTATAATTCAGAGATACATTATGACCTCCTCCTGCCCTACAGCCAAACACTTACCACCTTTACCATTATCTAGATCCAAACAAGTGAGCAGCTCATAGATAGAAAAACTTGGGATTTAATTGTTGAAACCATGACCAATGATAATGACAATTCAGCCTTTTCCATTACTTATGGATAAAACCTTTACCATAACCAGTATTAGAGTAGCTGACATTGGCCCTTGTTCAGAACCTAATACTTGTCCTTATGGTTGCAAGTTCTACCATTTAATGTAAAGTGAAAGCACAATGTCATGTCCTTTATGAAGACTTTTTTCCAAGACTCAAATCAAGAAAGGCAGATGTACTAGGGGTAATTAGTAGTGGTACATTGGTCTTATAACCAAATAATTGTTTCCATGACTGCTAGTACAACCATTTATGTAAAATACATACACTTCGAAGAAATTTTCCTGGACCCAAACCAGTAAGTAGAACATATCTTGCCTGACATCATTCTTCTAATCATGATCTGTACTGGAGGGAATCTAACTTTTCCAACAATTTCTAAATAAAACCTAGACTGATTCCAATTATAGGGTAGCTGACATTGGCCCTCATCATATCATTATACTTGTTTCTTTAGTTGTATTCTACCAGTAATTATACAGCACATCATGCTCTTATAAAGAATTATTACTAGACCAAAACAATGAGAAGCACATATTTCATCTTGCCTGTAATTGTTCTAACCATGACCAGCACTAATGGTAGTTCATTTTTCACAAAAATTAATGAGAAACCTTGGCCCTATTCAATTTTAGGATAGCTCACATTGGCCATAGGGACTGTTATACTTATCAGTTGAATTGAGTCATACTAAATTTAATACAATCCAAAGTAGCATATAGTTCAACAAGCGACGTAACTCTGCCAGTGTTTTACTGAAAAAGGATATGCTGACAGAAAGCACTATCAGTTATTGACTATAAGTTCCTTTAAAATTTCACTGAAAATGGGCAAGGGATTTAAGAAGAGAGCAGTAAATCAAATGTAACTTTTAATATACAAAGGACTACATATTGCAAAACTCATGGCATAGGGACAGGCTGATTCTATGCACAACTACATATTTGTTATGTGAAATAGCATCAACAGTGTGATGAAATGATATTATATCTCATAAAAAAAAAAAGACAAAGCTACAGATTGCAAAGTAACTAAGGGTTTGAATATTGACTTTGTTGGTATCAATAGCTTTGAGGGTGTGCAGTTATGCATATTTAAATTGTGTAAAGGGATAGTAGTATATGATTATAAATGAGTGTGTTCAGAGATACTTTAATCGTTAACAGGGGCAATGGTAAAAATATATCAATACTGTGTTCATATATGGATATTTTAATTGTTGAAAGCATAATTATCATTGAGTGGGTTATCTTATTTGCCATGTTATAATCCATGAGCTGGTCCAGTTATATACATTTTAATTGATGAAAGGAGCTATAATATTTAAATCTTATCATCCATGAGTGGTTCAGTTATAGGGGGCAATATATTATATATACACAAGACATACAAAATCTTTACAATAAAATCATATGAGAAAGTTATGACCCCAGGGAAAAGCCACAATTCTACAATAACTTGACTTGTGGTGGAGGTCCCCAATATGAAGCCCCACACCAAATAATATAGGTCCAGAATGTGTGGTTATAAACTGAAAGACCTAAGAAAATGAAATCTCTAAGACAGGGCTAAATTAAGCAGACCTAGGTCTTATGGTTAGTGGCAAGAAGATCTGTAGAGTTTTCGCTATAAAAGCCCATGTAAAATTTGTGACCCCTAAGGTGGGACCTAACTCGACCCAAAGGTAATAATTATGGCCCTCTTGGTCGAGGCCCACGAGATAAAACTACATGCAAAATTTGGAAGCCGCAGGCCCTATGGCTATGTACCAGAAGAATTTTGAAGTTTTCCCTATTTAAGCCCATATAAAACTTTTGACCCCAAGGGCCACAATTTGACGAAACTTAATATAGGTCCATTAGGTAAATCTATATAATCATCAGATATTTTGAAATCTGAAAAGGCAAGTTTTTGGTGGCATTCTTTTGAACAGCGAGACAGAACATTCTTTCTATCAGGTATACACTTGGTTCTCGGTAAATATTGACAGAATAATAATTACTGTCTTTTCTGATACTGAATAAAGAAAACCCTAGAAAATTAATCTTTGGCAGAATTACGATGCATCACAATATTGCACCTTCCATAGTTATGGCATTTTGATAATGGTTGTCCTGATAGAAACAGCATGAAAAAAATTATGTTTACCCTTAATAATCAATCTCTACCATCGTGAACAACAGACACTTTTCAGTCTAAAAGAGACAAATAATTTGACTTTCGATAATATCTTTGTCACAAAAATCTTAGAAATGTGGACAAGGCCAGCATTTTTTACTTTTCCCGCAATTCTTTCCATCCTATCAAAGACTGAAATCAATGTTTAAGCTAGATTTGACTTTTTGCATTTAGATGCCTTTAATTTAGTCCAGGTAAAAAAAAATCATAATTTCGAGGCATGACCCTGTAAAAGAAAGCTTAGGAAAACATTACGGTAAAAGAATAAAATGCTGTTTACCAGCATTTCTCCACCAACAACCTTTTCCAGCTTTTTCACGCAGGATTTTTTAGCTTGGCAGTATTAACCCTTTACCAAAGGAGAAAACTTTGGACAACAAAATAATTGTGAATCAAAAATTGAAATTTAATTTGGAAAGGGTAGAAAACATTGTGGGAAATGGAGAAAATGCTGGTTACCAGCATTTTCTCCTTTTCCCACAATGTTTTCAAAGGCTTTCTTTCTCAGGGTCCTTAAAAGTCGGGATTGTATGGTAAAGAGTTAACTCTTTACCACATGATAAAATTTTACACTGGTCCAAATTGAAAACATTTGCAGACGACAAAATGAAGGCGATTCTAAAATTAAAATTTGGTTTGGGAAGGGTAGAAAACACCGTGGGAAAAGGAGAAAATGCTGATTACCAGCATTTGCTCCTTTTCCCCCAGTGTTTTCAAAAGGCCTCTTTCTCAGGGTCGTTAAAAATCCAAATTGTGTGCTAAAGGTTTAAGTCTACCAAACAGCAAACTTTTAGAGTGGTCCAAATGGAAGGCATTTGCAGATGACTAATTAAATTCAGCCCAAGTGATGATTTGAATCTGTTACAGGGAAGAAAACATTGTGGAAAAAGGAGAAAATGCTGGTTACCAGCTTTTTCTCCTTTTCCTACTATGTTTTGAAAAGGTTTCTTCTTTGGGGTCCATAAAAGTAGGGATTGTGCGGTAAAGAGTTAACAGAAAGTGACGAGCTGTTGTCCTAGTTCTGGCACCATCTGCATCACATACGTGACGAACTCCGTAGAAATCTAACAAATTTGTTATCTTTTATGTGAAAAAAAAAATCCATGCACTTGAGTTTAATGAGTTTTAACAGCATAGCTTTTCCCTCGTTTTCAACCCTATCAAACCCTGGCTGGGCATAAAAAATGCATATATACACTGAGATATGGACAATGCAAATGCCAGCAATGAAAGGAATAAGGAAGTTCAATGCATCTGCAAACAGTATCAACCTATGTCAACCTGCGCAGTTCTTTAAACCTGACATGGGAAGAAACTTTTTGCATTTTCTGCATCTCTAAGGACCATTCTTCCTCATGATTCAGCCAATTCTCCCAAATTTTTTAACACTTTCCCAAAAGACAAATTTTGGACTCTTCTTAACCAAAAGAGTTTGCAGATGACAATTTTAGATTTGGAGAAAATAGCAGAAAGTCCTCAAAAAGACTAGAAACAATGTGGGAAAAGGAGAAATTGCTCGTTACAAGGAATTTCTCCTTTTTCCACATGTTTTCTAAAGACTTTTACTGTAGACACGTAAAAAACAATGCTTGTTTGGGAAAGGGTTAACACTAAATAGATCTTATGGATCCAAAATGATGTGATGTCTTGCTACATATAATGCATCTGTGGGCCAGCCACATTTTCTTTCCAATACTTATGAAAGGTGGTCAGGAGATTTGTCATTATGATATTTGCACAAGTTTGAAAATGAGCTATGTTTAGCTAAAATGTATGTAACAAAAAAGTACTATAGAAAAGCTTGTATGCACTCTAGAGACCATGTTTTCAGTCCAATTTGTTAGAATAATTGTCTTAACTCTTTACCAAACCACAAAATTTTGGTCTAGTCCAAATTGCAAGCATTCCCCCCCCTTAAACCAAACGGGCTCCCACAGGCCAATTAATTCCCATTCCAAACCCTGTTTACATCGAGAAAAAAATATAGGATTTGGAACAAGAACTAACCAGCCTGCTGCAATCCTACGAATTACGAGGAAAGCGGCCGTTGGTCTCTAATTTTAGTCACCTTCTACGACATGCCATAGAGAAAGGCTGAGGTCCTATTCTATACAGTGAAAAAACCCCGGGACCCCACGGGGGTTGTAGGAAAAGGAGAAAATGCTGGTTACCAGCATTTTCTCCTTTTCCCACAATGTTTTCAATAGCTTGCTTTTTTCAGGATCATTAAAAGTCAGGACTGTGTTGTAAAGCGTTAATAATTTGAGACAATCATATCTCAGAAGAGATTTGAAAAAGGGTATGTTTGGCAAAATGGCTCAGGTGAAGGGACATCAGGACTAACCTTTGTTTATTATCAAGTTTTCTGAGGTAAATTTGGTTCATAGGTGACGAATCAAAATTTTACCAAAAAATCATGAGTTTTAACATGTCTGAGTAAGACAGTTTTTGAAAACATTGTAGGAAAAGGATGCAAAGCTGGTATCCAACATTTTCTTTTTTTCCCTCAGGAGCATCTTCTCCTTTTTCCACAATGTTCTCCACACTATAAAAAACAAGTCCCACCAATACAGCCAAATTCTGGACATAACTTAAGTTTTTATTGTCTAGTAAAAAGTCAACAATACTAAAAGATGATAAAAGATGATACTTACATGATTCTGTAATGGTAAGTATTGGTGCTTCTGCCACACTGTTACTGTATTAGTCATCAAATTTGATTTGTCCTTTCGAAATAGAATAGTAGAACTATTATCTGGAAAAATAAAGAACTAAAATATACCTAAGGAAAAAGTTAACTTTTTACCACACAATCCAAACTTTTAACGACCCTTAGAAAGAAGCCTTTTGAAAACATTGTTGGAAAAGAAGAAAATGCTGGTAACCAGCATTTTCTCCTTTTTCCACAATGTTTTCCACCTTTCCCAACTAATTTTCAATTTTTTCAGTCACATGTAATTATTTTGTTGTCTGCAAATGCCTTCTAATTGGACTAGTCTGAAATCTTGTCATTTGGTAAAGAGTTCAGCATTTCCATCTCATTCAGTTAAAACATTCTTTTGCCCAAATATATCAATTTTCTTTTAATATCTATGTTTAGCATTTAACCCTTTCCTGAACAATCCCTGGCTTTCTTGACCCTGAAAAAGTAGCCGTTTGAAAACACTGCGGGGACAGGAGAACCAGCATTTTCTCCTTTTTTCCAGAAACCTTTCTACCCCTCCCAGAACAAATTTCAATTTTTGAGTCGCATAAACCTTGTTGTCTGCAAAGGTTTTCAGTTTGGACCACCCAAACATTTTGTCGTATGGTAAAGAGTTAAATGAATGGATGAAATGCACCACCCAAAGTAAAGTCATATGCCATGTTATTTTGGTCTTTGTTTACCTCTTGTTCAAGGAATATAAAATAGTCTTAACTTTTGCCCTAAGGTATAATTAATAAATAAAGTTTAACGCCTATGTGTATTATTCTTTTCATAATTTCCTTATTACCTCAATCATTTACTACAGAACAAAATTGTATATCTGTCCAATTAGAAATTATTCGAAGGAAGCAAAGAAAATATGGCAAAATAACTTGAGTGTCAAAGGGTAGCAAACTTCATGGAAAAAGGTGGTTCTACTGACATACAAAGACAATGTTTTGACAACAATGAGCATCGCTTGAGCTACACTAATTTTGTAGTCTGCAAGTGCTTTCAATAGGTGTCCAAATTTGTTTCATGCGACAAAGAGTTAAACAGATAATGATGACATCATTTTTCATTTTCAGAATGACCAGCCTATTTAGAAACTTGGTTTGCTCCATTTATCACCATGGCTCCATTTTACTATGGTAGTTACAAACAAAATTTTCTAAGTTTTTATGTAACTCTAGAGAAAATGCTTATATGCATTTTCCTTATTAAAGTAAGTTCATTGAAGAAGTTTCATTTAGACAAGATGTGTTTGTGAAATACAATTGCCCCCATACAGGCAAACTTTTTTAGTGTTGGTTTTGAATGTCAATATGTTATTTAAAGAACTATCTCTGACCTCCCTGTCCCTAAGAAAAAAGAACATTTCAGAACTCATGAGTACAGCAGACAGCATGGTTATATTCATACAGTTACTACATGCTTGGCAATACCATGTACTTTAGAGTACGGCTCTTAATGTCATCTGCTTCAATCACAGGAATTCAACAAAGCTGGTTTATGGTTAGGCTTGACACAAATTTGTGAGCAGTATCAATTCCAATAATAAAATTGAAACACATTCTGCAACAAAAGTTGTCTTAAAATTGCGCCAACTTTTTTTGTCGATTGTGCATGACAGATCCAAACAAGAGCTTCGCAAAGCGGCGCATATATGCCCGAAGGGGCTTGTTAGTGAAATGGGCCATGACGGATGGGCCATGAATGAAGAGTATTTATTCTCCATGATATGTGAAAAATATTAAAGGGCAATAACTAAAAACAAAAAGGGTGGCAAAGTTACAAATTTTGTGATTTGCTCTTATCCACAAGGTGTTCTATCAGTCTTTGAATGTCCAAGATCATATCTTAAATATTTTAGAAATTATGGCCCAGATGAAAATTCAAAGTGAAAAGGGCAATACCTCAAACAGAAGGATGGCAGAGTTATGGTTCTTGTGCAATGCACTTCTTCATAATGTGTTCTATTAGTCTTTGAAGTTTCAAGTTAATAGCTTTTATAGTTTGGAAGTTATGGCCTGGACAAAAATTCAAAGTGAAAATTAGCAAAGGGAAATAACTCAAAAAATAAAGGTGGCAGAGTTATGATTCATGTGCAGTGCACTTCTCCATAATGGGTTCTATCGGTGTATGAAGTTCCACGTTAATAGCTCTTATAGTTTGGAAGTTATGGCCTGGACAAAAATTCAAAGTGAAAATTAACAAAGGGCAATAAGTCAAAAAATAAAGGTGGCAGAGTTATGGTTAATATGCAATGCACTTCTCCATAATGAGTTCTATCAGTGTATGAAGTTCCAAGTTAATAGCTTTTATAGTTTAGAAGCTATAGCCTGGACAAAAATTCAAACTGAAAATTAACAAAGGGCAGTAACTCAAAAATAAAGGTGGCAGAGTTATGGTTCATGCGCAATGTACTTCTCCATAATAGGTTCTATCAGTGTATGAAGTTCCAGGTTAATAGCTTTTATAGTTTAGAAGTTATGGCCTGGACAAAAATTCAAACTGAAAATTAACAAAGGGCAGTAACTCAAAAATAAAGGTGGCAGAGTTATGGTTCATGCGCAATGTACTTCTCCATAATAGGTTCTATCAGTGTATGAAGTTCCAGGTTAATAGCTTTTATAGTTTAGAAGTTATGGCCTGGACAAAAATTCAAACTGAAAATTAACAAAGGGCAGTAACTCAAAAAATAACGGTGGCAGAGTTATGGTTCATGTGCACTGCACTTCTCCATAATGAGTTCTATCAATGTATGTAGTTTCAAGTTGATACCTTTTATAGTTTGGGAGTTATAGCCTGAACAAAGAGAAAAGTTGGTTATTTCAGAAATCAAGGGCAGATAATTTTAGAACGCAAACAGCGATCCAAATTCTAAGACCCAGGTGCACAACTAGACATCATGGAGATTCATTGTGGCAAGTTTCAAATAATTCCGATGGAAACTGTAGGAGGAGTTGCACACACAAGAAATTGCTAACGGACGGACGACCGGGGGTATAACATAATACGACCCTTCGGGCGTATAAAAACCCAATAGTCTGAATTACATGCCCCTAACACTATGTTATCAGGTAAGTAAAAAAAGCAATGTTTGGGACAAGCTCCATACACATTTTAGAAAATTATCTTAATAAAGACAGTATTGGGCTTTCTGACAAAGTATTTTTCTGAAAGGAACCATGAAAATGGCCAATGTGTTAGTAACTGGTAGAATTACTGTCAAAATCAGCACATTCTCTTTTGTTAACTTGCTGGTTTCCAAACGACTGCTACTTGGATAATTCTAAAAGAAAACTGTAACTACATGTATTAATACTTTCATCTTTTTTTGTAAAACTGCATTATTATGATTAAATAGTAGTAAAGAATTTTCTCAAGAATTTACATGTATATAAACAAGAAGATGCAGTGGGAATAACTTACAATGGTTTCATTACATTCAATATGGAAGTTTTGTAGACCTTGGGTTGAGTCGATTTCATCTCTCTTCCCTTCAACCATCTCTCTAAGATTGTATCCAGCTGTAGTTTGAAAATAAACATATTACAGGTTTAGACAGTTGAAGACTGTGCTTGCTTTTGGAAATGGGTATTAACTATACAAAGGGTGAAGAGTAGCTTTGTCTTCATTTCCTCTGCATGAATTTTTAACACATTGTGAAAAAGATGTAATTGCTCAGAAAATTATTAATTCCATTGTCAGTATTTTCTCTTTGAAAATTTTGCAGCCATTTCAAATTTCTACAAGTTATCTTCCAAACGTAATTGATCATGTGAATGAGTTTAACTCTTTTCCAAACAACAAAATTTTACATGGTCCAAAAATGAAAGCACTTGCAGACAACACAATAAATGAAACCCCAAAATTGTAATTCATTTCTAGCAGGGTAGAAAACATTGTGGGAAAAGGAAAAAATACTGGTTACCAGAATGTTTTCCTTAAATTCCTACAATGTTTTCAAAAGGCTTCTGTCTCAGGGTCATTAAAAGTTGGGATTGTGTGGTAAAGGGTTAAGCCCTGTAAGTGAATACTTCTGCATGACTGTAGACAGATGTTTTTTTCCCTCCTTCAATTCTCTTTCGAAGTTCTTACATGAGATGACAGAACTCTGGTTAGAGGGAGTGATTTTGATTTCAAAATTGAAAATATAAATCAAACCCCCTAAACGTTATGTTATGGGTACTCAATAGAATTGTCTCATCTCATAGGGTTTGGAAGAGAAATAATGGGTTTAGAATACCATTACTGACTCTTATTTGAAGCTATGGATAAAATAGATTTTTTTTTCTTTATCTCTTTACTTAGCGACAAAATTTTAGACGAGTCCAAACTGAGAGCATTTTCAGATGACAAAGGTAAAACAAAAATTGAAATTTGATTTGGGAAGGGTAGAAAACATTCTTGGAAAAGGAGAAATAATGGTTTTCAGCATTTTCTCCTTTTTCCACAATGTTTTCAAAAGGCTTCTTTTGTTAGGGTCGTTAAAAGTCGGAATTGTGTGGTAAAGAGTTAATTAAGCGCATACTTGTCGCTGGATAACTTCAGTAGCATTTGGATGTTCCACTTGTAGAAGCTGTCATGCGAGTTGGTTCACCACACCAACCTTGGAAGCATTAGCATTCATCTGATGCTCAACGCCTTCAAAACGGTGCTTCAATGTCGTCAGTTACAATCATAGTAGTGAGGAGTTTATCCTAGAATAGCCAAGACAGACGTTTATGAGTTGACAATATTGATCTGTATATTTGATAGTTTTTCACTATTTAGTAAATAGTTTCTTTAGATTAAAAATCAAATACTCTCAGGTATGGCAATACACTCATTACCAAACGACAAAATTTTAGACATGTCCAAATCGAAAGCATTTGCAGATGACAAAATGAAAGTAACTGAAAATTTGAAATTGTTTTAGAGGGTAGAAAATATTATGGGAAAAGGAGAAAATGCTGGTAACCAGCATTTTCTCCTTTTCCCACAATATTTTCTAAATACTTCTTTCTCAGGGTCGTCAAAAGTAGGGATTGTGCAGTAATGGGTTAAAATGATTGTTTTTTACATTGCTAACACACACTTTTTTTTTCACTGCAATGGTTGTACCAGGATACGACTTGTGAGGTTTTTTTTCTTGGGTTTAATTTTTCTTATAATTGTATGTAATGTGTAAGCTCGCTCACTTGATGATTTAATTTTTTCTGTTATTAAATGGCTGTTAGTAATGTGTAAACACCTTTATTTTGTATTTTCAACTTGTTCATTTATCTTAAAACAGATGAACATGATGTGTAAGCTCACTTTCTTCAAAAATGCTTTTTTGTTTTCAATTTCACAGCTATGTGCATATTATATGTAAACTCTCACTATTTGTGGCTATTTTCCATTCTACAACAATACATGTCTTTACCAAGTGTCCATATTTTGATCTCGTCTCAAAATGAAAGCTTTGGAAGACAACATATGAAGTGCTGCTCCAATGTTTGAATCTATCTTTCATATAAATAGAAAATAGTGGAAACAGAAAATACAGGTTACCAGCATTGTCTTCTTTCCCTCAATCTTTTCAAAAGCCTTCTACCTCAATATGGCATAAACGCAAGATTGATCATTTGTAACTGGTTACACAAAATTACCTTCTCATTGATCCAAGCAACCACACTGTCAGCTTCATCAAAGAGTTTGTACAAGGACAATGTTTCCAATAGTCTTTGTTTTCTAATTTTAGTAAGTAGTAGTAGTTTTTGGTATAGTCAGTTGATGCTTCCGAATGTATGCTCTACAGACTCGGACTCTATCCTGTAATACAACAAAATGATGAAATAAAGGATATAACTTGTTCTTTTTGATGAACAATCAAAAGTTATCAAATGAACATCATCAGTAATATTTTCACGACTGGCAAAGTGCCACAAGTGAAAACATTAACTATGATGTTCACACCATGACATAAATTCTGATCTTTAACCCTTTACCACACAGTGACGACTTTTAACGACCCAGAGGAAGAGGCCTTTTGAAAACTTTGTGGGAAAAGGAGAAAATGCTGGTTGCCAGCATTTTCTCCTAGTCCCACTAAGTTTTCTTGTCTATCAAAGAAAAATTACATCATTTGAGCCACTACGAAATTATCACCTGCAAATGCTCTCGATTTGGATACGGCTAAAATTCTGCTGTGTGGTAAAGGGTTAACCAAAAAACTTCCCCAGATATTCTATTTATTTCATACTTCTAAGCCCCTGTTAACCCTTTACTCCATATATACTCATTTCTACGCATTGCCTGTAGGAGCCTTTGGAACACATTGTGGCAAAAAGTGAAATTGCTTGTGACGATCAATTTCACCTTTTGTCACAATGTTTTCTATGCTATTAAAAGGTGTCATATACACATAAGAAACAGCTTCATCCTTGCTTTTATTTAGGGTCAATTAGAGATACCATAGAAATGCCTTATGGGGTAAAGGGTTAAATTGGGACCAAAATCCAGTATAGTTGTTTTTGGTTTCCCCATGGCACGACCTTCACATAACAATATATTGCCATATTATACAAAGCACGAGAACTAAATGCGTGAACTTCATATTTCTCTCTGGTTGAATGGCACATGCTTTTTACAAAGGCAACTTATACATTGCACTGCTGTTTCCCCCTTTAACTGAACAGTTAGAAAATAGGAGATCAGTATTTTTCACAGGTCATAACTATGAAATACAGGCCATAATCTAGCACTATTTCTTGACAAACTACTGAAAAGCATTAATAAAACTCAACAATCAAGACAGTGTTCCATTCACTCTTTGTAACAAACAGTCGATTACTACATTTCCCTCTATCCTTTCCTGGGTTACTCTAAGGTCAAATATACTCTTGTTTGAAAATGTATCAAAAAGTATTCCTTTCAGCTTACATTTATATTGGATAAACATCTACTTATTGAAGATGACACATGGAGTACATTGAGGGCTCACCTGCTCTCCCAAATTAGCAGCCTGTTCATGCAAGGCTACTATCACTGTCTGGTAGTTCTTTAGCTCATCTGTCACATCCTTGTTTTTTTTTTTCAACAAGGACTGATTATTGGCTTCATCATGACCCACATCATCACTAGAGACCATGCGCAATGTATTGTGCATCCATGTGTCTATGTCGTCAGCGTCAGCAAAAAAAACTGAAAGATGAAAGAGAACATAGTTGATTGGGATATATTTGTATTGCATTTAGATTTCATGCTTAGGTTAATCTATGCCTATCCATTTACAACACAACCTGCGTTTTAACAGGCCTGAAGCAGAAGTCGTTTGAAAACATTGTGGGAAAACAAGAAAATGCTGGAAACTTGCATTTCCCCCTTTTTCCAAAATGTTTTCTACCCCATCAAAGGAAGAAATCATCACTTGAGCTAAATTTGTTGCCTGCAAATCCTTTCAATTAGGTTGAGTAAAAAATTTTGTTGTTTGGTCACGACCTCTCTGGAACTTAGATTGTACTAAATACATTGTCAAGATGAGTCTCGACAAGTCAAGACAAGACATAACATAAATACTTTTACATGGTGTGAATTAAATTTTGCTTTTGGCAGATAGAGGATCTTTAATTTTGAATCTTTTGAAGCCCCAGAGAAAAATAGCCTTTGAAAACATTGTAGGAAAAGGAGAAAATGCTGGTGACCAGCATTTTCTCCTTCTCCCACAATGTTTTCTTCCCTTTCCAAATCAAATTTCAGTTTTTAATTCACATTTGTCGTCTGCAAATGCTTTCAATTTGGACAAGTCCAAAATTTTGCCATTTGGTAAAGAGTTAACCCTTTACTCCATAGATACTCATTTCTACGCTTTGCTTGTAGGAGTCTTTGGAAAAGATTGTGGCAAAAGGTGAAATTACTTGTGAAGAGCAATTTCACCTTTTGTCACAATGTTTTCTATGCTATTAAAAGGTGTCATAAACAGATAAGAAACAGCTTCATACTTGCTGTTATTTAGGGTCAGTCAGAGATAACAGAGAAATGCCTTTTGGTTAAAGGGTTAATCTTCAATTCATGTATCCATCACCGGTGTCTGTAAAAGCTAGAAAACTGACAAAGTATATTTTATCACCTTTTACCTATCCACATTGCATTTTTACCTACTGCATGCATTTTCAACTTTTACAACTTGATTTTGTGGCTGATTACTGATTACCCATACCTGATAGAAGTCCACAGCTTCATTAAGACGTTTTTTTCTAATGGCTTCCAGATCTATGAGGCTTTCTTACTGCCCAGTTGATCTCGTTAATGCGCTCTTGGATCTTGTCCGCGCCGAAATTACCAGCCGAAATGAGATGGGTGTGTGTGGCCGTTATCTCATCCTCCATATTCTGTAAATCAATTGCATCTTATAATGAAGGTTTGATTTGACTAACACTGCCAGTTAATGCCAGTTAGTGCTAGCTGGAATCAATCTCAGTGTTATATAAGGTTACATGCTAACATCTTTACCATGGCCACAGAGGGCCATGAGATCATTAAGTTCTGTTAACATAAAACACAAGGAACTTTGTTTGGAATAACCCAAAACCTATGTACTCAAACCCCATAGGTTATCATTCAAATATAATATAAATATATGTAGGAATGATAACCAACCTTTTCTTGTTAAGTAAGAGATGAATGCGGGTAAGGTCACAACCCAAATCTGGAGCAGACATAAGCCATTTTTTCTCTTTAATCCATCCTTCTTCATCAGCCATGTCACAGTAGAACTGCCAGAGTTTGCAGTACTCAAGGAGCAGATTTTTTTCTCCTCTGCCAATCTCTTAAATTCTTCATAGGCATTCTCCAGTGTATTGATTGGATCTTTGATGATCTCTTGGTCGCTTGGTCTGTAGCCTAATGTAAATCAAAACCATTCAAATGCAAAATTCTTTCTTCAAGTATGGTATTACGTAATTTAAATCACAACCGATCTTCAGGTCCAAACTCATTTTGTATCTCCTAAAATAAAGAAACCTAGAACTAAAAGATTCAAAAAAGCTGATATTGTGATAGAATGTTCTATCATTTAACCCTTCACCACACTATGACAACTTTTAACACACCTGAAAGAGAAAGCTTTTGAAAGTGCCCCTCGGGAACAATCTGTCTAGAATTGGGACATTTGCAAGTCAAAACATACTGTATACAAGACAAAGAGTTTAAATTAAAGTTTTGTCCTTCTAACCTTAATTTCTTCCATCCAGTCAAGTATATAGAGCATTTCTTGGAAGATCTTTTGTAGTTGTAGGGAGAGTTCCATGTGCATCCTTCTAATCTGTAACAGTTCTAAAAAGTAGTTCCAGAGATGTATGACATTTTCTTTCCTATACAAACAGATACAGAGAGAAAATTTGTTAGAAAATTTGTACATTGTTCTTTCCCGTATGGCAACTCAAGACATTTTATCAGGCAGGTTTGAAAACAGTGTAGATCAAAGATGCCGTCTGTCATTTTGTAAATTATACCAGGGCAATGCTTTCTCATCTCTGCTGACAAAAAATCTATTTATCTAAATGCATAAAGAACTAATATACAAAGAATTCTTGAACAAACAACTGCATACATCAAACTAGAAAATCATAAGTGCCATTTACTCATTGTATCCTGAAAGAAATTTGCAGCTGACAGCTTCGAAAACATCCATGAAAAATATGAACAATCACACAAAAACTGAGGTTTTAAAATACATGAATCAACTCTTTACCAAACGACAACATTCAAGACTTGCCCAAATTGACAAAATAAACATGACTCAAAAATTGAAAATTGACATTTGGAGAGAAGAAAACATTGTGGGAAAAGGAGAAAATGCTGGTTACCAGCATTTTCTCCTTTTCCCACAATGTTTTCAGATAGCTTCTTCCGCTGGGTCGTAAAAACCAGGTATTGTTTGGTACAGAATTAATTTGAAAACACTACAGAAAAACTTTTTTTTTTCTCCTTACAAACATTTATCTTTTGCCAGAATCAGAGCTCCAGATTGAGGGAATGATTTTGATTTCAAAATTGAAAACATTAATAATTCTCCACTAAAACCTATGTTGTAGGTACTTATTAGAATGGTCTCATCGTGATGATTCTGAGTACCCAAAACACATTAGAGAAATAATGGATTTAGAATACCATCACTCCCTCTTATCTGGAGCTCTGCAGAATGTCATCAAAAGTTGAATACAGAAGTTATGTTAATCCATTCAATGGCTCAAAACTGTGTCATACAGTGTAAACAAGAAACTTGATACATGTATGGGTAAATCTCCTTTTCTTATTTCATTTCAGACTAACATAGCATGCTGGACAAAATCAAATCCACAAAATAGTTAATTACTGAATCTTTTGAAATAACAGGTCCTTTTGAATATAATCAGCAGCAGAACAAAATCTTGCAGTGATGAATGAACTGTTCATTTCTGACCCTAAAATCACTGCCTTTCCACAGGTAGGTCGAGCCAAATTCTAACAGAAAATTAAATATTCATATTAGGCAGAGCTTCAGATATCAGGGAGTGATGGTGTTCTAAAAGTCATTATTTCTCTTCAAAAACCTATGATGTGGGTACTCATTTGAGTTGTTTCTATGATGGGATTCTAATGATTACCCACAACATAGGGTTTAATGGCGAATAATAATTAACCTTTTACCAAACAATCCCTAGTTTTTACAACCTCAAGATAGAAGCCTTTTGAAAGCATTGTGGGAAAAGGAGAAAATGCTGGTTACCAGCATTTTCTCCTTTCCCAACAATGTTTTCTACACTAGCTACCTGCAATTAACAAACAAATGTGAATGAGTATAAATGCAATCAAATTTAATTTGGATTGGTTCCCTGCAGAAGGTTGAACATTTTACTATACTTACTTTGGTGGTTTCCCTGTGGTTCTTTAATCTTTAAAAAGACTATAAGCTGTTGCTGGACACCAACCAGCCAGTTGGCAAATTGCCGGTCATTCAGAATCATAATGGTCTGTACAATCCATTCCAAAAGGTCAGAGGTGAAGGTTTCATGGTCCTGGACATTTGGCTCAGCGTCAGTGGTGTTGTCAATGACCCTAAAGAAAACAGTAAGAAAGAAATGAATCGGTGAAATAATGTTACTCCTATTCAACCCTAGAAGCAGCTCAAATGAGTACCCACATCATACACTGCACGCCTCCTTAATGAGATCTATCCACTTGTGAAGTTTGAAGTTGATATCTTAAATACTTCTGGACAAAAATGTGGGACGGAAGGACGGAATGACAGAAGGACGGACGGAAACTATTACCATATCCCCCACCGCCTTTTCGGTGGGGGATAAAAATGCCAGTAGATTTTACTTACTGCTCTCAGAATTAACTCTTTACCACAAAATCTCAACTTTTGACGACCCTGAGAAAGAAGCCTTTTGAAAACATTGTAGGAAAAGGAGAAAATGCTGGTAACCAGCATTCTCTTCATTTCCTACAATGTTTTCTAGCCTTCCCAAAACAAGTTTTAATTTTTCAGCCATGTTTATTTTGTCGTCTGCAAATACTTTCAATTTGGACCCGTCTAAAAATTTTGTTGTTTGGTAAAGAGTTGATACGCCGCCATAGGAGGTTTTATGTGATAAAAGGGGACATTTTAGAAAATGTGCAGTCTGATCTTTGATCTACACAGACTGCTTTCCTGAAACACTAAAGGCAACATTAATCATGATTTTGCCAATATCCTGCTGATATTTGTACACTTTACCCTTAGAGCCTTTAAAAACTATACTGTAAACCAGTAAATGGTTTCGCACATTTTAATTTAGCATCCATCACACTAAGGTTTGATCCGCAAAAGTAATATGCCGCAAATCACTCACTTCTCATAAAAACGTGGACTTAAGTCACTAAGAAGTTTATCTTTGGAAAACTTAATAGAAGATGTGTATCCATTTACCTATTTTGCACCATACAAAGGAAACAACTTTTTTGAAATAGGTTGTCAGTGAACAGTTTGTTACTTCTGCTTTACTAGTACAAATTGCATAAACTTTGCAAAATGACAACGGTATAATCATGCGAGATTAAAATTGTTCAACATACTGAGCAAGTATGCATTTCCTACAAGGCATGTTTTGTTATGCGGGATTCACAACCTCCTAAAGTCCGCGAAACTAAAATGCCATGTAAATGCTCAGGTGAATGAAAATGGATCATTTTGTGACATGATCTTTTCCTCGTTTACTGTAGTTTCCTTTGTAGACAGTATAGATCAAGATCAGTCTGCAGAAAAAGCCTGCTTTTGTGAAGCTCTACATAAGAAAGCAACTGTGAAACTACTGTTATTTGGGTTGTGTTTCTTAGATGAAAAGGTCTAATGGGTTTATTTGGCACTCTAAGGTTAGTAAGTCTGTTAAAATTCATTTGGCACAAAAAGGAATCTTTAAAAGTATGGTGGTCTAAGAATTATTAATCTTTAATCCTTTACCAAACAATCGAGGGTTTTCCCGACCCTGAGGAAGAAGCCTTCTGAAAACCTTATGGGAAAAGGAGAAAATGCTGGTAACCAGCATTTTCTCCTTTTCCCACAAGGTTTTCTATGCTTCCTAGAACAAATTTCAATTTTCGAGCCACATTAATTTTGTCATCTGCAAATGCTTTAATTTGGACTAGTCTAAAATTTTGTTGTTTGGTAAAGAGTTAAAGAATACAATGAAGCAAGAGAAAGGTAATACATTTCTTAACTAGCAAGACAATGTACTTACAAGAAAAATGCTCTGTTCTTTATAACTGAGAAATTGCCAAATAACATGTTCATAAAGATGAAGGAAGCTCCAACCCTGAAATAAAAAAGTTTCCTAATTGATTTGTCAATTGAATGGTATTTCTCACCACTTTCAACACAATTTCAGACAAATCACTGAAATAGCTCATTTATTATGTATGTCCTGGGTTCCATCAATACAAGACTACTGGTCTAAACAGTTTTTCCCATGAAAAACCCATAGATTCAATTAATTAACAAGTTGATAATTGCAACTTACAACTAAGCCACAAATGACGCAGCTGACTGCACTACAGTATGACCAAAATGTTGCGATTTCTCTCAGATGATCTGTGAATCAAAATCCTTTCGTTATATTAAGTGTGATATACACCTACATGATACATTTCATAGCTGGATACTGAATACAATTCCCATTTAGAGCTATCATTAAACTTGATCATACTCCACACCAGCTCCTTGCCAAAAGACTTGTCTTTGTCACAGAACGCAGAATGGTTTAATACAAAAGTAAAAGCTGATAAAAAATCAAATAGATATAATTCAGCATAGGAACACTGTGAGTAAAATTGAGGTCAGTACCTGAAAAACTGTCGGAGTATTCTGCCAAACAAATTTGCATCTATGGACAGATAGACGGATAGACAGAGGCAGGACAGATGGACAAACATATGGACAGATAGCCATGGTGATTAGCAATGCAGGTATGAAATACATTTAAAATCAAATCATACAATTTAATCCCTTAACAGATGACAAAATTTTAGCTCTGTCCAAATTGATAGCATTAGCAGACGACAGTTTCAATGTGGTTCAAATGATACAATTTTTCCTTGATGCGTTAGAAAATATTATGGAAAAAAGGAGAAAATGCTGGTCATTAGCATTTTCTCCTTTTCCCACAATGTTTTCAAAGGCTTTCTTCCCAGGGGCATTAAATGTAGTCATTGTGTGGTAAAGACTTTTATAAGTTGCCATTTTGATAATAAACAATTTGTTCAAGTTTGAAGTAAATATCTTCAAAAGTAATGGAGATGTTATAAAATGTCAAAGAAAGTTTTGGCAGGATGGCAACACAGAAGACACTGTCCAAGGCTGAGACAATAACTCCTTGTTCTCATCTAAAACAGCAGAGGTAATAAACTCATTGCCAAACTTACCTTCTGTATTATAATCTGTCTAAATAGGTAGTTGTGTCGTCTGTTCCTCTATTGAGCATGTACTTGTGATATTGTGAGTATAATTGTGAACTCTCTGAAAGCGGAAACAAAATTCTGTAAATATATAACAAGACCATCTCTTGCAGGTGCTTTAGCTTAGTGGCAGATCTTTAAAAAATTCAGTTCAACCTGCATTATACGTTGTTTGTAGGTATACTTAATGACATTTTCAACATTATTCAGTCATATAATGGCGGCCAGTGCACCTATCCATACTTTCCTGCAGTTTCTTTTACCAGTGCTCAAACAATATTCTTATCAAGCCACTGGCTGTTTTCGCACATAACCATTGTCAAAATTATGATCAGTGACGAATCAGAGAGGCTGTAGATGACAAAGTTATATATTCCAGACAAGCAGAAAATGCTGTAAAAATTTCTATCAAAGGGAAATAACTCATAGACAGTATGAATTAGAGTAATGGTTCTTTCACACAGTACTCCATATTATTGCAACAAACACAAATGCCAAGTTTCAAGTCAATTGGACTGGAGATGACAAAGTTATGCTCTGGACTAAGAACTATTCTAATTCAAGGGTAAATAAGTCCAGTTATTCTGGTCTGATTACACCCATAATCGAACTCATCTGAGATCTTGGAGATATACATGTATATCTTTTGACCAAGTTTGGAACTAATTGGTTGATATTTGTAGATGCTAGAGTGTAAACAAAGTGAAATATAGCATTTTTTTTAATTCAAGGGCAAATAACTGCAGTTGTTCCGGTCCGATTACACTCATAATCAAACTCATCCGAGATCTTATTGTCATGTATATTTCGTCCAAGTTTGGTGTTGATTGGTTAATAATTGTAGATGCTAGAGTGAAAACAAAGTCAAATATAGCAATTTTTCTAATTCAAGGGCTAAAAACTCCAGTCGTTCTGGTCCGACGAGACCCATAATCAAACTCATCTGAGATCTTACGGTCATATACATTTTGTCTAAGTTGGCTCTGATCAAACTCATCCGAGATCTTATAGTCATGTATATTTTGTCCAAGTTTGGTGTCGATTGATTAATAATTGTAGATGCTAGAGTGTAAACAAAGTGAAATATAGCAATTTTTTAAATTCAAGGGCAAATAACTCCAGATATTCCCGTCAGATTAGACCCATAATCAAACTCATCCGAGATCTTATGGTTATATACACTTTGACCAAGTTTGGTGCTGATTGGTTGATATTTGTAGATGCTAGAGTGTAAACAAGGTAACGTGAATGGACGACGGATGGACGACAGACAGACGGATGGACGACAACGGACGGTGAGTGATCACAATAGCTCGCTCTGAGCACTTTGTGCTCAGGTGAGCTAAAAAGGAGAAAATGCCGGTCATCCTGGCTTTCTTCCCTGGGCATTAAATGTAATCATTGTATGGCAAAGACTTTTATAAGTTGCCATTTTGATAATAAACAATTTGTTCAAGTTTGAAGTAAATATCTTCAAAGGTAGGTAGTTGTGTCCTCTGTTCCTCTATTGAGCATGTACTTGTGATATTGTGAGTATAATTGTGAACTCTCTGAAAGCGGAAACAAAATTCTGTAAATATATAACAAGACCATCTCTTGCAGGTGCTTTAGCTTAGTGGCAGATCTTTTAAAAATTCAGTTCAACCTGCATTATACATTGTTTGTAGGTATACTTAATGACATTTTCAACATTATTCAGTCATATAATGGCGGCCAGTGCACCTATCCATACTTTCCTGCAGTTTCTTTTACCAGTGCTCAAACAATATTCTTATCAAGCCACTGGCTGTTTTCCCACATAACCATTGTCAAAATTATGATCAGTGATGAATGAGAGAGGCATAGATCTTGTCGCAGGACTAAGTATTTAAAGTAATTTGACACCCGCCTTGTTTACCATCTCAGAAATAATTTGACTGATGTTGTGTGCTGTATTGTGTTGCCGTTTTGATAATTAACAATTTGTTCAATTTTGGAGTAAATATCTTCAACAGTAATAGAGATACTATAAAAAGTCAAAGTAAGTCTTGGCAGGATGGTGACATAGAAGATGCCAGGCAATAATGTTCTCATCTCAAATAGCAGTGGTAATAGATGTTTAACCCTTTACCAAACAACAAAATTTTAGACTAGTCAAAATTGAAAGCAAAGTAAACATAACTCAAAAATTGAAATTCGTTTCTGGCTGAGTAGAAAAATTTGTGGGAAATGGAGAAAATGCTTGTTATCAGCATGTTCTCCTTTTCCCACAATGTTTTCAAAAGGCTTCTATCTCGAAGTCGTAAAAACCAGGGATTATTTGGGTTGAAGAAATTGTGAACATCCGACAATGTACGACGGACATTGAGCGATCACAAAAGATCACCTTGAGCAGTTTGTACTCGGGCGAGCTGAAAATACAATAAAAAATCCTGTTAATTTACCGATGGGAATATAATAAATAGATCCATAGCCAATTTCATTTTATTACAAATAATATTTCTTTTGTAATGTTGGGATTTAAATGTTAATGACCAAAGATATGTCAAAATCATAGTTTTCAAATACAAACTGAATTTTATTCGATTTATTCATATGATTTCTCTCTCTGTCCATCATGCATTCTACTATCAAGAGACATCACTCCTCTCTCTGCCTGATGAACAAAGGGAGACCACCAATACACAAACAATCCTATTTTTGTTTCCAGTATTTTACCTTCAAGCACAAATGAAAAGGTATTTATTTGCTGTAGGTTGAATTCAAGCCAATAGTTGAAAATATTTCTCTTTTTCTTTCAAATTATTAATTCCACACACTGGATCCCTTGACAAATACTACTTCAGTATGTACTCAACAGTTTGATTGTAAGTAACTGACCTTTCTGTAAACTCTCAATAAAAGATTAATATAGGGTGGAACAATGATTTTTTGGATTTTGAAATAGAAATCTGAAACTTTCCACATACCAGGACTAAGGTTTGAGAAGTTCAAAACACTCAACTTTTTCCTTATCGGACCAGTACTTTTTTTTTTACGAATTTTTTAGTATGGCCTGTTGCAATCCATTGAAAAACACCCAAATTATTTCTATGGGAAAAGTCGTAACTTTTACCTCAACCTTATAAAATAAGTCAAATCCAAATAAATCATTTTTCTTTCTGCATCAACCAGTCCTACTACCAATCCTCTACAAAGAAAACCAAAGAAGTAATGCCTGTACTTCAATCTAATTTTTTATTAATTTTTTTAACATGTGCACCGAGCACCAAATTTGCACAGAAAACACATAGAGTTGATGGAAATCATAATATCAACATTAAACTGTTAACAGTTTAAACTATTAATAATCTATTTCCTTCCCATCTCTCTTCTTTTTCTTCTTTGGTGGCTCTTGTCACAGTTTTTGAAATTAGAGGAAATGTACATGTATTTTTTTATTGCTTACCTAAGCATATCACTACACGGGAGTGGGTAAGGTGGCAAAATTCATTTTTTCACTAAATTGGATGGGACTTGCACTAAGATGATTAATACTTCACATGGCAATCTTTTTTATTATTAGTATTTCAAAGTTTGCTCGCCATGCACCAATCACAGTATTCAGTATTGTGAAAAAGGGGACTTCCACAAATTCTACTTTACAAATCATAACTCGAATATGAGAGAAATGAAATTTCAGGCCTTAATTTAGCTCATTTAACTCTTTACCAAACAACAAAATCCTAGACTGGTAAAATTGGAAACATAACCAGACAACAAAATAAATGCGACCAAAATGTTGAAATCTGTTTGGAAAGGGTAAAAAATATTGTAGTAAAAGGAGAAAATGTTGGTTACCAGCATTTCTACTTTTCCCTCAATGTTTTGAACAGGTTTCTTCTGTTAAAGTTGGGAATGTGTGGTAAAGAGTTAAAATATGAATAATGTCTACAGTATTCCACTTTTTCTTGAAGAAAACAATCCATTCTCAGGCTTTATCTAGTGTTCAAATTCGCAAATTTCACTAAAAATGTGTTGGAAAAACAGTTTTCCGAAGAAAATGACAATAGAACTGCAAGCATTTTAACTCTTTACAAATTTGGACAAGTCCAAATTGTTATCACTGAATAGAGCAACATAAATGTGATTGAAAATTCAAAGTTATTTGTGGATGATTAGAAAACAAGCCCGAGCAAAAAACCATGGGATGATCAAGCCAAGGGACGAAATGGTTTTGGGACGAACAAGCCATAAGCAATCTAACAGTAAATAAACACTGAAAACATGCCATATGCGACTTATTATTGACTTTAAATGGATTCTGTTCTCAGAATGACAGATTTCAATGACTAAATTGTGATTTACAACAGAAAATAGGAACGCGAACGATTTTCGAATGAGGAAAAATGGGGGCGGCCATTTTGAAAAAGTCACTTCCGGTTTCTCGATCAGCTTGACCTATCTCAGAAATTAGCTGTAAAAACACATTTCACAACCATTTTAAGATGTATTCATGACTGATTTTATCAGAAAAATGATGAATAAACAAGAAATAGTAGGTTTTACATGCGTGCACCTTCTCTTTCCTTGCAAAAAACGAATTTTCATTTTTCAATGTTTTTTTTCCAAGTCAAAGAAAGATCGTTCAGGTCTGAGAGTCGGGTGCACGTGTTCATAAATGTCCTAGCTATAGTCCCACAAGTCTTTTTTCTGGAAAAATTAAGCAAAAAATACCAAAAATTGGCGTAATTCAACCCCCCTAAAAGGGCAATAATTTTGCACCATTTTTTTGGCGCAAGAACGATAACACAATTAGAGTTACCTCCCGTGTTGGTCCATGCTAATTAATAGAACAAGATGGCTACGACAACCCTGTATCGCTCCACTGGCCGATAAGTAAAAACACTACCAACCAAACTTTACAATATTTCGCCAATTGGTTTCAAACTTGAAGAAACACAAATTTTTTTCTATAAAATCCTATGAGAAAGTTATGCCCCCCAAAGCCTTGTGGTGTCCGTTAGAGCTGGGTATCGCCAAGAAAAATGTATCGCGATACTATCACGATATCAGGCGGGCGATACGATACGATATCACGATACTTAATTGATCCAGATATACTTAATGACAGCCTATTAAAAGAGAGACTGTTTTCATGCCATATGCGCAAACAAGATTTTATAGATAGATCTACATATTCACACTTACATGTATATTACGCTCTTCAAAAACTTTAGGAACCTTTCCTTAAACTGTGCAAACATTTTTGGCAAAATCAATCCTAATGTTTGCTAAAACAAGCAGGTAAGACAATTTGTCTACATGATATTAAGTTTATGAGGATGTTGTGTTTTGTACTTCAAAAATCAACGGCAATGCAATACCATTTAGAGTTTTTGCTTTATTTAATATCATTCATTTTGGTCCTCTAATTTTAATTTCCAAGCTAGTTTAAAAAAAAAAAATAGACCTATTTCAAGCATTCGCCGACCACCCCCCCCGCCCCGGTAGATTTATATTTTCATTTCCTAAAACAACAATTTTTTTTCACTCATAAACAGAATTTTAGCCCCAAACTTATTGTTTTATTCATAGTTTTTTTGTAAATTCACTGTTTAACTTCATTATTAAAAATGAGAAGATAGTTTGAAGTCAGTCTGATCGGCCGATGCCACGCTGATCATTGTAGTGTCATGGGTTTTCACGGCTTTTTGGCGATCTATTTTTTCGTGACAATTAATTTTTGGAGAAGTATTATTACATTATTTGACATCAGTTTGCCATTTTGAATAGCAGGTAACTTTAAAATCTGTCACTTTACACTAGATAAGAGTATTAACACCTTTATTACGTTGTCATAAATGACTCGCCAGCTTCCTGATCATGAGCGTGTCCTTTGCATTTTATACTGATCGTGTTTAGCCCATATTTCTGCTGGATGCATGAAAGCTAGGTTATATGAAGCTCTAGATCATAACTTTATGCGTCAGATTGACAATTAGGCAGATACTTTCAGCGTCAAAGACGTCATTTCAAATTTCTCAGCGTCAAAACTCGCACTATTGTCAACTTCGGAAGACGGTTGCCGATCCGCAGCTCATTCATTTGTTACTTAGAAAGAACAAAGACATTTCAAACTGAGCTATCTTTCGCTAGCAAATAATCAAATTGCAGCTTATATTCGTCATGTAAATCAAATGACCTTGTTAATGAATGCTTTATTTTATCTTACAGTCCTTGTGACAAAAATGTTAAGGAGGCAAACCGATCAAAACAGCCGCAACGTTTTGGGTACGAACAAAATATGATAACCTTAAAGTGTTCCGAATTAGCATCTATATTTAAAACCGGGAAAACCCTAGGCAAGAGCGAGTGACTAAACATTTCGCTGCAAATTATTCCCCGAATTGCAAAGTTTTATGTATTTCATTGTTTCTAGGGCGAGTTGTTTGTATGTTCTTGTATGTATAGCAGAGACAAATTGTGCGTATTTTTTTCTATTTCATACACGAATCATGTACACTTAAACATGATCACACACACTGTGCACACGACGTAAATGTATCGCCAAGTATCGATACAATGAGTTAGTATCGCGATATACTATCGCCAGCAAAAATATCACGATGCACCGATGCATCGATGATATCGCCCCAGCTCTAGTGTCCGTGGTCATGAGGTAGAGTGTCGGCCTCATAACCTAAAGGTCCCGAGTTCGATACCCGGGGGGTGGGTGTCAACTTTGGGGTTTTTCATTGGCCCACACATTCAGAGCCAGTACTGGTGTAGTTCCCAGGAAGCAGAATCATGAGAGATTAGTGTAAGTTGTAAGAACCTGTTTCTCAATCAATGTAAAATTAATATGTTTAAACAAAGCCTATTTTAACCACAAAACTATAATTACTTGAATCCTGCTGGATATCCACAAGATAAAGCCACATACCAATACTAATAATACTAGTCTAGAATGTGTGGTTATAAACAAGAATATTTTAAAAGTTTCCTAGGCCCTGTAAAACATGAGACCCAAGAAAAAGAGCTAAATTTAGAAGCCCTGGGTCTTATTATGGTAAGTTAAGCCTTGTCACACCAAGCTAACAGACGAGTAACGGATAAAAAAATCACTCTATCTGTTGGTATCTGTTCATATCTGTTTTATGACCATTTCTTATCCCGTGAATCCGCTACTTATTCGGCGAAGTCTGTTGATGTCTGTTCCGTCCAGTTGGAAGTTTTGAGCATGTTCAAAACTTTCCACTGGACAAAACAGACAGAGACATCCGTTTAATGTACAGTCTTCATCCTTTATTATACGGTTTGTCTGAAACTCGTGCGTTACATCTCCTGTACTTATCCAGTTTATATCAGATATATAAGTTCAGTGGTCCTGGGCCTCGTTTAGATGAATAAGGGACTTTTAACAGACAACTAACGCATACAAAAGTTCAAATAGTGGGTGGAAACCAAACTATTACTATTGACACACACTTTCTATGGAATATTAAAATGTAGTTAGCCTGTGTCAATGTCTAATTTTGTTCTGGTACGCTACCTGAGAAGACCATATACAGTGGAGTATCATGCTCGCATTCGAATGCAGTGTCAAGTCGCACTCAGGCAGGCCCAGATTGGCCTGTTAGATGCTAATCTGGCCATGCATCGTCTTGCTCAAAATAGAACAAGGTGACAGAGACGGCGCAGGTAGAGGTTTAGGGCTTGGCTTGGCCCGCCTCAGAGGCGTCAGGTCGGTCTGTATGACCAACTGATGGTGGAATTACGACAAAAGGACCAATGCTCGTTAATCAACTTCATTAGAATGCCACCTGAAATGTTCCATGAGATTCTCGATTGAGAGGGCCTGAGAAAAAGCGCAACAAATACAGATTACCCATTGGACAGGCATGAAATTAGCCATTGTGCTGCGGCATCTTGTTTCTGGATGCATGTATCGAGATACTGGGTTCGGCTGGAGGGTGCCTCATAACATTATTGCTCTCCAGGTTCAAGAAGTAAGAATCAGTTAATTTCCTAGGATTGCTATAATTTTTTTCAAAATGAGTTTCTGCTTCATTTTCAATGCATTTGAATGATCTCCAATTTTACATAATGTATGAAGAGCCTTGACCTGTATCATACGATCTACTTTTAGACGACGAAGCCCTTAGCCTCCGTACTTGTATGCAAAAGCCATACAACCACAGTGCATTGTCCAAAATGAACAAATTTTCAAATACAGGTTGTCCAGGGTGTGAAGAGTCATTGAGAAGGCCTTTGGCATCCTTGCTAACAGGTCCCAAGTCCTGATGAATACTATGCAGCATCAACCATCAACCATCCACCTCATTCGTTACGACCTGTTTGGTCCTGCACAACCTAATGCAAGTAAGGTATCCGCAGGTGCAGAACCGCCTCCTGGACCGTGATGACAGAAACCAGCAACTAATACCTGGCGAGTGGAGACGTGGCCGCCAGATGCAGGACTGTCATGTTGTCCGGGGGCCAAACAGAAACAATCGTGAGGGCAAGAATCTACGCAAACTCTTGAAACATTGGGTGAACTTGCCGGCCGGCTCAGTTCCTTGGCAGGACAACATGATCTGAACATGTTTAGTAGTGAACTGAGACCAGAATCATTACAATATTAACAAGAGCGGCAAACTGTCGCAAGATACGCCCGTCTTACCCCAAGTTGTAAAGCTGGGGCATGCATCGGACAAAATTCAATTATGAAAAACAACAAAGGGCAATAACTAAAAAATTAAGCCACCAACAGTTATGATTCGTGTGCACTGCACTCACCCTTGATGAGATCTATCCACCCATGAAATTTCATAACCCTAGCTAGTATGAAAAACAACAAAAGGGCAATAACTCAAAAATTAAGCAAGCAAGAGTTATGATTTGTGTGCACTGCACTCCCCCTCCATAAGATCTATCCAGCCATGAAATTTCATAACCCTAGCTAGTATAGTTTTGGAGATATGCTTCGGACAAAATTCAAGTATGAAAAACAACAAAGGGCAATAACTCAAAAATTAAGCAAGCAAGAGTTATGATTCCTGTGCACTGCACTCCCGCTGTATGAGATCTATCCACCAATGAAATTTCATAACCGTAGGTAGTATAATTTTGGAGATATTCACCTGACAAAATTCAAGTATGAAAAACAACAAAGGGCAATAACTCAAAAATTAAGCAAGCAAGAGTTATGATTCCTGCGCACTGCACTCCCCCTCAATGAGATCTATCCACCAATGAAATTTCATAACCCTTGCTAGAATACTTCTGGAGATATGCTCCGGACAAAATTCAAGTATGAAAAACAACAAAGGGCAATAACTCAAAAATTAAGCAAGCAAGAGTTATGATTCCTGCGCACTGCACTCCCCCTCTATGAGATCTATCCACCCATGAAATTTCATAACCCTAGCTAGTATAGTTTTGGAGATATGCTCTGGACAAAATTCAATTATGAAAAACAACAAAGGGCAATAACTCAAAAATTAAGCAAGCAAGAGTTATGATTCTTGCGCACTACACTCCCCCTCCATGAGGTCTATCCACCAATGAAATTTCATAACCCTAGCTAGTATAGTTTTGGAGATATGCTCCGGACAAAATTCAAGTATGAAAAACAACAAAGGGCAATAACTCAAAAATTAAGTGAGCAAGAGTTATGATTCCTGTGCACTGCACTCCCGCTGTATGAGATCTATCCACCAATGAAATTTCATAACCATAGGTAGTATAATTTTGGAGATATTCACCTGACAAAATTCAAGTATGAAAAACAACAAAGGGCAATAACTCAAAAATTAAGCGAGCAAGAGTTATGATTCCTGTGCACTGCACTCCCCCTCAATGAGATCTATCCACCCATGAAATTTCATAACCCTTGCTAGAATACTTCTGGAGATATGCTCCGGACAAAATTCAAGTATGAAAAACAACAAAGGGCAATAACTCAAAAATTAAGCGAGCAAGAGTTATGATTCCTGCGCACTGCACTCCCCCTCAATGAGATCTATCCACCCATGAAATTTCATAACCCTTGCTAGAATACTTCTGGAGATATGCTCCGGACAAAATTCAAGTATGAAAAACAACAAAGGGCAATAACTCAAAAATTAAGCAAGCAAGAGTTATGATTCCTGCGCACTGCACTCCCGCTCCATGAGATCTATCCACCCATGAAATTTCATAACCCTAGCTAGTATAGTTGTGGAGATATGCCCCGGACAAAATTCAAGTATGGAAAACAACAAAGGGCAATAACTCAAAAATTAAGCAAGCAAGAGTTATGATTACTATGCACTGCACTCCCCCTCTATGAGATCTATCCACCCATGAAATTTCATAACCCTAGCTAGTATGGTTTTGGAGATATGCCCCGGACAAAATTCAAGTATGGAAAACAACAAAGGGCAATAACTCAAAAATTAAGCGAGCAAGAGTTATGATTACTGCGCACTGCACTCCCCCTCTCTGAGATCTATCCACCCATGAAATTTCATAACCCTAGCTAGTATAGTTCTGGAGATATGCCCCGGACAAAATTCAAGTATGAAAAACAACAAAGGGCAATAACTCAAAAATTAAGCAAGCAAGAGTTATGATTCCTGCGCACTGCACTCCCCCTCCATGAGATCTATCCACCCATGAAATTTCATAACCCTAGCTAGAATAGTTTTGGAGATATGCCCCGGACAAAGAACTGGACGCCGCCCGCCCGCCCGCCCGCCCGCCCGCCGCGGGCGATCCCATAATACGTCCCGTCTTCGACGGGCGTATAAAAATCAGTGAAATTAAACTGTGCAGATGCACCTCTATGATGAATTGTGTAAGTATAGCAAAAACTGTGAGCACCGGAGCTCATAACTTTTACTTTATTTACTCAGCTAACAGCAAAAGCTTGTGTTCGGAAAAAATAATTTCAAACTGTATAAACAATTGAGAGGCTGAAATCAAAAACAGTATTACCTTGGTGATTTCTCTCACACCACATATCTTTTTCTTGCAGAATCTATGACCTTTGTAGATCGAAAATATCCTAGTCTGTGTTACAAACATTATAAAACCCCAAACTTAAAATATATGAAAATTTTGAAAGGTCATGTACTGTAGTGCGTTTCCTTAGATTAGGGTAAAGTTTGTGTTGGTTTGACTGTTTGATTGTATGGTTTTTATCGCCATTTTCAACATTATTTTGGTTATATTGCGGTGGCCAGTGCACATATCAATGCTTTTCTGGCATCTCTTTTACCAGTAACCTGCACAATTTTCTTCCCAAGCCACTGGCTGCTTTCCCACATAACCATCATTGAAACAATGGTCAGCGGTGGAAGAGGAATGAGTCTCATCGCACTGACTATCATCTATCATTCAGGGTTCGACATTAACATTTTTTTCAACTAGACCATTGGACCAGTAATTTGAAATTTTTACTAGACCACTTCAGGTTTCTACTAGACCATTTTTGCAAAATGAAGAAAAGTATGAAATAGATCTAAATCTATGTTTTTTTCCTTGTTAATATACCACAACTGTGAAAAAAGACTTGTCGTGTTTAGTAATGATCAATGAATGTTTCTCGGTTAGTTTATTTCAATTACGTTTTTTTCCCCAGAGGAAAAAAAAAATAGCCTTACCCATTTTGAAAGCAGTATCAGACACACATTCTAGTCTAACTTTGGGTCAAAATAACATAATATGAAATTACATGGTCAAAACCATTGTGATACAGGCCCGTAGGAAGCATTTTTGGATTGGGGGGCCCAAAATTTTCAGAATCGGCTTGTTGTCCAGGTTTGATATATAATTTGTTTGGTTATGCACTGAGAAATACTCTGCCTACTTATACTAGGGACCCAAATAGAAGGAAATTTGTTTAACACTGTGGTGAATTATGAGATTTGGAGAAAAAATAAAGCAGAAAATCACACGAAATGAAATGTGACATCAGAAATTGTTTGGTGTCTATTCTATCAGATAAGAGTCATTTTTTTAATGATCAAATTATTGGGGGCCCTGTGATATAATATGTTATCAGATCCTTCAATAGGTCTCAAGTTTATTAAACTGTCAGAGAAAACATGACATCTTCCTCCATATCAAACTGAAATGTAAATTCAGCATTCACTCAAGGTCTAAAAAGATATTTTTTGTGATCTAGATCTAATCTTAACTCAGTGTTGGGGGGTATGAACAATAATGTTTCCATACTAGAAGTAAAGTAATCAATTTAATGATGTTTTGCACCATAAAAGTATATGATATTAAGATATCCGTGAAATTTACTTTTTAAAGTCATTAAAAAGCTGAAAAGACAGTATGAAGTGAGTCTTATAGGGCAATGTTAAAAGGAACATTGTGTTGTGTCATGGGTTTCCTTGCTTTTAGTATCGAGCATTTTTTCATGCGTGTTGATTTATGGACATTTTTTCCACATGATTTGACAAAAATTATCAATAACGGTAGCAAGTAACATTAAAACCCATCATTTTGCACAAGTTAAGCGGATAATGGATTCTCTTACTTTTTTTCCTTACGCGAGGTCTCGCTTGTAACCAAAATTTACGATACGTGATTTACACAACAATTTGCATGAGTTGGAACAATTTTATCTAGATCTATTTTTGTTTTGATCTACTTATCGTTAGCTTTATATAAGGACTCTGCTTAGAACTCCCCAATCAGATGTTATTTTGAGGTGATGCAAGCTTGACATTTTCCGTTGTCTATGTAAACATCTTTGCGACTCATTTTTGGTTGTTGTCAAAATGAAACTACGGTATTCCAAGAAAAAGATCTAGTGTTATGTACATACCCAGTTATTCCTAGCTTTGTTCATGTGTGTATCTATTTTTGAACGGTTTTCCCCTGTTACTATTTTTAGAACTGGATTCTCTCTTGTAGAATATTGTTCTGGAAGTTTCCGGGACTTTTTTACAATCTGTTTACTAGAAATTATGCAACTGATTTTAACATGAATTTTCTGGAAGTTTCTCTGTTATTATAAAAGGAAAAGCTTTTTACATCTCAGTGTTCACTAGTTCATACATGATTGCCAGACTACAGTGGGGATTATTTTGTGTTAGTGTCATATAATTAGTGTTTGGATTACATTCAGTTTGGATTACGATCAGACTAGACCAAAGTGAGGATTATTTCGTGTGCTTGGATTACATTCAGTTTGGATCAGGATCAGACTGGAATTAAGACTGGAATAATTTGTCTTTTGAATTCAACATCTAAGGTATTGTTTTGTACTTTTGTAATATTGTCACTGTTTATTTGATATTTTTGTTAATAAATTCTGTTCATTGTTATCGTTTGTTGCTGGCTTCTTCTTTCTAGTTACGCCTAACTCGTTACAGAAATTGGGGGCTCGTCCGGGATTGGAAAATAGACTAACGCATTCGTTTTCCTTTTGGGATTGACCTTCCATTGGAAAATAAGACTAACGCATTCGTCTACTAACATGTCTTTTGACTTAGATAAATTTACGGCTGAACCATCTGTGGAGTTATTGAATTTGGGTAAAAAGACTGATTTGCTTAATCTTGCTAAACACTATAAATTGTCTGAAATAAAATCTTCAATGCGTAAACATGAAATTAAGAACATTTTGGTACAATATTTTGTTGATGAGGAGATTTTCAGTGAAAATGCTCTTTCCCCGATAGTTGACATTCAGTCAGTTTCAAGTTCAAAAGAACTTGAATTAAAACTTCAGATCAGACAATTAGAAATTCAGGAAAGAGAGAAGGAAAGAGAAAGGGAAAGAGAAAGGGAGAGAGAAGAAAGAGAAAGGGAAAGACAGAGAGAAGAAAGAGTAGAGAGAGAGAAGGAAAGAGAAAGGGAAAGAGAAAGGGAGAGAGAAGAAAGGGAAAGGGAAGAGAGAGAGAAGGAGAGAGAATTTCAATTAAGAATGAGGGAAATAGAAATGCAAGAAAGAGCAAATCAGCCCAAGCAAAAGATTGAATACAATTTCGATGTTACAAAACATATTAGGCTTGTTCCTCCATTTCAAGAAAAAGAAGTTGATAAATACTTCCTACACTTTGAAAAAGTTGCAGAAAACTTAAATTGGCCAAAAGAGCACTGGAATTTGCTTCTGCAAAGTGTTTTGATAGGCAAAGCTCGTGAAATTTATACACAACTAGGTGTTGAACAAAGTCATCATTATGAGACTGTTACAGAACTTATTCTCAAAGGTTACGAGCTGGTCCCAGAAGCATATAGACAAAAATTTAGAAATTGTAAAAAAGATTCTAACCAGACTCATGTTGAATTTGCTAGAAACAAAGAACAGTTATTTGATAGATGGTGCTGTTCTAAGAAAATAGACCAAAATTATGATAAACTAAGACAACTTATATTAGTTGAAGAATTCAAACGTTGTATTCAATCTGATGTTAAGACATTCTTAGACGAAAAACAAGTTGAAACTTTAGAAGAAACAGCTCGTTTGGCTGATGATTACTACCTTACACATAAAGTTTCTTTTATTGCTAAACAAAAACTTACTTCCTCACATCCCCAAAATAAATTTACGTCTGGTAATTCATCTGGCATGCCCAGTCAATCCAATACACCCAAACCCAATTCTACTAGTGCAACCAAAAGTCAATATCCCTTATCTCGATCCACTTGTAACTATTGTAAGAAACCTGGTCACCTTGTTTCTGAATGTTTGAAATTAAAAAGGAAGTTAGAAAGTGATGAAGCCAAACCAACAGGGCTCACCACTCTTAGACCAAGGCCACAGTCTTCTATTAAAACCAATACAATTGACATAGTCACAAAACCCAAGTCTGATTCTACTATGGAGATTTTTGAACCATTTATGTTGAATGGTTTTGTATCACTTTCAGGTGATAATTGCCCACCTACCCCTATTAAAATTTTAAGAGACACAGGAGCTTCTCAATCTCTTATTTTAGCAGATATACTGCCTTTTTCTGAGAAGACTTCTTCCGGTACAAGTGTCCTTATTCAGGGTGTAGAGTGTGGAACTGTTAATATCCCTCTCCATTACGTTAATTTGTCATCAGATTTGGGTACTGGGCTTGTGGTTATTGGTATTATACCTTCCTTACCATTTAAAGGTGTCCATTTATTGCTAGGCAATGACTTAGCTGGAGATAAGGTTGTGGTTAATCCACTTGTAACTGACACACCAAATATAGGTCAAACAGATGACCCTATCGAGCAGGAAATTCCTGACTTGTATCCTTCTTGTGCAGTTACCCGAGCTATGGCTAAAAAGGCCATTTTGAAAAACTCAAACTCTGACATTGACTTGACGGATACTTTTATCGGTCAATATTTCAATAATGAGATTAAAAAGTCTCTTGATCCCAGTTTGTCTGATACTCAGACAGACTCGTCAATGTCTCGTCATTCTCCACCAAGGTCTATTGACCAAGGTCACGACACGCTGTCAAAGTCACAGCTTATCCAGGAACAGCAAACTGATCCTGAGATTTCAAAATTAATTTTTAGGGCTTTACCTGAAGATGAAATTTCACAGGTCCCAATGTGTTACTATATAAAGAATGGGATTCTTATGAGAAAATGGCGACCATTTGATGTCCCAGCTGATGATGAATGGGCTGTTTACCACCAAATTGTGGTTCCAAAGTCATATCGTCATGAAATACTAAGTATAGCCCATGAAAGTCCTATGTCAGGTCACCTAGGTATAAAGAAGACCTATCACAAAATTATTAATCATTTTTATTGGCCTGGTCTCAAATCAGATGTCTCTAAATATTGTAAAACTTGCCATACATGTCAAATGGTAGGTAAACCCAACCAAACCATTCCAAAAGCTCAATTACAACCTATTCCTGCTTTTGATGAACCTTTCAGTAGGATACTTATAGATTGTGTTGGTCCTTTACCTCGAACCAAGTCAGGAAATGAGTATCTCTTAACAATTATGTGTACTTCTACACGTTTTCCTGAAGCTATTCCTTTAAGGAACATCAAAACAAAGTCAATAGTCAAAGCTCATATAAAATTTTTCACATTTGTTGGTCTTCCAAAATCAGTTCAGTCTGATCAAGGGTCAAATTTTATGTCTGGTATATTCCAACAGGTTATGCATGAATTAGGGATCAAGCAATATAGGTCATCCACTTATCACCCTGAAAGTCAAGGTGCTTTAGAAAGATTTCACCAGACATTAAAAAATATGATAAGATCATATTGCTTTGACACTGAAAAAGATTGGGATGAGGGCATCCATTTGTTACTATTTGCATCTAGGGAATCTGTACAAGAATCTCTTGGTTTCAGCCCTTTTGAATTAGTTTTTGGCCATTCTGTTCGTGGACCTTTAAAACTTTTGAAAGAGAAATTTCTCTCAAATGATGAAACACCTTTGAATTTACTGCAGTATGTTTCTGACTTCAGAAATAGACTGTCTAGGGCATGTGAGGTTGCTAGGTCTAATCTTAAAACGTCTCAGGGCAAAATGAAAGCAAGATATGACAACCATGTTATAGATAGAAAATTTAAACCAGGTGACAAAGTCCTTGCTCTTTTGCCAATACCTGGCAGACCTCTACAGGCAAGATATTTTGGACCCTACACTATTGACAAGAAAACAAGTGATTTGAACTATATAATTAATACTCCAGGAAGGCGTAAAAACAAACAAATGTGTCATGTAAATATGTTAAAGGAATACTTTGACAGAGATAGCTCTATTTCAAAACCAATTACAGTTGTAAACACTGTCCCACAAGAATCAAGTGTATTTGAACTTGAAGTAAATTCTGACTTTATTGATAAATCTGATCCTGGTCCATCTAAACTTGAGAATTCCGATATTTTGAGAAACCTTGACAACAAACTTTCTCACTTGGAACCATCACAGCAGGAAGAGCTGAAACAGTTGATACATGAATATGAACATTTATTTCCTGATATCCCCACAAGAACAGATAAAATCTATCATGATGTCATTGTGGAAGATTCTAAACCAATAAAGCAACATCTATATAGGATGAATCCTTTGAAACAGAAATATCTCCAGGATGAAGTAAAATTCTTACTGGAAAATGACTTTATTGAAACTAGCCAGAGTAATTACAGTTCACCATGTATATTAGTACCTAAATCAAATGGAACTTATAGAATGTGTACTGACTATCGCAAGGTGAACTCTGTGACAAAAACAGACTCTTTTCCAATACCAAGAATTGATGACTGTATTGACAAAGTTGTAAATGACTTTATTGAAACTAGCCAGAGTAATTACAGTTCACCATGTATATTAGTACCTAAATCAAATGGAACTTATAGAATGTGTACTGACTATCGTAAGGTGAACTCTGTGACAAAAACAGACTCTTTTCCAATACCAAGAATTGATGACTGTATTGACAAAGTTGGAAATTCTAAATATGTAACCAAATTTGACCTGCTAAAAGGATTCTGGCAAGTTCCACTGACAGACAAAGCAAAAGAAGTATCAGCCTTTGCTACTCCAAACGGTCTTTACCAGTACAAAGTTATGCCGTTTGGGATGAAAAATTCTCCTGCAACGTTTCAGCGACTTGTAAACAACGTTATATGTGGATTAGATGGCTGTGATGCATATACTGACGACGTCATCATCTACTCAGACAGTTGGAGTGACCACCTTCAAAGAATTAAGAAGTTCTTCGACAGACTCAGTAAAGCGAAACTGACTGTGAATCTTGCAAAAACTGAATTTTGTCATGCTACCGTAACATTTCTAGGACATCTTGTGGGACAGGGTCAAGTTAAATCTTTAGAAGCTAAAGTCAATGCTATCTCTGAGTTTCCTGTGCCGAAATGTAAAAGACAGCTGATGCGATTTCTTGGTATGGCTGGCTACTATAGGAAATTCTGTAAAAATTTCTCAGGTATTGCTGAACCTTTAACAAATTTACTTAAGAAAAGCACAAAGTTCAAATGGAATGACAAATGTCAAGATGCATTTGATCGTCTAAAAGCCATACTAAAGAGCGCACCAGTTCTCTTGGCACCTGATTTTGACAAATGTTTAAAATTAGCTGTTGATGCAAGTGATGTTGGTATTGGTGCTGTTCTTTTACAAGAAGATAATAATGGTATTGATCACCCAGTTTGTTACTTTTCTAAAAAGTTTAACAAACATCAGAAAAATTACTCTACCATAGAAAAAGAGTGTCTTGCTTTAATTCTGGCAATCCAGCAGTTCGAAGTTTATTTAACCTCTTCAACTTCACCAATTGTTGTATTCAGTGATCATAACCCTTTAAGTTTTCTACACAAACTTAAGAATAAGAATCAAAGATTACTGAGGTGGAGTTTATTGCTTCAAGAGTTTAATCTTGACATAAGACATACATGTATAAAAGGGAAAGATAACATTATACCAGATGCTCTTTCAAGAGTCTGAAATTCCAATAGTCATTTTATCTAAATCATGTTCAAACTGGATTTTCAAATTGTACTTTCATTACCTTGACTATTTTCATTAGTTTGAAATGATTAATATTTGAGTTTATCATTTTCTCTGTAATACTTCAGTTAAAGTGTCATATACATGTATATAAATGATATTGCAAAAAAGAAAGATTTATTTCATAAACCTTTCTTTTTCTTTTCAAGGGGGGAAGTGTTATGTACATACCCAGTTATTCCTAGCTTTGTTCATGTGTGTATCTATTTTTGAATGATTTTCCCCTGTTACTATTTTTAGAACTGGATTCTCTCTTGTAGAATATTGTTCTGGAAGTTTCTGGGACTTTTTTACAATCTGTTTACTAGAAATTATGCAACTGATTTTAACATGAATTTTCTGGAAGTTTCTCTGTTATTATAAAAGGAAAAGCTTTTTACATCTCAGTGTTCACTAGTTCATACATGATTGCCAGACTACAGTGGGGATTATTTTGTGTTAGTTTCATATAATTAGTGTTTGGATTACATTCAGTTTGGATTACGATCAGACTAGACCAAAGTGAGGATTATTTCGTGTGCTTGGATTACATTCAGTTTGGATCAGGATCAGACTGGAATTAAGACTGGAATAATTTGTCTTTTGAATTTAACATCTAAGGTATTGTTTTGTACTTTTGTAATATTGTCACTGTTTATTTGATATTTTTGTTAATAAATTCTGTTCATTGTTATCGTTTGTTGCTGGCTTCTTCTTTCTAGTTACGCCTGACTCGTAACACTAGACATAAGAAATTTTTGCTTAAAAATCAAATACTCTGACAATAAAAAGCACGTTAAATCTATGACATATCCTTGACAAAGAAATAGCCCGTACACTCCGGTCTACCGAATCTATTTTCGGTTCGACTTGGTTTTTCCACTGAAATATTGACTACTTCCCATGCGCGATGGGCTTCCTGCAGAAAATGTCGCACTAAATTGTCGCTTGTTGGACAAAATCACAAATTATGTTCCCAATCTTTTTGGAGGAACGGCATGTTTAGTGAGGTAGATTTTTGTCAATTATGTCAAGCATTTATTTACACCCCTCACAACGTACGTCAGTGTGACGTCACAGGTAGTGATATCGGACCCCTGTTACAAAGTAAGTGTGCGTGTTTGGTAAGACTGTTTTTATTTTTTGTAATCGTTCCTTTAAATGATCTGAAAAAATCTTTAGACCTCCAAAGCGTACGATGCCTAGGGACTTTGTTTTTTGTCAAAGCTTTCGTTAACTACTTATACTAATGGAATAGACTTCGACCAACTATTAAAACCCAATCACTTTTTGATATTTGGTCAAAGTGTTTGTACATGTTATAGACATATGCTTCCTGTCTAAAACATCAGAATGTTAAATGTATTCATCTAATGTCTTTGATAAATACATGAGAGTCTTTGTAGTCCGTTTGTATCCACCCAAGCTAGCCTCATTCAATCTTCATATCGTACTTACTTTTCAATATGGCGGACATACGTTGCGAAAATGCGCAGGTCCGATATCACTTCCTGTGACGTAGGTTGTTACCCTTGAATTTAACTGATACTTAACTTATTGTCTCCATTTTTGCACTAGACCATTCGGGCTAGCTGGACGCAGTCTTTACTAGCCCGAACCAATTTTTTGCTAGATAATGTCGTTCGGACGTGCCTTAAAGGTGGGTATTTAGAATTTTTACATCTCACCAAATTAAAAAAAATATATATCACTGAAATTTATATGAAACAATAATAGAAATCGTCAATAAGTAAGACTCATAAAATTACAAAAAAAAAATTTTTTTATGGTGTTCCCTTAAAAGGCTACGTAGCCTCTTAAGGTATTTTTAGATTTCCCGCCAAAAATCAATAAAGCATTTTGGGAATGTCAAGTCACTGGCACGTGACGTATAACGCTTAAATTCTGTTACATAACAAACATGTAATAATTATTTTCCATAATGTCTTCTTCAGACCCTATATTTGAAACTTTGTCTGTGTATTCCTGTATGTAAATGAGCGAATTGATCATCTAAAAATAGAATGTGTCTCCCGTTGGTGTCTACCTGGGCCGTAGTAAATCTGTAATTTCTCGTGCTGTCGGATGGTTTTCGACTACTGGGGTTTTATGAAGGCAAATTAAAACGCTTTGGGAGTATAAGGATGATTTTTTTTTCATGTTTTTAAAATTTTCGTCCCAAGATCTGAAGGGCCACCTTTAATGTCAAACCCTGTCATTGATAGAAAGAAATACTGTAGTGACAGGAGGGGGGCCTTTTAGCTGCTCTTCCAGACTTGTCTTTGCCAGGGTTTCTTCTTGTGTTGCTTTTGGTGGCATTTTGCAAAGACGTCTAGAGTACAAATGGCAGACTTAGGAAGCATCTGACAGTTTATAACCCTTGGCATGCCACGTAGCAGGAAGGTTCCTTGTACGTTGGTGTTCGGTACATTTCCATACATCTGACGTTGGAAGAATGTTTTGTCCGGTTCTCATGCGTTGCACTTCCGTTTTATCAGGTACAAGTCCGTTACTCGAATGGTGATATTTGTTTCTAAACCGTTATTTATCTGGTATATATCCAGTAAAAATGTGTTTTTTCTGTGACATGTTCGGTACTCGTGCGGTCATTGTGTAGCTTCTTCTCTCCACACACCCATCATGAGAGCCTCGAGCGGCAGAGGAGAAAAATTTCGTCACCGGATAACCAAATTCTGCACATGTTTTTTTAGAGGTCCACTAGATAAAGCTACATGCCAAATTTGGTAGCCCTAGGCCTGATGGTTTTAGACAAGATTTCTTACAAAGATTTTCCATATTTTCCAGTTTAAATTTGTTGCCATGGCAACCACAGTTTTTGAAGGAATCAACTTCTTTCAACAAATTCTAAATTCTGAAGAGGAGCAAGACAATCATTTCTGTACAGTTTTGTCAAAATCAGATGGGTAGTTATAGAGGAAAAGATGTCTGAATAAAAGTTAATGCATGCATAGACGGACACACTGATGGACGCATGAGGGACACCAGGCCATGACATAAGCCCACTGGCCTTTGGCCAGTGGAGCTAGTAACATCAGCGCTATAGTACCCAAATTAGGGGGTCATATCATCAAATGATACTAAAGATTCTAGAAGAATCTTTAGTATCATGTGATGTCCATAAATATCTTAAAAATGAAAAAATAATAGTAATAAGTAATACGAAAATACGCTTCCTGGCTCTTCTTGTGACTTCAGCGAATGGAGTCACAGACAAATCAAAATTTTTGGATAGAGTTGTAAAACATGACGGATATCTCCGGTTGAAAGGTGTCTACTGAGGTATCGCCGGGTGTCGCAGGTACATTATTGTGTTGTCTATCACTAGGCTAAAGGAGATTATGATCAATGGTTGTTTCGTGGGTGATTTTGGTTGGGAAAGGCTGTTGGGTGCTAGCGCCAGAAATCCAGAAGTTGCATTCCTTGTGTTTGTATTATAGATCTATTGGGGAGATTTTTTTTTCATATTCTATCATTTATTTTGGTTATAGATCTAGAATGTCAAATTCCTGTGGTGCAATTCACACGGCTATGATCAGCAGTTTAGAGAAATATGGAGCTAAAGCAGGTCTCATTTCTCCTCATACATATTGATAAAAGCTGTTTTCTACATTACTACTTCATAGAGCGTAATATTACAGTCAGCCCGCTTTTGGGGCTAGTGTTACGTCATGCAAGACAGTCGAATCTTCGAAGAATATGACATGCGCAGACAAAGCTCGTGCCACGTGTCGCGCCATACGCCATTTTCTTTTTTCATTAGAAGCACTTGCACTCATATCAATTCAGAATGGTTGCAAACGTATAACCTTATGAGGTCTACAAACATGCACATGTATGTTAAACACATGCAACAATATTAAACTTCGACCAAGCACTACTGGTTGGATGCAGTTACTGGATCGACCAAGGCTAGGCATGTTATCTCGTGTCGCACAATGCTTTGCAACCGACTGAATAAATTGAGTACCGTTTAGTTACAACGTAAGAACAAAATTCAAGCAGTACTCACACAGAATAATGCCTAAGTCTTAGTCTGTAGCAAAAATCGCTGTAGTTCCAGTATCTCTGTGAAGTGGTTTTAAATCAGTGTGGCCGCCATGTACAAGTGAGTGAACAGATTATTTCTCAACACTCAACGGAGCGCTGACGTCACAGCTCCGAAGCGACCTACAGATTCACTCGTCGCTAATCGGCCGATTCCGTAAGACTATCTAATGTGTCTACCGTATTTTGCCGAATGTCGAAAACATTTTTACTTCCTCCCCAAGGGTCGTACATAGGGTCATTTATAAATGCGACAAAAAAGATATGGCGGACCCACGGGTATCAACAGTGTTCAGCGCTCTTAAGAAAACAACTTGGTTTATCACACCCTCCCCCTTTTCTTTTGCTGCATTCATCTTGTCGTCTCCAAATGCTGTCAATTTGAAGCAGTTGATTTTATTGTGTGTGTGTGGTAACTTAGACTACGGGAGATCTAGATCTATATGGCTGCAGCTTGTGACGAGAGATTTTCTTTTTTCTAAAATGTTTTTCTGTCTTAAATTGGGGCTAGTGATACGTCACACAAATGTTTTGTAAAGGCTTCTTTCTCAGGGTCGTCAAAAGTAGGGATTGTGTGGTAATGGGCGGCGTTATACTCCAAAAACAACACTTCAGCCCCTGTAGATACATTGCACGGTGGGTACACGTACACCGGATATAGCCATGTAAGTGAGTAAATGTTTACAAATAGAAGAAATACTGCTCGCACCACAGGTAGGAATTTATATATCATACCAGTACGGAATACCGTTAGGGCCATCGCCTTTGAATGGGTGAATTTGAAACACGATACTCGATGGTGCGATGACGATAATACGAAACAACGAAACTACGATGGTGAAAGCGCGATAGTACGATGACGATAACACGATACCACGATGGTGAAACCACGATAATACGATAGTACGATGACGATAGTGCGATATAGTATCGTGTTTTCACCATCGTACTGTCGTGATTTCACCATCGTAGTATCGTATTTTCGTGATTTCACCATCGTGCTATCGTAGTATCGCATTATCATCATCGTATTATCGTCATCGTACTATCGTGTTATCGTCATCGCACTATCGTGGTTTCACCATCGCACTATCGTGTTATCGTCATCGCACTATCGTGGTTTCATCATCGCACTATCGTGTTATCGTCATCGCACTATCGTGGTTTCACCATCGCACTATCGTGTTATCGTCATCGTACTATCGTGTTTTCACCATCGTACTATCGCCTTCCGGTGCGCATGCGCATCCTCAAATATTCAAGACCTACAGGACAACAGTGCACATGGACGTGTTTATTCAAGAGTCATTTTGAGAGAGGCTATGCCTACAAGGAAATACTTGTTTTACTGAAGTCGGATATGGGGATAGATATAAGGTGAGTCTAGGACGGGTAGCTTTATGCTGCAAATGTGGCCTTTGCTTTGATCATATTTGACATTTTATAGATTCTGTACCACGAAGCCATTGTTTACAATCTAATTCTTCAGTAATCAGTCACTCATTATACCCCGACCAAACGAAGTGTGGGGTGAGAGCGGTATAATGGAGTCACCTTGTTCACCCGTCCATTCCTCCGGATTTCGTCCATGCAATATTTTCCAAACTATAAAAGCTTTCTACTTGAAACTTCATACACTGATAGACAGCATCATGGAGGAGTGCAGTGCATAAGAATCTTAACTGTGATAGCCTTTTGAGTTACTGCCCTTTGTTACTTTTTACATTAAATTTTTCTCTTGACCAAAACTTCAAAAATATATCAGCTTAATACACTGATAGAAAACATTATGGAAAAGTGCAGCGCATAAGAACACTAATTTTGCTATTCTTATATTTTTGTGTTATTTGTCTTTTTTGATTTTTACACTGAATATTTTCTGGGCCATAACCTTTTAAGTATAAAGTCCTCATCTTAAAACTTTAAAATGCTAACAGGACACATTGTGGATAAGTGCAGTACACAATAACCATAACTCTGCCACAGTTATTTCCTGCGTTTTTGTCCTTTGTTAATTTTCCTCATTAATTTTTTGTCCGAGCCATACCTTCTAAACTGTACAAGCTACCGACATGAAACTTCATACCCTGATAGAACATAATTATTATGGAAAAGTGCATTGTGCAAGAACTATAACTCTGTTACTCTTATTGTTTGAGTTATTGCAGTTTTCTTTTATATTGAATGTACGGGCCATTACTTCCAAACTGTATAAGCAATCAACTTGAAACTTCACAGACTGATAGAACACATTATGGATAAATGAAGTGCACTAGAACCATAATTCTGCCATGCTTATTTCTTGAGGTTTTGCCATTCTTAATTTTCACATTTAAATTGTATCCGAGCCACAGATATCTTCCAATCTATAAAAACAAACAACTTTAAACATTGCACATTGATAGAACACATTATGGAGAAGTGTCGTGAGGAACCATAACTCTGACACACTTATTCCCCGACTTATCGCCTTTTTTTTAAAATTACAATTCAAACTGTTGAGAAACATCACTTTATGAATAGTACAATTCGAATGACAAGGCCCTGGAGGGTGGGGGTATACGTCCTCTTGCGACAGTTCTAATTGGCGTTTGATATAAATGACTTTTTACACTCATCAATGGGTTATCCTTTTCATGCTTAACCCTTTCCCAAACAATCCCTGGTTTTTACGGGTCTGGAATAGTAATCTTTTGAAAACATTGTGGGAAAAGGAGAAAATGCTGGTAACCAGCATTTTCTCCTTTTCCCAAAATGTTTTCCATCCTATCATAGACAGAAATCATATTTTCAGCAAGAGTTGAATTGTCGTCTGCAAATGCTTTCAATTTGGTCTAGTCCAAAAGTTTGTCGTTTGGGAAAGGGTTAAGTATACGCAATATCATAACGTTAGAATAATATCTTTCATTGTGGATAAAATGTGCCGCTCCAAATTATAATTTAATTATGCTCTTTTCATGAACTTACCAGTAGTTGTAGACTTGAATATGTCTTATATGGTCATTCTGTCAGAAAAGCTGCTTTCAACATTCCAAAGTTCTTGGGATTTGGCAGTGTGCAGATTCGAATGTGGGTCCAAGTAGCTAGAATTGTATTGCTATGAAATTCACTAAACAGCTTAAACTGCCAGTCGGCCCTAAGGAACCTAATATACCATTGTCTTGGTGGTGTCCGTAGTCACGAGGTATTTAAACGTCGGCCTCTCGAAATCACGAGATCCTGAGTTCGATTCCTGAGAGCGGTAGTCAACTTTGAAATGGTTCAATGGCCCACACATTGGGCTCGAGTACTGGTGTATTTCCTTGGATGCAAAATCTAGAGAGATTAGTATAAGCGGTGAGTGCTTGTTTCTAAATGGACCCAAATTAAAATATGTCTAAAGTAAACTAACTTACCATTGACTTCGTTTGCTTTTTCAGCTATCGTCAACTTAAGAGACATTTACGGCGATTACATGTAAGAAGGGGGGGGGGGGGGCGTATGGGACGTTGACCAGATTCAAAATGCATTACAGGTATAACTGACAGCATGTTTCTTTCATGTAGAAGTCGAACGTTGTTTGCAAGTAAAGAATCGTTAATGCTTATATATTTTTTAATTCGTTTTTTACTTTGCCATGTGAAACTCGACAATGAAATGCTAACATTTTTACAGAAACTATCTAGTTTTTTTTTTTTTTGCAATTAAACTGAAAATGTATATCTCATGTACACTGCAGAAAAAAACATGCATACTACCAAAAACCGACGCGGTGGTCTAGTGATTTGAGCGTCGGCCTCGTGAGCAGGAGGTCGTGGGCTCGATCCCCGGCCGCAACAGACCAAAGTCTTTAAAACTGGCAGTAGTGGCTTCCCCCCTGGCGCTCAGGATTATGGGAATAGCACTACGAATCCCACGCCAGTTTAAGGATACGTAATAGACTGGTTCAGTACTGGTTAAAAATGTTCAGGAAACATGGATTTGTGAACTGTCGCCGTGAACTAAATGAAATACTGTTGATACGGCGTAAAGCCCCAATCAAAGCATTCTACCAAAAACTGTTTCCCTATTACAAGCATAACTCGAATCATTTGTTACGATGGTCTATCCGGTTGACTGAAGCAAAACGTTTGCTCCATTTCCAAACGACAAACTTAGCTGCATTATATAAAGTAGGCCAATCGATTTCATGTCAGAAATCCAAACACTTGTTTACAAACGATTCGTATAATTCAGCTTCAATAAAAATTCTCTGTCTCTGTCTCTGTCTCTATCTGTCTCTGTCTCTCTAACACACCCACCCACACACGAACACCCACATGCACACAAGATTGCCGAGGCTAGAAACACGAAGCAAGTTAACAAGAAGAAAAGCAAGGCATCTTTACTATACAGTTAGATAAATATAATGAATAGGTGAAGTTAGACAGTCAAATATTATTCATTTATATTTAGAGTGAACTCTGTGGCAGTGGACGAAATCTGGGCTGTCGTTCCATGACTCAAAAGATTACTGTCTCGACATGGTATGTCTGTAGGAAGGTATGTATAAGTAAATGCTACCGGACATTTATTTTAGATTGATTAACTTTTCCGTACTGGAGATGATGGAAGTAGTAGCGGAGAAATGGCTTCGGACGGACGGACAAACGAAGCGGCGACTACATGTATATGCTCGCCCTTCTAGGAGCATAAAAATGCTCAAAGGAACCGATTATTTACCCACATAGTCCTCACCTGTGTCCATCTAAATGAATTTATTAACGTCTTTCTCAGGAATTCAACAACCTATTTTAAATAATACCAATACTACTATCGCTACTAATCTTACTACTACTACATCCTCGGATACCCCGGGGTCTCCCTATTTGCAACGCTACATCGACCCCTGGGACAATTGACTAATAAAAGTTTGAATCAGCCGCCGAAAATCGATACGAAACGTCATAGCGTACAGTCCACTCGCCCATCACAAAATGATGATGGAACCAACGAAAAGCCAGCATTCGGCCAGCGGTAAAGCGAGGGAAATTCAATTAATTGTCCCAGGGGTCGATGTAGCGTAGCAAATAGGGAGACCCCGGGGTATCCGAGGATGCTACTACTGCTGCTGTTGCTTTTTCTACTTCAAGGTTACTACTAATAATTATAATAATAATTGTCCTAAACAAAAATAACAAATTCTCTCTGATCCGATGGACACTACATGGCAGCCAATTAGTATAACAGGACATTTCAAACCCCGTCGTTTATTTTGTAGAAACGTGGTTCTTCATCAGCTGAAGCTGTTGGACCCAGAAGGTGTTGAAGCCAGACGTAGTCATAGACTCGTTAGGAGAGTATACCGTAACAAAGGTCCAAACTTTTTAGTTCACGTTGATGGTTATGACAAGATCAAGCGTTATGGATTTGCAATACATGGTGCTATAGATGGGTAAGTTCTTTGACAGTGTTGATTGTGTTGTAGGTATGTCATATAGAAACACTGGATTGTTTTATAGTAGATCCACCTACTTAGTGGTTGATAGTTGCACCGAAACTACTTTCTGATCGACAGTTCAAGTCCATATTTAATTGGTTAGCCGGTTGTTGCCCTGCTTTAAGAATTTCAACTGTTAGTGCTTTACCGCTGATAGTTTGAAATTTGCATTTGTTTATGGGTCTACCCTAATGCCTTCAATTAGCCATGTCCTACTATTTAGTCAAGGGAAAATAACGCAGCTTATCAATTATAGGCCATTTGTAGTTGATTACTAAAAGATAGTAAACAACTGACCTAGGACACATTGAACTCTTTTCAGTTCTCCATATGACTGTGCAATAAATCAGTTCATAGTCAGAACCCAAGTGCTCCTATATGAATGGCTTTCAGCCTGTGGTGGCCGCGTGTATCTGTAAGTAATTGTGCATGGGAAATTTCTGATTGGATTCATTAATTTAGATTTGGATTCAGTTATTGGTATTAAAGCAAAGCAAAAGCCTGCCTTAACTCTTATCCTGCTATATAGAACTAAAATGAAATTTCAAATAAATGGTGATAACCCAAATACTGTTATTTCAAGGTTATGTTTTAGGGAATAATATCTCCTTACCGGACATTGTGGATCCAAGATCACACTGCACGTTCTGTGTAGTCTGATCTTTATCTACAATGTCCGCAAAAGGTTAGCGAGACGCGATAAGCAGCCAAAGGGTTAATGTATTTCTTGTACATTTTTAATCATTTCAACCATGTGTAAAATGAACACCGCCGAGGAAGGAATGAATCCTGTCGCAATGACTATCATGAATCCTCGGAAAGAATATTGGCCGAGCCGGGAATCGAATCAGCGACCTCTTTTTCTCAAGCCAGTAGGGCTCCGCTACGAACCAGGAAGGAGTTGGACTATTGAGCTGTGGACTAGAACCAGAAAGAAAATGGAAAGCCCAGCTTGACAACCAACTAAACACACGACTTCCCGCCTTATTTCGGAAGACGTTCGTTTAACTACTAGCATTCATGAGGCGATTTCTGCGACGTCATCGCAATTCCATGCTCCTTTGTTCCATCGAAGTCTGAAAATTAAAAACATTCCCGGAAGAAAGTCGAATTTTTTACAAATAAGATTACACCGGTAAACTCGTATTATACGGCGCTTTCGATAACATAAAGTTAAATGGTATCGGCTTGTGCAGATTAAACATTAGTATGAATTCACTATTCTCTCTAATACAATCACATTTCATTAACATGGGCTGTTTATTCGACTCAAACTCATCGCATAAAATCATTCTCTCATCGGTGAAAGACGAATGAAAAATTAGCATATTGTATAGCCATACAAAACGCCTTTATACTCTATTGAAACCGTGCCATTGCTTGACGACACTGTCGCATAGACTATTTTCAATTATTGCTTACATGCAGAGGTGCTGACCACACATTTCCTAGATTTCAAAATGCCGGAGCTGGCTTTAATTGAGCAGATATTCGGATAACTTGCATTTATTGTTCTTGCATTGCCCCACTCATCAGTTAACATAGATAATATAGACCCTGCCATCCGGGTTACCAACTTGCCATCCCTCCCGCTCATCCGAGTTGACAAATATTTTACAATCGGTTCAATCTAAACGCTCCTAGTTTTGTAAAGAAACTGAATCTGTGGCCAAAAATTGGCATTTTGGTAGGTAAGTACATGATAATCAAGCGTGGGTATACATTTAGTTCCGCATGATTCATAAATGATGCATTTGATCTGAAAACATAGATTTTTCGGCACAAATACAATTACGAAGTATTTTCTATGGCAAATATCTCGATTTTCGAATCGAATATTGTATAGCAACCACTTATGTTTTTATCCCATTGATCCACACTGTCAAGCTGGTTGCGTGTAACATTCAAAAAGATATCGAAAATAACGGAAAAATATACCCGCTATCGCAAGATTTCAAACTTCCGTCCCTGTTTATCGTTAGCACTGCTATCTCATTATCGGGTTTACTGGCGTGAAGATGAAACTCTATAATCGTATGTAGCTCAGTAGCGAGGTAGCTTAGCTTACAAGTACCGTTTCAGACTCGTGACCCTCTAAACCTCAAGTTGCGGCAAAATTTGTCTCTAGGATTTTTAGATATAAGCCTCTCACTTCCAATACATTTGATATTTAATACATTTGACTGATTAGGGAGTGGCATGCAAAGGAAATTGTTTCAGTGCCAGAAAATACATGGATATGTGTACTGATCGCAGTGATGTGACCTCAGTTACTAATATCTCCAAAAGAAATGAAAAGGTCATCTGTATTTAAATTTGGCATTAGATCTACATGTATATCATTATTTTATGATTAACACAATCATGCTTCTTCTTACTGTCCTTAGGTACTCGCGGAGAGTTTTATGGTTAAAAGTGAACAGAACAAATAATGACCCTAAAGTGGTAGCATCATATTTTCTTGATTTTGTGAAGGAAGTAAAAGGTACGTGTATATAAGTCTATTTATATATATGCCGACTCAAAAAAAGAAAGTGTCTTTAGAAATCTACATGAGAAATTTAAGTGGGATCGCTGTAAGAACATTTATCTTAACCCCGACATATTTGGTACCAAATGAAAGGCAAACATTTATTCTATCTAGATCTAGTGATAAAGTTAATGGTTTCGAAATTTCCGAATGACTAGTATATTTGTGGCGTTAAAGAGGGTGGGGTTCGTTTTTAAAATCCACAAAAAGCATTCGATAACTTCCAAAATGCCAATACCCCTTCGGTGAATGACTGCATGGTTCGAAATGAAGTCATCAGACGCTGCGTCAGATCGATAGATATCGAACATCAACAGTTATTCACCGAAGGGGTGGGCACAATAGATTTTGAGCCCTCCACTGAATCCTTAGACCTCGTTTTGGCATTTCGAAATTATCGAATGTTTTTGGCGAATTTTTCAACATGACCCCTACTTTCTTCAACGCCAGAAATATACTAGTCAGCTGAAAATTTGGGAGGTGTCATTTCTATCACTAGGTCTAGATAGAATGCATGTTTGCCTTATATTTTATAGATCTAGACTACCAAATATGTCAGGGTTAATTAATATAGATCTAGAAGTTCCTACAAAAATTCCCAACTTTTCTCATGTACACTTTCGTTTTTAAGTCAGCATAGTATTACTACAGACAATGCATTTCTGACAGTATGTTCCCATGCATTTTAAAATGCATTTAAATGGTTGATATACATGTTGCATCTGATGACATTATTAAAATCTTTCAGAGGTACGAATCAAAATTGATTTTTCAGTTTAGATCGCATGTTTTTCTCTCGGTTTATCACTTTCAAGTAAAACATATCAGAACGCGTCTAGGGTATCGAGAGTCTGTAAGTACTAAGTAGTGTATAATGATTTACCGCTGAAAAGAAGAAGAAGACGAAGAAAAAAGCACTTTGTAAATAAATTCTCAAATGGATGCTACAATATAACACCGGTGTGTCAATATATAACACCGCTCCAGGAAGAAAAATGATTACTTACGTTTCGTATTAGTGTTATTTGATAGTAGATCTAGCAGTTGAACATTTTAATGATTTGAAGGAATAGTCTGAACTAAACTAGAAAATCTTTTTTAGCCGAAGTATTTTATTTTTAGAATAAAAGACGACCTCATACATCGCATAAATATACATTAATTCATCATATAATTATTTGTAAAATAAACTGTTTCGACTTTTCACATCAGGAGTACCAAGATGTATCAGAATGGATGCAGGCACCGAAAATGTTGACATAGCAAATATGCAGAAGTCATTCCGGTGGTTCCATAGGGATGCGATGTCTGGTGAGAAAAGTATATTAATCGGGAGCTCACCTTCAAACCAGGTTCGAAACAAATTCACATAAGCAGTGGTTGCTAGCAGAAGACTTCATTGTGTCTGTAATTATTGTTTATTTTCATGTCACAAATGTTAACACGCATTTAATAAACAGAGGCACTTTGATGCACTGTAATAATGACATCAGCATCTTGCATAACAACGTCAATGTTTTCAGCAAAGTAGATAAATGTCTTTACAGAGTTTCGAACCCGTAATTTTGGTGATATAAATTTATCCGGTACATAAGACGCACTGGGTCATAGCGTTGTTATAGGTGTATTGATATCCCTCCGCGATAGGTTGGTGTATCCGAACAGAATTACTTAAATTTGGATTGCTTTAATGAATTTTTGATTTGAAATATATGATCTATCATTCCTCCACAGAGGATAGAATGCTGGTGGAGGAGACTTCACGAGATGTGCATTGCAGCATGGCAAGAAGTTCTCGCCGACTTGGAAAGCAGGGGAATATTTTCGACCGCAAATAACCTCCACATGTGAGTTAACCCATTACCACACAATCCCTACTTTTGACGCCCCTGAGAATGATGCCTTTTGAAAACACTGTGGGAAAAGGAGAAAATGCTGGTAACCAGCATTTTCTCCTTTTCCCACAGTGTTTTCTACCCCTCCCAGAACAAATTTCACTTTTTCAGTCACCTTTATTTTGTTGCCTGCAAATGCTTTCAATTTGGACCAGTCTAAAATTTTCTTGTGTGGTAAAGAGTTAAACGATAACTGTGCACTGATAATCATTTTCTTACCCAAGCGCACTATTTTACCCTTTCCCTCGGCAATTTTTTAAAGAATCTAGCAAAAAGGTATCAACCTTGGGTACATAATACTTTAACCCTCAATCCCACACAGACGACTTTAGCATCCATGAGGATGGAGGCTTTGGAAACATTGTGGAACAGCGAAAAAATGTTGGAAACTGGCATTTTCTCCTTTTCCCACAATGTTTTCTATTTTGTGAAAGAATTTTTTTTTCAGTCGCATTTAATATGTCGTTTGCTAATGCTTTCGATTTTGGATCAATCTCAAAATATCTGGTGGAATAGAAAACGCAGAAAATGAAGAATTGCTCATCCCCCCCCCCCCCCCAAAAAAAAAAGTAATTTCACTCTCACAATAGCTTGATTTCAAATCTGCCAAACCCACTTCAAAGTAGGAAGGGTTAGTATGCACTGGGAAGGAAGGGTTTTGTTGAAGCAAATAGACTGAAATATCTGCGTACCATGTCTTTGTTGAAATTTTTTCATAGGAAACAAGAACGTAAAATGTTACGAGAGATAACATACAGTTGTTAAAGCATAAAGCTATGTATAATCATAGAAAAATATTCCATAAGAATACAATATTCTAGTTTGAATTTGATTGACAGCGAAATTGTTAGATTAAAACATTAACTATAACATTATAATGTTGACAAGGAAGAACGATGGAACTATTCCCTTCTTGTAACGAACATTCAGTTACAGTATACACTGATATAAAACGGCTATAAAAAAGTCTAAAATATGTGAGAAGAGTTCAACGACGAGCCGAGAATAGTTAGCTTTATCGAGGCAGGAAAGAAGAGGAATTATAATAAAAACTCGCACGACGCGCATGTTCACCCATTCGTAATCCAGATAAGGAAAAATACTCTAAGTAGAATAAGTAACATTAATCCAAGACCGGGAATAGTTAAATAAATCATTAGTGTTGTTGCAACTTGCAAGTCGCCTACCGGTTCCCTCTTGAAAGTAAGCTGTAAGATTTGATAACTTCCAAGAATATAGTGTCATAGACTTTGCATCACCGCTGATCGTTGTTTCTAGGATGGTATGTAGGAAAACAGCCAGTGGCTTAGAAAGAATATTGAGAAACCTGAGAAGTTTTCAAATTTTAAAAAGGGAATCTCGAATAGATCTCCATTTCTTGTTGTCCTCCCTTACTACCTTAAAGGTAATCGCTTTTGGTCAGTTATGTATGCCAGGATCAGAAATCAATGCAGCGGACTAAATTCTGATTTGTTTCAAAATTACCTTCGCGATAATCCTCTCAGTATGTATTTGATATAACCAGAGGATGCTGAACACTATATCTTTAGATGTCATTTCTTTGATCGACAGACAAAAACTTTTTAATTCTAGAAACATATTTGATCCATTAAAGGTGGATATTTAGATTTTTTACATCTCACCAAATTAAAAAATATATAGATCAATGAAATTCAAAAATAATACAAATCATCAATAATTAAGATTCATAAAATTACAATTTTTTTAATGGTATTCCCTTAAAAGACTACGTAGCTTCTTAAGCTATTTCTAGATTTCGCGCCAAAAATCAATAAAGCATTGTGGCAATGTCAAGTGACTGGCACGTGACTCATAACGCTCAAGTTCCCTATCATAACAAACATGCACTGATTATTTTCCATAATGTCTTCTTCGGACGCTATGTTTGAAGCTTCTTCTGTGTATTCCTGTATGTAAATGAGCCAATTGATCATCTAAAAATAGAATATGTCTCCCGTTGGTGTCAACCTGTGCCGTCGTAAATCTCTTATTTCTCGTATTGTCGGACGGTTTTCGACTACTACTACAGTTTTCGACTGGCTTTTATGAATGAAAATTAAAAGGCTTTGGAAGTATAAGGATGTTTTTTTTGCACTTTTATAAAATTTTCGTCCCAAAATCTGAAGGGCCTCCTTTAAATGTAAATACATTACTTTACAGAAATCCAGCTTTAAAGGTGGCCCTTCAGAATTTGGGACGAAAATTTTACAAAAATAGAAAAATATTATCCTTATACTCCCAAAGCCTTATAGTCGTCATTCATAAAACCCCAGTAGTCGAAAACCATCCGACAACACAAGAAATTAGAGATTTACTACGGCCAAGGTAGACATCGACAGGAAAAACGTTGTATTTTTACATGAACAATTCGCTCATTTTCATACTGGAAATACACAGACAAAGCTTCAAACATACCGTCCGAAGAAAATATTATGAAAAATAATTACATGTTTGTTATGTAATGGAATTTAAGCGTCATTAATCACGTGACAGTCACTTAACATTCCCACAATGCATTTTTTTAAAATTTTTGGCGCTAAATCTAAAAATAGTTCAAGTGGCTACGTAGCCTTTTAAGGGAATACCATCAAAACTGATTTTTGGTAATTTTCTGATTCTTCATTATTGATGATTTGTATTTTTTTTTTTCATATAAATTTTAGTGATATATATATTTCTTGATTTGGTGTGATGTGAAAATTCTAAGTACCCACCTTTAATAGAACGTGAAAATTCGAAAATATTTGTAGTAGTTCAAGAGTAGGCCTACAGGAAAAAAAAACAACATGAAATGTTGTGCTTTTCTGTCCGTGACTCTATTTTTTCTAGTGTTAACAATTACTCGAACTTTTATATAACTTTGTACGACAGGGGGAGGGGGGGAAAGAGAGAGCCGTTATCCGGGGAAAGAGAGAGCCGTTATCCGGGGAAAGAGAGAGCCGTTATCCGGGGAAAGAGAGAGCCGTTATCCAAATTGTCATACTGTGACTTGTGGCCCAACCCCATTTTCATGTTAATATTTCAGTCATATCACGGCGACAGCTCACGTTATTGGTGCCTTTCCTGGGTTTCACCAGTTCAAGGCTATGGCATTGAAGTGTTTTGACCAAGGACGCACCCACGAAAACACCAGATGATCCAGTGCGACTTGAACCCGGAACCCCTCGATATCGAGTCAAACACTTTACCACTAAGCTACTCAGGACCCCAGTGCACTCGTAGAAGACATGCAAAGTTTTTCTTAGTGGGGTTCCAGAAAGACTCAACATTATAGTTGATTTTTCTTTTGGTAATTTGTGTTTCTGTTTTTCAGAGAATTTGTAAGATTTTGCTTCACACAAATAATACAGCGTGAACTTGATTTAGTCCGACAAGAATGGAACGATCATCAAATCAGACGTCAGAACAGAGACGAAGTCCATGGCAAGCCAGAAATCCTCTACCAGCATCCAGAGTTATATGGTATCATGTTCATCACTATTATCACAAGCAATAGATGCATGCTCTTCCATTTGAACATTTTTGCTCATTTTTATGGTCAATGGCCGGTTTCAGTTCATAGTATCTAAATGAACATAGTGGACAATAGGCATTGAATAGCACCACATGCAGGTTTCAGTGCTGATTTTGAATGGCGTTCATGCTACTTTCAACAATTTTATAGGTTATTGCATTTGAGAAATTTAAAACTGATTTCATGAAAGTATTGATTTATCGTCTTATTTTCTTGTTTAGTTAGTAGGAAATATGTTTCGTCGACCTACTGCGCTTTTGCAGATTTTTCTCATTTCTTTTTTATCTGATTTACTCATATATTTCATGAAGTAGGCCTGCTGTCCTTGAAAAGTTTGTAAAACGAAGTCTGACAATGAAATTTATGATAAAATCGGCAATTCATATTTCGGATTTTGGACAAATGGCGCGTTTTGAAATAATTCAGTCCTAGTGTCATGTGAAAAAATATCTGAAGTATGTAATTATCTGAAAGTTACAGTATAAAACAGAGTATTGCAAATACGAGGGATACTACCAAAGCATACAATAACTTCAGCTATTTTGGAGCGACAGAACATATAGTGGGCTTTCCGGGTGTCATCAGTATTGCGCTAGCATTTAAGCTATCCATGCTTTACATGAAAGGAAACCTGTTAACGACGTTTGGTATAAATGTTTACGCGCATCCATACTGCGCATGTGTATTTCTCACAGATAGTAAAACTATCAGCGCTATTGTGCATTTTTCGCACAAATGGCAATAGTAACAGCGGACCGACGGTGCACTTTTACAAGAAGAACATTCTACGGATGGTAATAGCACGGTTGCACTAGCCATGGTATTCTATGGTTGAAATAAAAAGGGGAAGTTTTCATCAAAACGAATGCTTATTTGTCGTGGAAAAGGGTATTTTTTACGCAATGTCAGCCATCCAACGATGAAAATGATACAGCTTCTGACGTTTTCCTGAAACTGGCAGGCCAGTTGATAGCATCAAGGTGATAGCATCAAAACTGGCCTGCCAGTGTAAGGATGATTTGACTGGTAAAGAATTAGCTAGAAAAAAGTCCAGTTACACAGGAAACAATGAAACTGGCAGAAAATTGAAGCTGTTGAAGTATACCTATTTCTTGAAGTATAGCTATTTCCTCTTTGAATAATACTGAGGGAAAAGGGAAAATTTCTTCCACTGAATAATTTTTTCCCGTTTCCATCATGTCAGCCGAGCTTTTATCCCTTTCCTTGGAAAAAATTAACTTCAAATGTGACCTTCATCCCTTTTTCCAGGGGAAAAAAGCACGGGTAGGTGCCATTTTTATTTTTTCTTATTGTCAAGATTTATAAGTACTATGATTGTGGAAATTTTAAAAAAAATCTGTCCGTTTGAAAGTATGTTTTTATTGAAAATTAACTCTTAACCCGGTCAAATTATCTCCCTTTTTAACTCAATGGTCTATATATAAAATGCATATTGGTACATTTGCCATGCTCAGAACCAGGCTTTTATATGTTTTTTGTGCAAAACTGAATTATTTTTCTTTACAGTGATGTATATTTGTATATTCTTCTGGCAATTTTCCTGTTTAATTGACTATTCAAGGAAAGTGTGTTAAATCCAGTATATGCTGAATTTTGTAACTGTATATACCTTTTTTAAAAGCGAATTCCTCGGAATCGAGCACGGGGACCCCCATTTGTTTTCATTGTAATCTACAAGAGACATGATGAGCTTTGTATGTTCAAAGTTTGAAAAAAATCTGTCCGTTGGAAGAATTTGTCATAAACGTCTTTAAACTTAACCCATTACCACACAATCCCTACTTTTGACGCCCCAAGAAAGAAGCCTTTAGAAAACATTGTGGGAAAAGGAGAAAATGCTGGTAACCAGCATTCTCCCCTTTTCCACAATGTTTTCTACCCTTCACAAAACAAATTTCAAATTTTCAATCACTTTTATTCTGTAGTCTGCAATTCATTTCAATTTGGACAAACCTAAAATTTTGTCATTTGGTAATGGGTTAAATTGGTTTGAAACCTTTACATGAAACTGACAGTATTTGGTAGATATTAATCTATCGTGACTGGATTCGCTTAATCAAAAGTCAATTAATACTTTATTCAGTCAATCATTTTGTGTTCTATTTATCTGAAGGAACAAGAGACTATGCGTTTCCAGTAGACATGGAAGATGTAGCTACTTTCCGCTCCTTTTGCAAAACAACGTTACCAAGTGGCTGTGAGGAGCCCCTGCAAACTATCCTGTTTGGTATACTAGAGTTCATCGCAAGACCGCCACCTGAAACATTGGATGACGCAAAAGACCTTCTCCAGTGGCTGACACACTATTTTCAGTAGCCTACTTGCAAAATTTAGTTAGGAAACTATTTAATAAAGTATGCATATCTGTTTCTCCTCTCTCACTTTTATTTAACCCAGTACTCTATGAATGCAGGTTTTAACAGGTCTGCAGCACACAACCTTTGTAACTATTTTGACAATAGAAGGAATTGCTCATAATGGACAATTTGTCGCAATGTATTCTATAATAAACAAAAAAAATGTCTCATCCACGGCGTCAATATTTTTCATGAATCAAAGTTTCGTGGAAAAAAAAAAAACTAAATGGGATCAAGCAAAGAAGATTCCTATCGACAAACGACCAACAATAGACTGATCACAAAAGCTCAAAATGAGCACTTTGTGCTCGACTGAGCTAACAAAAACAGGATTGTTAATTGCATTTCATTTTCAGTGAGCTGCTCTGCGAGTTCTATGTGGACTGGTGAAAATAGTTTGTTGACTGCATCATATAAATGCAGAAAAAAAAATGAATATTTTGAAATACCCCTATTCCTAAAATTTCAAATACCTTCTTTTCTCAAAATGTTCATATCAAATAGGTTTAATGTCTCTGGCGATTGAAACAGTCGTTTCAAATCTAAAAAGAACCGGTCATAAAATGTTGACTTCTTCCATCATCTGAGAAAGGACTAATGAAATTTTCAAACGCCCAATGCCCACAGGTTGGCGGATTTTAGGACAAGCCTATTAATGGGAAACAAATTGTATATAGCAAATCTTTATTCATTTCTAAATCGAAAGAGCAACAAGAGGGCAAACCACTCTCTTGAAACCTGACTAGAAGGAAAGTTTCTGGCCGTCAGAGTACGCAAAAGCCCTACTTAACTCTATCCAAAACTGAAGCAAGTTTTGATGGATCAGAAATTTATGACTTTTGAAAACAGCATTTTTTCCTTTTCCAACAATGTTTTCAAAAGCTTTCTTTCTCGGGATTGTTAACGTCTTTTCCCACAATGTTTTCAAACGCTTTCTTTCTAAGGTCGTTAATGTCGGGACTGTGTGGTAAGGATTAAACAACGGGGTTCCTATTTCAGTCATCTGTATTCACCAAGCATTCTTTGTCTCATTCTCTAACATTTGGTAATTTTGAAAGTAACACAACTTCTGATTGGCTAAACCATAATGATTTAGCCAATCAGAAGTGGTGTTACTTTCAAATGCCTCTAAATATAGAAATATCTACAGAACAAGACCAAGAATTTTTTCAAGAATGATTGGTGAATATAGACCCTGGAACACTTGCATGAAGTTTGCCATAGGTCAATTAGCTATGACATTACATGGAAATGATTTTTTTTTCAAAAAGGTTTTATCAGTGACCTTGAACTTGAGAACTTTGTGAACCCATAACAATAAAGTTGGCCCTCAGTAACACTTCCATAAATTTTGAATTCAATAGGTCAAACCATAAGAGTACGGAAATTTGTTTAACTCTTAAAGTGCTGAATTAATACAAGAGACATTTTTAAATAGGAAAAACATCTGAAATACTACTGTAACAAAGTTTTTTTGGCCAGAGTATATTACAAAACGGTGGACAGTGTAGATCCAAGATCAGACTGCATGTTCTGTGCAGTCTGATCTTGATCTACACTGTCCACAAAAACAAGTTAAGTTGGTTCCAGCGCTTTAAGGGTTAAAGGGCAAATCCTAAGATTTTTTGACCATACTGTTTTTTTGCTCCAATCAGCTGCAAATGATGTTAGTAAACACGTGTCCATCAGTTTTCATAAATACCACTCTGTAACATGCCATAAATCACGCTCGAATTGTCACGCTGATATACGGCCCCAGAAACGGTGCATGGCTTACTTCCCCTGATTCGCTTATCTCCCGTACCTGTGTGACGTCATAGTCGCGTAAGCCTGTGTTTACAGTCAGTAGAAATAAGTAGGAACGCTGATGATTATACGCAGATATCTGAGTATTAACATAGAATTCAGCCGAAAAAATGGTAAATTGTGCAGCCTATGGCTTCAACGTCGAATCAGGAACACATAGAATTAGTATGTTCAAATTTCCGAAGGAATTAAAAAGGAGGAAACTATGGATTCAACGTTTAAACCGGGGCCGGACAGTAACGGAGGATTTTGTGCCATCAGTTCATTCCAAATTGTGTTTGAAACACTTCGAGGACAGTCAGTTCTTAATAAGTCCAAAACTCGTAAAAGAAGTTGGTTATAGGAATATTAGGCTGCGATTAAAACCTGATGCTGTGCCGACATTGTTCGAAACTCCGAGTCGAAATAAGATAGGCCATATTTGAGACAGACATTTCGCAATGGCAATCTCCAAAAAGAAAAACAAACATAAGGTCGGTAATTCCTTTAATTGTTTTTCGTAATATTTTATCCTTTTCTAGATCTACATTCTGGACAAAGTAGAAATTGGTGCCGTTTTCTCCCTTTTTTTTCATAAATGTTTTCAACATTTAACCCTTTACCAAGAGACAAAATTTTAGAATGGTCCAAATTAAAAGCACTTGCAAACAAAGTAAACCTAACTGAAATATTGAAATTTGTTTCCACCAGGATAGAAAACATTGTAGGATAAGAAGAAAATGTTGGTTACCAGCATTCTCTCTTTTTCCCACAATGTTTTAAAAAGGCTTCCATCTCAGGGTTGTAAAAACCAGGGATTGTTTGGTAAAGGGTTAATTTGCACATGACAAAAAATGGTAATCAAAAAGTTGAAATGAAATTTGATTTGGAAAGGATGGAAAACATTATGGGAAAAGGAGAAAATCTTAGCATTTTCTCTTTTCCTCACAATGTTTTCAAAGGCAACAACATAACATATTCATCCAAATTCATAGATTTTGCAAGTACCAAAGTCTGGATTGTTCAAATGATGTTAACTTTCAAGTGTTTCAGCTTTTTCTTCCTTTTCCACAATAGTTTCAAAAGGCTCCTGTCTCAGGGTTGTAAAAAAACAAAGGGTCAAGTGACCATTCACCAAACACAAAAATTTTAGACTGGTTCAAATTGAAAGCATTTGCAGACAACAAAAGAATTGTGAACCAAAAATATTTGCAGCTGATTGGAGCAAAAAACAGTATGGTCAAAATATATTAGGATTTGCCCTTAAACAGTAAACATCTTTTTCTTCCCACACTGTTTTTCAAACACTCTTTCTTTGGGTATTGGAAACTAGACCTAGGGTTTGCATGGTAAAGGGTGAAGTCAGTATCTGGCTACCCCTAGTCATGGTCATAAATGTTAATCCATCACCGGCCAGTTGAAACAATACAGGAAATGGTTACATAACATTTGCATATCTCACCCCTTTACTCTGTAATGTTTGTTTGTGACAGTAAACCCATGTTACAGCTTTTATCCCGTACACTTCTTCTCTTAGACATTTCACTCTTAAAAATGATTTGACAACTTACTATCATTTTGAACAAATTTTGAATTGTATCTTTACATTTCCGATTTGTGGATATTTCCCTGTTCCTCTCCATACTCTGTCTTCTAGACATCCTACTGAGGGAAATCTTTTGTTTTTACGACCCTTGTAAAGATAGAAAAAACTTTCGAAAACATTATAGGTAAAAGAGAAATGTTGCTGACCAGCATTTTCTCCTTTTTCTACAATGTTTTTTACCCATCAAAAACAAGTCCAAACATGCGAGTTAAATTTAATTTGTTGACACTAATTGCTTTCAATTCGGTTGAGTCAATAAATTTGATGTTTGGTAACAATTTAACCCTTTCCCAGACGGCAAATTTTGGACCAGACCAAATTCAAAGCAAAATTCAAATTCGGATACTGCTCCCTGTGAACTTAACCAGAACTTGTGCCCAATGTGTGGGATTTATATTTAACCCTTTACCAATCAATCCATAATTTTTACGACCCCGAAGACAGCAGACTTTTAAAAACATTGTTTAAAAGAAAGTAACCAGCTACCTAGTAGAAAGTAACCTAGTAACCAGCATATTCTCCTGTTAACACAGTGTTTTACTCTACTGGAAAAAAATTTCAATTTTTGAAATATATAACTTTATTTTGTCGTCTGCAAGCTATTTCAGTTTGGACCTGTTTAATATTTTGTCGTATGGTAAAGAGTTAAAAGTAGAAAATATTGTGGATAAAGGATAAATTGATACAAACGTGGTTACCCAGAATATAAAATAATTTTGATGATTGTCTTAACGATCTCGGAACATATTATTTTCTCAAATTTCACGCTCGTTAACAGCATTTCAAACTATTCTTATTCTCACGAAAATCGCGATTTATTGTGTAACCCTTCACCCATGAGAGAACAAATTTTGTACCTGTCAATGTTTACAGAATTCTTTACAAGGTACAAATATAGAATCTACCAACAAATAGTTAGAACTAACATTTCACGATTATCAATCGTAAAAGTCAAGAAATCGGTTATTTGACATGAAACTAAAGTGTAGGAGAAATGTCTTTAAAAGTGTCGGGGAACTGTGTAGTCGTGGAACTGTCTTGAAACCGTCTTTTTTATTATAATTATTATTAATGCCACCCGTAAATCTACTGAAAATACTTCAAGTGAAACAAAGCTTATGCCGTACACTTAATTTTATCATGTATCGAATAATATTTCTGTAAGCGACGTTCGCCCCGTAGCCTAATACATGTAGGCGTGATACTCATCACGCTGTTCAAAAGTCCGGCATAACATCGTTATTTTCGCCATTGGTGGGCGAATTTTTACTTTTATCCTCATCATCAGAAACTATTAAGTTTCATTAAAAACTCAGTGGTACATGTACGGCCTTACCGGCCTAGAATCGTGTATTCCTTCGTCTTAAGTATCGCTCATTTCACTATCTGAAACACGGTCCATATTGAAACAAACGCTCCTATGACGTCACAGATCAAGGTGCGCTACAATAAGTAAGGGAGGTAAGCGATGCAAGAAAAACTAATAAGCAAAAATATAAATTGAAAAAAAGTACTTTTACTAATTTTTTTTTCAAATTACAATATTACCAGGTTGCCATTTGATTGATGTAGATTTCAAAACTAATCATATCAGAAACTTGTTGATTTGCCCTTTAAAGACAGATGGACATTAGAAAGATATGAAAACAGTATACCCCTTTATTTCTACGGTAGTATGAGTATACTACGTAACACTAAAACATACCTGAACAATACTATAGGTAAAAGTGACTGTGGCACCTTGACATGACAGTACAGTACACTACAATGCCTAATAGGACTTGTTTCGTAACAGTTGCTAGTTTTCTTTTTTTTTACACCATAACAACTTAATTGTAAAAACAGCAACATTCATTTCCAAAAAGATGTCTGTAAAAAGAAATACCCCCCCCCCCCCACAACCACATTTTCAAACAATACTGTGACTGACATTTGACTAATTGACTTCAAAATCAACTGAGATAATTTACATGGTTAGTCTCTGTACCAAACCTGAAAAAGCTATGTCAAACCTGTGTCTAGTTATCATCAGGATAAGGACTGTGACCTTGACGTTGAACTAATTTAACTAAAAATCAGTAGGGAATAGGGATCATCTATATCCCAAGGTGAATATCTTCATTAAATTTGAAGAAAAAAAAACTATGTCAAACCTTTGTCTAGTTATCACTTGGACAAGGTTACAGCAAACCAACTGACTGACGACCAACATGTGTAAGGTAATATACCCTACTTTTTTGAAGTGGGCATTATCCAAATAATATCCAATGAGTGATTTTGAAAAGATTTCTTTAGTTGCAATACATGTTGGATATATGTGATCAAAATTTCTGTGAAAAATCTGAAAAAGGCCTGAACAAGGAAAAGACATACTTAATTCTGAAATCCAAGAAGTCATTTTGGAGAATTATGCGAAGTAACTACACAAAACAAGAGGGAAATGATGGCCCTGTATCGCTCCACTGGCTAATAAGCAAAAACGCTACAAGCTTTACATTACAATATTTGGCCAGTTGGTTTCAAACTTGAGAACATACAATTTTTTTCGATAAAATCCTATGAGAAAGTTGTGACCCCTGGGCAAAGCCAATTTTGACAACAAAGCTATAAATACTTGAAACCTTGTGGAGGTCCACAAGATAAAGCCCCATATCAAATAGTATGTGTCTAGAATGTAAAGTTATAAACAAGAAGATTTTCAGTTTTCTCAATAAAAGACCCTGTAACACATGAAACCCATGAGACAGGGCTTATTATGATTAGTAACAAGATGATTTAGAAAGTTTTAACCACAAAAGCCCATGTAAAACTTGTGACCCCTTGTGTGGGGACAAACTTGACCCCAAGACTATAGTTTTGACCCTCCTGGTAGAGGCCCACTAGATAAAACTACATGTACATGCAAAATTTGGTAGTCCTTGGCCTTATGGCTAGGTACAAGTAGATTTTTAAAAATTTCTTAATATGAGCCCATGGGGCCAAATTTAATCCCAGGGCTATAATTTGGGCACCTTTGGTAGACAACCACTTGATAAAGCTAGATGCAAAATTCGTTAGCCCTGGGCCTTATGGCTTGGTACTAGAAGATTTTTAAAGTTATCCCTGAATAAGCCCATATAAAACTTGTGACCCCCAGGGCTGGGCCAAATTTGACCCCTGGGCTATCATTTGGGCAGTCTTGGTAGACAACCACTTAATAAAGATACATGCCAAATTTGGTAGCCCTAGGCCCTATGGCTAGGTATCAGAAGACTTTTAAAGTTTTCCCTATATAAGCCCATATAAAACTTGTGACGCCTGGGGCGGGGCCAATTTTGACCGCAGGGCTATTACTTGAAGGAACTTTGTAGAAGTCCACTAGATAAAGCTACATGCCAAATTTGGTAGCCCTAGGCCTTATGGTTTCATAGAAGATTTAAAAAAAAGAAAATCATTTTTCTTTTTAGTTTTGTTGCCATGGCAACCAGAGTTTTTGAAGGAATAAAATCCTTTCAAGAAATTCTGAAGAGGACCATGGCAAGATCATTCCTGTGAAGTTTTCATCAAAATTTGATGGGTAGTTTCAGAGAAGATGTTTGAAATAAAAGTTAGCACATGCATGCACGGACTCACGGACGCACACACTACGGAAACCAGCCCATGACATAAGCCCGCTGGCCTTTGGCCAATGGAGCTAAAAATTAGTGATTGTTATGGTCCATTCTCGGAGCCCAAATCCAAATAACTAAAAATCAAAGTACTACATGTATATGCAACAATTCTGTAAACATTGAGATACCATTAACTTATGGATTGAAATAAAAAAAACCCAGAAATATCAATAGAGCACAGTTCACAATACATTTATCCATTTACCTTTATCCTTGACTGAACACATGTTTCTAATAATCCAATCAAAAGGTAAATGAAGAATTGTTGGTTAGTATCGGAGTTAAATTCGGTTTTTAACAGCTAAGGTCTTATCACAAGTAGCAGTGCCCCTAAGCATGCGTTTCCTGACTTTCTCACACCAGTACTAACAACTTTCTTTCTAAACCACTGACCTCCTGTGCCGCATTTAAAGAATTAAGCAGTCTGAGAGTACTGAAAGTAACACCAAGTCCCCTAACCGCATTATACCGTTTTAAGTTCAAGGCACTAATCCAAAACAAAAGATTAATTTCATCTCTAATCATTAAGGTATTTAACCCTTTTCTAGACAAAAAAATTTCATACTGGTCCAAGTTGAAAGGGGATTGCAGATGACAAAAATAAATGTAATCTAAAACAAGATTTTTTTATTTCATGGAGTGGACGGGCAGATAACCTGGCAAATGTATGCTTCCTGGAAATTCTTTCTAGAAGCATAGGAAAAATGCAATTTTGGAAAAATTTCACTTGTTCATGGCCCATAACTCAGTAAAAAAATCAATTAATTGGAACGAAACTTGACATGAACTGGAACTCCTTTTGACAGACCCACAAACCAAATATAAATGGAATACCTCAAATCAGGTAGAAAGAATTGTTTTATTTTTCCCTGTGAAAATTTCTAAGTCCAAGGCCTGTAATTTCATCAAAAGTCAGTTGACTGGAACAAAAATCAGACTTGATCTGTAACTCACAGAGGCTAATTTACACACCAAAGTCCTGCTCAATGTCTGCCTGCATGTAGAAAAAAACGTCTGGAAAACCGATTAGCCGGACTGACAGAGTGACAGACAGACTGAAAGACGGATGGAGTGCAAACCTAAGGTTCCCTTTGGCTTCGCCGGTAGGGGACTAATAAAATTTGAGAAGAGAGCTTTGACAGAAGAGAAAACATTATGGGTAAAGGTAAAATATCTCATTCTCACCAATTTCTCCTTTTCCTACAAGGTTTTCAAGAGCATCTTTCTGATGAAACATACAAATGTGTCTATTCGAAATGAAGGGTTAATAAACAATATTCAGTCATCAGTAAAACAATCATTAACAGTAAATCTTAAAAACACCCAGAAAAAACTACACTTTCATAAACCCGCAGGTCTCTTTCAATGCTCTGAACATTGCACTTGATACTCTATCAGAATCTGTAACCCTTCGCAACCACAGCTGAAGAGCACAAGTTGATGCAGATGGAAGTCGGCCTTCACAAGAATAAAAGTCCACATCAATCAATTTGGAAAATCCACATGGTGGAATGTGGTCTGCCCCCGTCACAAAAACAAGAACTTCAGAAAAAGTGACTTCAATGTCCCCATCTAAAAATGAAAAAAAACAAAAGAGACAAAAACCTGATTACCACAAAACATTTTCAATGCTTTGCAATTTAATATGTGGTGTATCCCTCTGTGTATTTTATGAATAAAGTCTGTTCTACTAACAAGTGTTCCAAAAAGGAAAACAAATCAATTTTGTCGATTTTGTTTCAGTATACAAGTAAACACAGTCGCTAATACAACAGGTAGAAGAACAGGCCAGTATTCACCAAACCATTCTTAAGAATGTTCTTGGGCTTATTCTAAAGACTATTCTCAATTTTTCTTCCAAAGGCTCAAGTATATATTCACCAACCGGTCCAAGCTTTAGAATATTCTAAATATTGAAACTTCTTAAATGGAAAATTGTCAAAAGATACGCCCATTCCACTGCTAGTCCCCAAGGGAGGGAAAAAAATCAGAAGAGGAAAATAGTAGTGGAGCAGAAATGTGCATGATTGAAATAGGAATGAATGTTGAACTCCCCAATATTGCAACAAAATATGCACACCGTGTTTCAAGTACCTCCTCCTCAAGAGGCAAAAAATGCTATAATTAGAGGCCCTTGAGGGCCGGAATTGCTGTACTGGCATTGACTGGCCAGTTAATTTCAGTGTGAAGGAAAGCACTCATAAAACATAAGCATGTGAATTCCATTTCATAGGATAAGAACTTCAAACTGTGTTTAGCTACAGAAGGCTGATTTTCAAAAGATTGCTGAGAAAAGTCCTAAGAAAATTTAGTACTTGACCATGCTATGTCTGAAACTAAAGTAAGCTGTAAAACAGGAAGTAGATAACTAGCGGACATGAATTCGGTAAGCGATGTGTGGGACCCCTAGCAAGTACCTTACAAAGTTTGAAGGGGTAAAAAAAGTAATTAAGAAAAAGATATCTTGAAATGGCTACTTTTTCCTCACTGACTGTCAAATTTATTTCAAAATCCATAGAGTTCAGACCATTAATGATATAAATAAACTATGCCAGTTTCACAAAAATCTGACAACAGATGCAGACTTTATCGCATAAACAAGAAATGCAAATTATGAACTTAAAATAGCTATTTTTCCCTTACTGATTATCAGATTTTATTTCAAAATAATAGGGTTCAAGCTGTTGACGATACAGAAAAACTGTGCAAGTTTCACAAAAATCTTACCACAAATGCAGACCGTATCACGTAAACAAGAAATGCAAATTTTCAACTTAAAATGCCTACTTTTCCCTTACTGATTGTCCTATTTTCTTCAAAATCAATAGGCTTGAAGCTATTGATAAGATGAACAAACTGTGCAAGTTTCACAAAAAACCAACCCAAAATGTAGACTTTATCGTGTAAACAAGAAAAAGACTAATGGATGGGTGGATGGACAGACAGACGTACGGACGTCAGAAACCATGCCATGACATAAGCTCTGCTGGCTTTGTGCCAGTAGAACTAAAAATGAAGATCAAAGGCTAACGTATTCTACCCTTGACACTTTTCAAATTTTAACAACCCTGAAAGAGAAGATTTCTGAAAATATTGTATGAAATGGAGAAAATTCTGGTAATCATAATTTCCCCACATTTTTTTCAGCCCTTTCATAGCATTACCCTCAATTCCCACATTTAAATGAAACATGCTCTGTGAAAAGGGGTTTAACACATCTGCAAAAAGTTCTGACTTAGACTAGCCTTCCTGGATAAAGGCCAAAACATTTTACTTTTGGTCAATTATCAGCAAGTCAGAGGATCAGTGTAGCTCATATACCAGTTGGTTCATAGACACAATTGATATCATGGATCCACAGCTATGTGATGCTTGTTTGGTTCATCCCCTTACTGAGATGCATTCAACCCCCATTTGCCAGAGCATGGCTCAATTATTTTGTGGCCTGCATAGTCTTTGAATTTGGAGGAAACAATGTTAGTCCTTGGTAAAGGTAAATTTTGTATAAAGTTTCAAGTTGATAGCTTTTATAGTTTGGAAGATCTAGCCTAAACAAAGATTCAAAGTGAAAACTAACAAAGGGCTATAACACAAAAAAAGGATGGCAGAGTAATAGTTTTTTTGCAATGCACTTCTCCATGAAGTGTTCTATTAGTCATTGAAGTTTCAAGATGATGGGATTTAAAGTTTAGAAGTTACGGCCTGGACAAAAATTCAAACTGAAAATTAACGAAGAGCAATAACTCAAAAAAATAAATTTGGCAGAGTTATGGTTCTTGTGCACTGCACTTTTCCGTAGTGTTTTCTATTAGTGTATGAAGTTCTAATTAATAGCTTAAATAGTTTGGAAGTTATGGCCCGGACAAAAATTCCAACTGAAAATTAACAAATGGCAGTAACTCAAAAAGTAAATTTAGCAGAGTTATGGTTCACATGCACTGCACATTTTCATAATGTGTTCTATCAACTATCAATCTTTGAAGTTTCAAGTTGATACCTTTAATAGTTAGGAAGTTATGGCCTGAACAAAAATTCGAAGTGAAAAGCTGGCTACTAGACATGATGGAAATTTATTGTGGGAAGTTTCAAATAATTCCTATCGAAACTGTAGGAGAGGTTGTGCATAAATGATTTTGGTAACAGATGGATGGACAAATGACCGGGGATATTACATAATATGACCCTTCAGGCTTTATAAAAATGACAAAAACTTTGTTATTCTTGCAGTTCCCAGTTTACCTTCGATAGATTGAAGAAACATTTCCCATCCAAATATGGAAATATCTTCCAGAGCTCTGTTATTGGAACCTGGTTCACTGTAGTTGACTTTAAAGGGTTTTAACATATCTTCTCCTACAATCTCTTTGGGCTTGAAGCAGAAGATTGGCTTGAAAAGGTCTGCATGCAAAGTGACCATGTCCCATGCCTTATTCACATCGTTCATCCCACTGGTGAATTGCAATATTTCTCCTGATATCCTGGAAAATGTAGTTATGGACAGTTGTACACTGAAAGTTGGTGGCATTCCTTTTTATTCTAGACCATCTTAGATTTCAATAACACTTATGATTCTGTATCATCTGATGTCACAAGTCATGCCTGTTTCTGCCACAGGAGAACACATTTCTTTTTCCACTTATTAAAATGATGCTGTTTGAGTAGAAAACGGCAATCAACCACATTTTTATAATTTATCTATCAATGGAGATGCATTTTTTTCCCGGTTCCATGAAAAAACTAGAGCTGTCACTGAATAGTACTTAAAGGTGGCCCTTCAGAATTTGGGACGAAAATTTTACAAAAATGCAAAAGGAACATCCTTATACTCCCAAAGCATTTTAATTTACATTCATAAAACCCCAGTAGTCGAAAACTGTCCGACAACACGAGAAATAAGAGATTTACTATAGCCCAGGTTGACACCAATGGGAGACACGTTCTATTTTTAGATGACCAATTTGCTTATTTACAAACAGGAATACACAGACGACGTTTCAAACATATCGTCCGAAGAAGACATTATGGAAAATAATTATTACATGTTTGTTATGTAATGGAATTTAATGGGTATGAGTCACGTGCCACTCACTTGACATTCCCAAAATGCTTTATTGATTTTTGGCGCGAAATCTAAAAATACCTTAAGAGGCTACGTAGTATTTTAAGGGAACACCAATTTTGTTTTGGTAATTTTAGGAATCTTAACTACAGATGATTTGTATTATTTTTTCATATGAATTTCAGTGATATATATTTTTAGCTCACCTGAGCACGAAGTGCTCATGGTGAGCTATTGTGATCGTGCTGTGTCCGGCGTCCGTCGTCCGTCGTGCGTTGTGCGTCGTGCGGCGTGCGTCGTGCGTCGTCCGTCGTCCGTCGTCAACTTTTTACCTTGTGTACGCTCTAGAGGCCACAGTTTTAGTCGGATACTCATGAAAATTAGTCAGGATGTTTGTCTCGATGAAATCTCGGACGAGTTCGAAAATGGGTCATGTGGGGTCAAAAACTAGGTCACTAGGTCAAATCTTAGAAAAACCTTGTGTACGCTCTAGAGGCCACATTTTGAGTCGGATACTCATGAAAGTTGGTCAGGATGTTTGTCTCGATGATATCTCGGACGAGTTCGAAAATGGGTCATGTGGGGTCAAAAACTAGGTCACCAGGTCAAATCTTAGAAAAACCTTGTGTACGCTCTAGAGGCCACATTTTCAGTCGGATACTCATGAAAGTTGGTCAGGATGTTTGTCTGGATGATATCTCGGACGAGTTCGAAAATGGGTCACGTGGGGTCAAAAACTAGGTCACCAGGTCAAATCTTAGAAAAACCTTTTGTACGCTCTAGAGGCCACATTTTCAGTCGGATACTCATGAAAGTTGGTCAGGATGTTTGTCTGGATGATATCTCGGACGAGTTCGAAAATGGGTCACGTGGGGTCAAAAACTAGGTCACCAGGTCAAATCTTAGAAAAACCTTTTGTACGCTCTAGAGGCCACATTTTCAGTCGGATACTCATGAAAGTTGGTCAGGATGTTTGTCTGGATGATATCTCGGACGAGTTCGAAAATGGGTCACGTGGGGTCAAAAACTAGGTCACCAGGTCAAATCTTAGAAAAACCTTTTGTACGCTCTAGAGGCCACATTTCCAGATGGATACTCATGAAAGTTGGTCAGGATGTTTGTCTGGATGATATCTCGGACAAGTTCGAAAATGGGTCACGTGGGGTCAAAAACTAGGTCACTAGGTCAAATCTTAGAAAAACCTTTTGTAGGCTCTAGAGGCCACATTTTCAGTTGGATACTCATGAAAGTTGGTCAGGATATTTGTCTGGATGATATCTCGGACAAGATCGAAAATGGGTCATGTGGGGTCAAAAACTAGGTCACTAGGTCAAATGTTAGAAAAACCTTTTGTAGGCTCTAAAGGCCACATTTTCAGTCCGAAACTCTTGTTAGTTGGTCAGAATGTTTGTCTTGATGATATCTCAGACCGGTTTGAAAATGGGTCATTGGGGGTTAAAAACTAGGTCACCAGGTCAAATCTTAGAAAAACCTTGTATATGCTCTGGATGCCACATTTTCAGTCCAACACTCTTGAAAATTAGTCAGAATGTTTGCCTTTATAATATCTTGGATGAGTTTGAAAATGGGTCATGTTGGGTCAAAAACTGGGTCAATAGGTCAAATGTTATAAACACCTTTTGTATGCTCTGGAGGACACATTTTCAGTCTGATACTCCTAAAACTTGTTCATTATATTTGTCCTGGTGATACCTTGAATGAGATTGAAAATGGGTCATGTGGAGTCAAAAACTAGGTCAATGGGTCAAATATTAGAAAAACCTTGTGTACACTCTAGAGGCTACATTTTCTGCCTGATATTCTTCAGACTTGGTCAGAATGTTTGTTTTGGTGATGTCTCAAAAGAGTTTGATAATGGGTAATTGTCGGGTCCAAAACTAGGTCACTTGATGAAATCTTAGAAAAACCTTTTGTACACTGTAGAGGCCACATTTTCAGTCCAATACTCATGAAACTTGGCCAGAATGTTTGTCTTATTGATATCTCAAAAGTGTTTGATGATGGGTAATGTCTGATAAAAAACTAGGTCACTGGGAAACTAGATGGTGCATGTTTGGTCAATAAACTCAGGTGAGCGATTTCAGGGCCATCATGGCCCTCTTGTTCTAAATTTGGTGGGATGAAAAAATTTTAAATACCCACCTTTGATACCCCCACCAGTACTTTGACAGAAACTGGCAACTTAATAAAAATGCTCTCAGTTCTACAGGAGATTACTTTTGTAAAAGTTTCTGTTTTTTTTTTCTATTATCCTAAATTGGTGCAAAAACAGATACCTGTAGTATATGTGATGTTTCTTTATCATTTCAACTAAAGTTTCCTTGTCCTTTCTGGCCATTTGATATACATTTGTAATTCCCATGTCCAAAAGTTGGTTGCGATACATCTCAAGGAATGAGTCCTCCTTGCAAGGGTCATCAGAACCTCTAAACTGCAAAAGGGCAACCATTTTAATGTTTAAACATAGCAGTCAAGATTTTGGCAAGTTATGTACATGTTGTCAGTAGCTTTTACACTATGGAAATTATATTTTAGACAATCCAAATTGTAAATTTAGCAAGGGCAATAACTATAAAATTACCAAGAACAATTACAGATCTTGCACACTGCACTTGTCCTCAATGTGGTTTATCTCTATTTGAAGTTTAAAAGCCAATTACATTATAGTTTGGAGCTTATGCTATGGATAAGGTTTAAATACATCCAAGGACGTATAGAGGAGGCAACTCTATTATACATTATACTCCCCCCCACCTTTGGGGATCTAAAAGCAGAATTTGTTACCAACAAACAATACCACTCATTTTCTAAAGGAGCTGAGCTCTAATGGATATCAATACACCATGAACATTTGGTAAAGATCAGATGGGAAATGAAGGCTGTAGCTCTCAAAAAGCTCAAAACATTTTTCTTAAATCAAAGGTCATCTCTAGATCCAGCCATTCAGTTTTGCACATTTTCCAAAGGGAAGCAAGCTTTCATGACTATCTGCCAATTGTGTGAGTGTTAAACTTTGGTAAAAACATAAAGGCTGTAAGTTCTTGATCCTTTACCATAAAATCGGACCCTGGAAAAGAAGCCTTTTTGAAAACATTGTGGAGAAAGGAGAAATTGCTGGTAACCAATTCTTTCTCATTTTCTCAAAATGTATTCTAACCTTCCATAAAGAATTCTTTTATCACATTTATGTTGTCATCTGAAGGTGCTTTGAATTTGGAAAAGTAAAAAGTTTGGTAAATAGTTAATATCGTAAGAAATAGTTTTATATTTAAAATTCAAGGGCATGTAACTCTTAACCTAATGATGCAAATTTGCTCCCTTTCAAAAGGAACCAGACATCAATACAATGTGTAAGTTTGGTAAAGAGTTGATGAGGAATGAAGGCTCTAGAATCTTAATAAGAAAAAAGTCAATGACAGTCAGAAAACAGACAAGTCAGCATCCACAGCCTCCTATGGCCTACAATCAATAGAGCATTAATACATAAAAAGTTGTTTGTTATAAACAAGAACACCCCAAGTCTTTTCTTTTCAGCTTCTGAGTGCAATGTAACCTTGATGCAATAAAATACTTAAGTACTCTAGATAAGACCAACTTTCCATAGTCAAATGGAATGATTGGCCTTAACTCATTACCAAACCACAATATTTTAGGCTTGTCCAAATCGAAAGCATTTGTAGAGGACAAAATAAAAGTGACTGAAAATTTGAAATTTGTTTTGTGAAGGGTAGAAACATTGTGGGAAAAGGAGAAAATGCTGGTTACCAGCATTTTCTCCTTTTCCCACAATGTTTTCTAAAGGCTTCTTTCTCAGGGGCATCAAAAGTAGGGATTGTGTGGTAATGGATTAATTGGTTGCCAAACTAAACCTTATTACCATATAGCCTTACCTGTTGTATCATGAGATTTGTGTTTTCTGGGAGTATGCTTTCGACTTCCTTCAATTGAGTTTTTTTTCCAACCATGAGGTCATCTAGATTAGAAGAAAGGAAATGGAGACCCGGACCATCTTGTGCCAGAGACATTGCCACTAGTCTCCCTACAAGGCGGTAATGTCCTTTTTCCAACAATGACAATGTATGTGTGAAGATTTTTCCAGTTTCAGGTCCCTCAAAAAACCTTGACTCTTGAAGGGCTTTCATCACCAATCTATGATAACAAAGACATAAATCAGAATATTACTCTACACTGCAGAAACCTGTTTCTAATCTCCAAAACAGTTACTGCTTCATTACTTGACATGCAATTGTTCTAGCTATACCTACACATTTACTTCAATTCTCAAAACCTGAAAGTACAACAATCTTCCACAAATGTTTTGTAGATGAAAGAAATATGAGTTGAGTCACATTGAATTTTGGTAACTGTCAGAAAGTATGTTGGTTGATTGATTGAATGGTTTTTAAGCCCATTTTCTATGATATTTCAGCTACATTGCAGTGGCCAATGCACCTATCCATGCTTTCATGGAATTTTTTTTACCATTATTAGGCTGCTTATTTGTTTCAAAATAACCATTGTCGAAACAATGGACAATGGTGAGAGAGGAATGAATCCTATCACAATAACTATCTTCAATCCTTGGAAAGAATAATGGCAGAGCTCGGGATCAAACCAGCAACCTCCTGTTCTCAAGTCCTGTTCACTACCGACTGAGTTATGGGGCTTGGCAGAAAGAATGTTGGCCGAGATGGGGTATGAACTCATGAAACCTCAATCATAATATATTCATGAAAGTTAAATGCATATCAAATATGAGCAGTGTCAAGTTAAACCTCCAGAAGATAAGTTTAATATAGACAGATGGATAAACTAAAGTAAAATTTCATGCCTTTGATCATTCAATATTAGGCATAAAGGGACTTTTGTCTGCCATTTTACTAGGCTTGGATAAATTGATTTATTTTTTAGCTGTTTACGATTTCATTCAGGGTAAATCAATGGTTTAATGAAGAATCTATCATAGCATTTATATAAGATATATAAAATAGACAAGCTAAATGTATGATCTTGATGCACAGCATGGAAGATAATGAACTGATAGTTTGTCAGGAGGGTCAGAAATGCTAGAGAATCGGTTTAAATACTGAAGAAAAAGGTTGCAGCATCGTTGTGAGCACATGTGTAAAGCTATCAGAATTTGATAAGTGATTGGTTGACACACCTGTAAGATTTTAATAAAATACTTTCTGTAGCTTTAGATTTAAAAATCACTTGAAAAAGTAAAATCATACACACCTGTAAGATTCTAATGAAATACTGTCTGTAGCTTTAGATTTAAAAATCACTTAAAGAAGTAAAATCATAGTAACATATTCAATTTCCCACCCCGGTACAATACAATAAAGGCCTGAATGATTAATGTATAGATAACAAGATGGCCAGTGTAACTGGAACTATCATTAAAGATGATGGATACCCCAGATTAGTCTTTGCCCAAATATTGCTCCTTGTCACAGAGTATCTACCTGGAGTGACTTGTAATGACTTGAATATTGATAAATGCATAAAAGACCCATTAACTTTTGAAAAACTAATTCAATCATGAGCAATATCCTATATGCATATCTTTGATTGCTTATAAATATTTATATGAAGTTTCCCTAAAATCTGCATGTTGGTATCTAAGAAATAGCAGAAATAAAAAAAAAAAACTACATCAAAGAGCCATAACTCATGAAAAACTTATTCAACTACAACCACAATACAATATGCACATCTTCGCTTACTAATCAAAATATCCACACAGTTTCATTACAATTAGCATTCGTAGCTGAGAAACAGTGCAAACAGAAAAGCTACAGGCCGAGTGATGGATGAACAGATGAACAGACAGACACAGTGACTCCTATTTACCCTCCTGTTTACTATTATGGAGAGGTATTATTAAATGATAATATTTAAATGAAAGAGTGGGAGCGGGAATGCTTAGCATTCTAGGTATGCTTAAGAACTCTACTTAGAATGGAATATGAATCCCAATGCCATAGGAGTAGGAGTGGGATTGATTGGAACAAATTATTCTATTTGAACAACATAAAGATATTTCAAAAATACAAAATCTAATTTGGGTGAATGCATCACATGTAAAGATTTCCAAGAAGCTAAAATATTAAAGTTATAACAAATCTGCAACAGTTATGACAGCCTACATGTATCTCTAAATGTTTAACCAGTATGGCCAAGTCAAACTTACAGTTTTGTTAAAATGGCAGTGTAAGTCAGGAAAAAGGGCCAAAATGATTGGTTAGATTTTGCATGGCTATTGAAACAATGTAACATCTTCAGTAGAAAAGAATCTAAAATATACCTAAAAAACTCCCGTCTTGGTCCCCCTTGATCCTCCCCTATCTCTCCAGAAAATTTGATGTACAATCTGGAGTTTAGACTGATAGCTTTTCTGTCTAGACCTTTTAAGGCTGTCTCTAGAACATTGCTTCGCAGAATGAGCAGCTTCATAACAGTATCTTCATTCACCGTCTCTTGCTGATATGTCTTTAATATCTCTTTTCTGCCACTTTTAGCATCAAAGTTGGTTCTGTATAGAAACAGATTTTTGCCAACATATAATAAATGCTAATATACAAGAAGGTCACAAGTCATTTACACCCAAAGTAGTTACTTGACAAAAAGCACGAACTCGGTTCACAAATGCTTTTACAATTCATGAGTATATTATTTAAAGATTTTAACCCTTTATTGTAATGTTTTGACCAATCATATTGTTTAAAACTGCCATAGTCATTTCATGGTGCCATATGTCAGGTCACTAGAATTCTATTACTAGTATTTCCTCTCATGTTTCTGTTAATGAATTACTCTTTGTATACACAACATTATGAGTTAAGAGAATTCTAAGCAACCATTTCAGTTTTACATTTCTACATCAAACCCATTTTATAAGTTAAAATTACAATAACTCCCAAATGTAAACAAAGCCAATGTAAAATGCATTCATTTATAAACCACATTATCTAGATATACGGACATTATTAGGAAGACAACAATTGGTTGTTGAACAATCAGTCCAAGTGTTAGCTACTCGCAAAGAAGTTTATTTCAAGACTAGTAATAAAACTTACCAAGTCTATCTTTTAGATGCATCTAATTTTGAATTTCCTTTTTGGCCAGTGACTAATAAATGGATTTTACAATACAAATGAAGATTGTCATCTTCACAATAATTTCCATACTTTTACATGGAACAATCTGAATTTGGATGCGTCTTAAACCTGCATCTGTGTTTAGGCTGCTATTGAGCCTGTTACATTTCCATTAAATAGATGTCACTTTTGATAAGACTGCTACAATGTAGTGCTCAATTTAGCCAAAGGTGTCATTTGAAGACCTCTGGAGACAAGGCTATATGGCAACACATACATTGGTTCCACACGGAACAAAAGATAATGTCTACTTCTACTAGTAATACCATAACTGCTATCTGCATGCCTTAACATCCCTGTCAAAGTATAACTTCAGCACAAGGCAGCTATAACAATATGACTTTTTTATGTGTTTTTCAGAAATCTTTAATAAACAGTTTAGCTGAGAATCAACTTACTTAATATCAGGTTCATTGACTTCAGGAGGATCAAAGCTTTCCAACAGAGCCCTTTGCAATTCCTCATCCTCACTGTCCAATACTTCCACAACATCCAGTTGATGTTCACTTTCACTGAAAATTACAAAGCCCTAGTTTAATAAATATTAATTAACATGATTGATACAACACTTAAGAGCATTTGTACATATTATTCCATGCAAAACTAGTTGGTAAAAAGAACAAAAGGAAAGTAAACAGAATGGTCATCAAAGGCTCAAGTCATTCTACAAGTCACTCTATGGTGTAATGCAGAACTGCTGCATGGCATTGCACAGTAACCAGAAAAAATCAAAGTTTCATATGTCTCCTTTTCCAAAAACTTTAAATATATTTTCTTCTCAATAGCAGTAATGTCTAAGATACAAACAATCTGTTCAAGTTTCATATGAATCATACCAAAAATTCCCAAGTTCAAGTGTTTGATCACATAGAGTATCTGTGCAGTCAGACCAGAGAGCCTTTAACCCTTTACTCCATAGATACTCATTTCTACACATTGCTTGAAGGAGCCTTTGGAAAGCATTGAGGCAAAAGGTTAAAATTGCTCATGACGAGCAATTTCACCATTTGTCACAATGTTTTCTATGCTATCAAAAGGTGTCATTCACACATAAGAAACGGCTTCATCTTTGCTGTTATTTAGGATCCATTAGAGAAGCCATGGAAATTTCTTATGGGGTAAAGGGTTAATGTGTATGTAAGAAAAAAAGATAATGGACAGACTATAGAAGCCAGGTCATTACTTGATCAAAAGAGCAAAAAGAAACATTTTAAGGGTCCCTAACACAGGTGTTAGTGCTCCAATACAAAATCTGTACCCTGGAAAAACAGTAACTTATCAAAACAAACATTTCAGTTTGGTAAACCTACCTTATTCAATCAATATTAAGGGACAAAGCCAGATGTGACTGACCAAAAATAAAAAAAATAAATTAACCCAACTCCATAAAAAACGGAAAAAATCTCAGATTTTAAACTGCTTCAAATTTAGAATATAAATGTTTTACATGTTATGAATATATATATATTTCTTTAAAAAAAATCCTTGCACACTTATAAAGAATTAACCTCATATATTGCCTGTTAAGTTCAACGCTTAACCTTAACTCTTTACCAGACAAGAACATTTTAGACTGGTCCAAATTGAAAGCATATGCAGACAACAAAACAAAGGGAACTGAAAAAATAAAATTTGGGGTAGGATGGGTAGAAAACACTGTGGGAAAAGGAGAAAATGCTGGTTACCAGCATTTTCTCCTTTTCCCACAATGTTTTCAAAAGGCTTCTTTCTCGTAGTCGTTAAAAGTCGGGATTGTGTGGTAAAGAGTTTAAAAACAGTTACACAGATTAGGGAGAAACCTTAACAAATTGCCCTCAACGACATGATAAAATTTCTATCTTAATCTTAAAAACTTACTGAGGTATGAACTGAAGCCTTGATTTAAATGACGAAAGGGAAAACTGTTACTGTCATTAAGCTATGGATAATTCATGATAGCACAGAATATAACATGCATAAATTAAAGCACTGAAGCCTTCAGACAATCACTAATTTTTATGTTTGTATTGGAGTATAGGGCTGTTTTCAACAGCTGAGGTCATTTTACCATGGTCAGTGCAAATCCTTATGTGTTTCTTAGTTTTCTCACAATAGTACCGACAAAGCTATGACCTTCTTTGCAGCAAGGGTGAGTGGCAAAAGATCATCTGAGAGAAAGTTTGTCTCAACCAGGTATTGAACTCAAAACTACCAGGTCATGAGTCAGATTGACCAACCTCTGAGCTAGCCTGGCAGGTACTTCTGCTAAAGTCCAGAACAACTTAATTAGGACCACTATGACTGACCAATACTAGGCTCTAAAGTGTCTTGCCAAAGGACACTTCCATAAAGCCTGGGGTCACCGAGTTACAAGTCATACTCTCTACCACTAAGCCACAGGACCTCTTCCACTATGACAGTAAAGGGTTTAAAGTTGCTGGTATGTAATATTTAAATTCATGCACTGATCCCATGAATATTTTGTATCACATACTAAAATGACATAGACCGAATACCTACTAATTAACAGAGATAGAAGCCTCACCTGCAAGTATTCACATTGGTGTTGGTCCTGTCTGAAATGGTTGGTTGTCTTTGCCTGCTCTGAAATAGAAATTATTCATACATAAATTATACCATTAAGTATGCATTAACTGATATCAAATAGCTTTGGGATAAATGCACAGGTAATGCTTAAAATTGCAAAAAGTAAATGAAGTGGGTGTTAAATGAACTGAAATTTAAAGTACATGTAATACCAAAGTAATGAAACAAGACGTATGTAAAATACAATTGCTCAGGCGTGATATGATTTAAGCTGTTAAAACTGTTGAACAAAATTCATGGGATATTGACAAAAATCTTTTTGTACGTTTCACTAAGGTTTGATCAAACTGTAGCCTTAAAAGCTTTAAAAAGGAACCTACATGTAGAGTTCCATCTCCTGCTAGCTAGATTCAAGTCTGGCACAGAAATGTTGGAGACAAACATTCTGATTAACTTTCATTGAATTCTGATTCAGTTACATTACATTCTGAGCAAATTCCATTTTTTGATCAAAGCTATTAACAACCTTATTGCCGACAATGAAAAATGTAAAATTGTTTAGTCACACAAATGTTTCACATTTGACCAATTAACTTTGTTAATTGCTTGTTTTGAAAAAAAAAAAAATTCTACAAACATCTCAAGAATGATGATGACACATACCAAAGACAAGCTACGCCGTGGAAGTCGCAATTGGACAGTTGGAGTGTTTGCTGGCACATAGTGGTAGTTTTCTAAAGAACTAGCTGACTGGATTGATGGGCACTGGGATGTAGCTTCTGTTCACAGCTGGGTTGTCACAGCTGTTGATGGAGGAACAGTCAATTCTGTGGGGTCCTGAGTGATAATAATGATAATTACCAGTTCACATGACTACAATGGTGCAGATGCTGCAACTGACATGCCATCATATTTTATGCCATTGAATTTACCAATACAACTTTGTCTATATATACATTAGGCTGACTTCTGCTGCTGCTGCCCCTGTTGTTTTACATTCATCAAACACCTTATATAAATGATAAATCAATTCAAATATTTTCCCAACACTAGAGTTAAAACCTAAAATTTTTCCCCTGAGTTAATCATTTTAAGTATGTTATAGTAATTTTATGGCAAATGAGACAGCTGAACTAGCAATACTCAGCATACTTTGATCTTGCTCTGTTACTATGATACCAGCAGAAAGAAGAGTTCACAGTGGAAGAAAAGTACATTATATCTGTGCAACTTATTTCACATTCTCTGATGTTGTCTATCTAGGTTAATTCTTAAATTTGATAGTGAACTTTTAAAGTGCCGCTTACAAGTAAAATGTGTTAAAATGTTAAAATAAAACAGTTTTCTTTCATTTAAAAAGTCGTTACAGTCTAAGTTATTAAAGCAGTAAGTATACTAAAATAATCAAGATGTTACAATTCAGGGGGGAAGGGGGGGGGAGGGGGATGAGGGGAGGGGGGGAGATTGACTAACAGCCTTCAAGTAACTAACTCTGTCAATTTCACCACCAGGATCTGGTTTGTCCAAAAATCTCATTTTCATGTAGGTATTTGCCTGTTTTAAACAGATGAGCGATTTTCAATACTACGCTGAATTGATGTGCAGATTTTGTGTTAAAACAATTGTTAGGTCGTATTTTCCATTTGCGCTAAAATGATATTGAGCCCTAGAATTCCATGTGCATGTGTTAGAATATATTTGAAAACTGAAAATGGATATTGGAAAACCAGTATTCGTACTTGTTCCCATCCCAATGATGAACATAGTGCGCAAGTTTGAAAAAGATCACTGAAGGAATACAGATTATAGAGTGTAAACATAATTTTTTTTTTTTAATAATTTTGATCAGGATCCAACTCCTGACCTAAAAGGATGAACTCAGCTTTTTTCAGACTCTGAAAAGCAACTAAGGCTTGAAAAATTGTCAGTGTAAAGTAAGACTTAAAAAGTTGTCAATGTCTTTGAGGAAAATAGTGAAAAAACGTAAAGATGCTGCAGTGTTAACTAGAGCTGTTACTTAAGGCGACAAATAACCACAACCAGCTCCATGCCAAAAAATTGCTTTCAAAGTTATAGGTTAGAGAAAGTTCTCACAAAAACTTGACCTTTGACCAATGTGACACAAAAACAATAGGGCTCCTCCAAGGATAAGACTTATGTAAAGTTTTCCTGTTCAAATGGTCTCGGAGTTAAAGCACTGAAACAAAATACTTTGAACTTTGACCCATCTGACCCAAAAACAACAGGGTGCCTCCTTGTGCCATGGAGAAATTTGTGTAAAGTTTCACAGTCCTAAATAAATGAAATACCTTGACAGACAGACATGGTGAGTACAGTAAACTTGATATTTGACCATGTGACCCCATAACATCAGTGCACCTCCATGGGCCAAGGGCAAGACTAAAGTTTCTGGTTCCCAGGTCAAACAGTGTCTGGGTTAGAGCACATAAAGGAAATACCTGGATGGACCAAAAGATGGACAGTTGGATTGACAGGCAGAAAGACAGACATTGTGAAACCAGTACATGTACAACCCCTACTTTGTAGGTGGGCATATAATATAGTCCAATACAGCATTTACCTTAGTTCAAAAGTCTGTAACGCCTGATCAAATAGTAAAATTTCAACCACAATCTAACTCTGACATCACATGCATTACAGCTATAAATATTGTGGTTAAGTTTGAAAAAAGATCATTATGAAAATGAAGATGCTATAGTATGAACATACTAAAACCATCTATCATGGTCAATTGAGCAAAATAGTATTCTGACATTTATTTGTGGTTATGTAATTGATTATGACCTCAACATGTCTGTGCCTATAATATCCGATAAACTTGCTAAACTCTCATTGCTGTCTGACCGATAATTAGCTGTACTTGTCAATAATGTTCCATTCAGCTGAAACAATCAATGGCAAAAAAATAAAAAACTAACTATTCAGTTTCTATTTTGCCAAAAGCTAAATATGAAAACTAGGAGTTTGTCAAGGGACAACTTATGGAGCGCCTTTGACCTTGACCCTATGTGAATGAAACTTGTACATGGAGCATCTAGTCATTGAAGAAAACAATTGTGCAAAATTATTTTGAAATCCATCCATAAATACAGAAGATATGATCAGGGAAATCCGAACAGACAGACACAAGAATAAATGCGCTAATAAATGCAAGCACGTATATATACTGAGGTGACATTGCGACAGCAATGCCTCCCTCACCCAAAGTGGCTTAACCCTTTCCCAAATGACAAACTTTCGGATTAAACCAAATTGAAAGCATTTGCAGATGACAATTCAACTCTTGCTAAAAAGATGATTTCTGTCTATGACAGGGTAGAAAACATTGTGGGAAAAAGAGAAAATGCTGGTTTCCAGCATTTTCTCCTTTTCCCACAGTGTTTTTAAAAGGGTACTATTCCAGACACGTAAAAATCAGGGGTTGTTTGGGAAAGGGTTAACAAAAAAATTGCTACACTAAAACAACAGAACATTGTATAGGAAATATGAATTTTTTAGGTTCTTGAAATTTGTATGTTGCTGGGAGCACAGTAGCAAAACGAAAATTTTGTTCCTAGATAAATTAATTCTGTTTCATGTTCCACTTGACAATTATACATGTGACATTCTATTTTTGTTCTGTTTTTTTTTCCGCTAGAGCACTTTTTGGCATTCAATATTTTGAGAGAACTTACAGAACAAACAAGGTGTGTTTCCATGATTTCCACAGACTAAGTCATATTGGAAAATCAGAACCTTTCCTATAAACAGCAAGCTGATTTCATGCCATCAGCTTCAGAAAAAAGATACTGCAATGTTTCTGATATTACACAAACAGGACATGTATTCATAGAACCTTTTTACAGAACAATTTTACTTTTAATGCCAACAAAATGAAAATACATGTATCACTAATGCCAATCATATGCAACTTAAAGAAACATTCCCTATCTTTACATTCTAATTTCTTCATCTGGATTCAAGGTTTCACTGATACATGTAATTCTGGTTTGTTAGAGTACAAATTTGAAAATAACCCTGGAGAAGGTAGCTTAATGCATCTCCATGACACATTATACCAAGCAAAACATTGCCTCAATATTATATAAGGCCATAAAATCCATTTTGAAAAAACAAGGTAGAACAGTCCTTTGACAGGCAGAAAATCCACAAAAAGCGAATAGTTTCAGCCCAGGCTGACAGTGGCTGGTACTTTTTGCAGATCTATCATTTAGTCTTTTGTCATAGAGTATGGCTTATATTTATATATATTGATATTTATTATAATTGCCCACTTCTTCATATCTATGTTTAAGAACCAAATATCTGAGAAACTATTGGAAACTTCTTGCATACATATCATGAGATCAATTCTACAGATCTATATTACATGTATACAGACATGAAATTGAAAGGACTAAACCTTTAACCTTCACCGCTGACCTAACTTTGAGTATCCATTGTGAGGAAAAGAGTTCTGTAATTTTAATCTTTGACCTTAACCTTGTAAAATGCTTTTATGCTATAAAACATTACAGTGCAGCTATCATACTTTTTCCACCCAAAAGTGTATTAGGTAAGTAACCATGTTGATGTTACTATATTAATATCTAAATGAGAACTATTTTCATATGCAAAAACATGATAAAATGTTATTATCTATATTTCTCTAGTTCACTTATTATCATATGTAATATTATCAGCCTAATACTATCACAACTAGACCTGTCGAAAAGCGATGTAAATACCCACCTAAGCGTTTTGTCAGTGGACTAATGTGAACCAAGAACAGGGCACCTCCAGAAAAACTGTCAAAGTATTTCACTGTAAAAACTTGTGTCTATGGATAGATGGATGGACAGACAGACAGATGGACAAATACAGCACCACCACTGGTCATTAGCAACACTTATGTATAAAGTTTCAATGTCCTAGGTCAAAGGGTTTTTTCAGTTTGAGCATGGAAACAAACAAGATCTGTTTGTGAAACACTATAATGCCCCCGAAACAGCCATCTTTTGAGAAATGTGACCTAGCTAAGTCGACTTGATATTTGACCTTGACCTTTTCAAATGACCTTGATCTTGGTACCAGCAGATGTGTATCGATGAGATGTGCCTTCATACCAAATATGAGCCTTGTAACTGAATAAATCTAGCAGTAACAGGAAAATGTTACGATTTTAGGTAAAGTTTTGGACAGACAGACAGACAGGTGGACATCGGTAAAACAATATACCATTGATCTTTCGAAGCAGGGGCATAAAAATTGCACAGTTCAAGGGTACAGCATCTTGCAGATGAATGGATGAATAAAGCCGCTCCTTGGGTCTTGAGCAACATTTTTAAAAAAGTTTCAGGGTCATGGGACCAAAAGTTGCAAAGGAGAGATCATTCTGCAACAGACAAATGAACAGATGGACAGCAAGAGTACATCTGTGGGTCATAAGCAACACTTGTATAAAGTTTCAGGGTCAAACTGATATTGGGTTAGAGCACAGAAACAAAAAAATTGCAAAGTTCAAGGGGAAATATTTCTGTAACGTACAAGCATACAGACAGAAGGACCAATAGAGGACCTCCTTGGGTCATGAGCAACACTCGTATAAAGTTTCAGGGTTATAGCTAAAGCACAGAAACAAAAGATTTTAAAGTTCAAGGGGAGATAATTCTGCAACACATCACAAGAAGGTCATGAAAATTTAACATGCACAACTTCATATGTATATAGAAATACTATGTGTAAATTTCGGCTCAGTACCTTCAAACTGTACATGTATTAGTATTTCGCCAAAGAAATATGCAATGACGGACAGATGCACAGGCTGACTGATAGCCATGGTGATTCCAGTATACCCCACTCCACTACATTGTGGGGGGTATAATTTTTTTTGTATTTCTTACAGGTATGTTATGTGCATGATCTATGCCTTTTTTTAATGATATATGAAATATTTTCCAAGTTTTCAAAGTTAAGACTCCAACTATCATTTTAAACATTTAGTCAAATTTTTCATTTCATGTTAATATCCAGTAAAAAATTACTATCCAGTTGCAGACTGCCGTATTATGACTTAAATTTTAAAAACAGCTTTAGAAATTTACGTACCATTTCAGTGTGAAGGTATAATCGCACTGGGTAAGTACTTTGCATTGACATGTACTTAGAAAAAGTGAAGTTCCCATCCATCGATGGCAATGGTTCACCAGTGTAGTTACCAATGAAGTATGTTAGATCAGCTATGTGCAAATCCTGCCATTTGCTATATCCACTAGGAAAATAGCAATCGCATATCATTTGAACAAGTTCAGAATAAGATGTATCTTTGTCAACGTCCAACAACCTTTGTCCCCCACCTTTGCTGGCAGTGATGATTTTGAACGGACCTGACACTTTGGTTTGGTGTTTCCATCCTATATATAGACGTCTTGTTGACTTCATTTCTATTCAGGTTTCGCTTTTCATTTCGTGTTCTTTTTTTCTTTGTAGTCTGTGAGAGCTCCACATATTTTTGGACCACTCCAGATTGTGGATTTCCTGTAATTGTAAAGCAGCCTATTCTGGAATTTTCATTCTTATTTTTACAATTTTGTGGTGGTATGACAAACATTTCGGGAAAAATTGATTTTGATGCAAAGTGATGTAACGCTAAAAATACAGTAATTTTATGCCGAGATTCATTCACTACAAAGATACATTTTGACCATGCTCTGTAAAACAGGGCTTAATGCGTTTCTAAAAGTTCTGACCCGTGTCAACTTGGGTGGATTGATCCATGTCAACATGGGTTCAAACCTTCGTTGTTGGTAGATTTTCTGCATGTATAACAGCCATTCTGCCATTCTGTATGATATATTAAGAACCATCTCTGTGTACTGGTCAGCGATGGCTTTGAATATTTCTTCTGGTCTTCAATTTATGCAGATGCATTAAGCCACTTTTCACAGGCTCAGTTATTTGTTAATCTACTGACCACTAGGTGGAGGCCATATTTGATCATGCAGCAACAATTTGAAGACTCTTAGTAGAGGTCAACTAGATGAAGTTAAATACCAATTTTGGGAGACCTATGTCTTAGTGTGTCTGGCAAAGAAGTCTCCTTTTTTGTAGCCACCAGAATTCTGCATGGATTCAACTGATTAGAAAAAAATCTGGGTGAGGGCAGTTGTAGAATGCCTCTTAAGAAATTTCATTAGAGTTTGCCAGCAAGTCAATTAAGGATGACAAAATGTTGAAAGACAACAGACACATGCCACGGGTGAATCACAATAGTTCACCTAAACTTGGCAATGTCATGGTCGGGTAGGCTAAAAAGTTCAATACCAACACTTGTACACATATCAAATTGCAAGTAATAGGATTCCTCCTTTTTTAACAATGTAATCCCTTCTAACTTTTCTTTGGTACAGAAATTCAGATGTTTATTGCACAGGACAGTTTAAATTACAGGGAAAGTGTATTCTTCACAATTAATTTGAATCTTGCTTTGCAAGTATTTTGCAGACAACATTATAGCAAAGTAAGACAAACATTCGTGAACCAATTGAAAAAAGGCTAGCCATCACTTAATTATGGATCCTTAAAAGCTATTTTGTCAAATAACCAACTCAATCATGATGCAGAATGATTAAAAGATGGCCAAAAAAGTTAGCCCATGTCAGCCTGACATAGGTCGATACTTTTCACAAATGCATAAAGCCCCCTATTCACAAAGCACTGCTCATTTCTATAATCATTCATTTTATACATACCCTTCAAAAAGTTTCGGCAAGCTTGCTTTACTTTCAAACGCATTCCAATTGTACTGATACCAACTTTTTGGAAATCATCATCAGTCATCATTTCGACTTGCTCTATCCTGATCTGAAATCAGTATATATGAAGGTATTTCAGAAATGCACTTGGCAAAGTTCCATTCAATACATGATATTGAAATCTGCACATAAGATGGTAAATGGTTCAGATAATGGTTGTAGCTGAACCGTTTACCCAACAATCGTTATCTCTTTCCTGAAATTCCACTTTTTTTCAAAATTCTTTCAAAGTTGAACATTCCACAAACTGGGAAAGGGTTAAATGGGTAATGCCTCTTAAGCAGACATTGTTTTGAAAACATTCAAACAAAAGAAGGAATTGCTCACAATAAGCAATTAATCAAGTTATAAAGATACATGTACACTCATTTTAAGCCAACTTTTTAACACATTTCATTCTTATTTTATCAATCTATGAAGGCTGAATGGTTGCACTGATTACGACCTATAGAAAATGAGTTTCATTTCCTGGATGCATCAAATGAATCATGTGTTGTGAAGTTTCTGATTTTAAACCAGAGGTTGTCCAGGGACAACATGGTGAGCCCATCTGACCTTAACCGTTGACCTTGGACCTACATGAAAAAACGTTTCGAATGGCACATCTACGAGTGATGGAGAACATTTGTGCAAATTCATTAAAATCCATGCAAAATTGTAGGAGTTATGGTCCGGACGAAAATTTGACCTTCAAGTGTGACCTTGCCCTTGTGCCTACCAGAACGATTGTTTCGAATGACACATCTACCCGTGATGGAAAACAATTGTGTCAAATTATTTTGAAATCCATGTACAAGTTATGGTCCGGACAAATTCAGACAGACGGACGGACGCACATACACCGAAGTGTCATAATGACAATTATGTCTCGCTCACACGATAACACGATAGTACGATGACGATAATACGATAGCACGATGACGATAATACGATAGTATGATGGTGATAACGCGATGGTACGATGACGATAGTACGATGATGAAACCACGATAGTACGATGGTGATACTACGATAGTGCGATGATGAAAACACGATAGTGCGATGATGAAACCACGATAGTACGATGATGAAACATCGATAGTACGATAGTGATAAGACGATAGTGCGATGATGATAATACAATAGTACCATGGTGATAATGCGACAGTGCGATGATGAAACTACGATAGTACGATGATGAAACTACGATAGCACGATGGTGAAACCATTTAGTGTGATGATTAATAGGCAATTGGGCAATTATTAAACCACGATAGTACGATGGTGAAAACACGATAGTACGATGGTGAAATCGCGATATTACGATGACGATATCACGATAGTACGATGATGAAACCACGATGATGCGATGGTGAAACTACGATAGTACGATGGTGAAAACACGATAGTACGATGATGAAACCACGATAGTACGATGATGATAACACGACAGTGCGATGGTGAAACAACGATAGTGCGATGGTGAAACCACGACAGTACGATGATGATAATACGATAGTACGATGACGATAATGCGATGCTACGATAGTACGATAGTGAAAACGCGAAAATACGATACTACGATGGTGAAATTGCGACAGTACAATGGTGAAAACACGATACTATATCGTACTGTCGTCATCGTACTATCGTATTGTCGTGTTTTCATTATCGTACTATCGCATTATCGTCATCGTACTATCGCGTTTTCACCATCGTAGTTTCGTTGTTTCGCGTTATCATCATCGTACTATCGAGTATCGCGTTTCAAATTCACCCATTTAAAGGCGATGGCCCTAATGGGATTCCGTATACCAGTGTTTGTAACATTCGTGTGTCATATGGTAATGATTTGATAAGCTAAATGGTTAATCGATCCTGGACTTTTGATGAATTACCAAAACTAGTTCTATTACGACGTAAATTTGTCCTCTGAAAGTCATGCTCACGCAGATTTTGACCTGACTGTCCAAAATAATGGAATATTATCAGAACAGGGAATTTGAATGAAGTTTTGACGCGTACGATTTCTGTGTTATATATAAAGTATTATGTACATCAAAAATATAGTTCCAAGAATTACTCTTCTTGTAGTTATACGTCAGAGAAGATCACCATCTGTGTACCGAGGATAGTTAATTGCTGTACCGAGGATAGCTGTATTTTAGAAATAAGTGGACCTAGGATAGCTGTATAAGATGCTACAGAGCAAATTGTAATTTCTTTGCTCACGACTGGTTATTTCATGGCATATGCTCCCCAGAAAGCAGAATATGTCAGACATTCCGAAATAACAATAAATTAATGAATTATAAATAAGGAAATTTTACTATTGGATATTCATAGTTGACAAGATTTTTTCTGTTCTTGACAATATAGGCTGCAATCAAATGATAAAAGTGTGTTTTCTGATCCCTGTCCTCACCATTCATCCAAATTAGATTCAACGAAATGTTTAAGATAAGTTGAAGTTTATAATGATAGTGGATTATACGTAGAAGTCAAGTCAAAACCGGTAACTTGGTCTAAACAACTGGAGGCTGTCTTCAAAAGTGTTCATGAAATGACCTCCGGATAACATTTGAATTCGATTGTATAAGTACAGCTAGCATTACTTAGCTTATCTATATTTACAATAGGATTTATGGCCTCTACAAAGTTACCGCCATGAATATGCTTTCCCGCGCCTATCGCATATGCAAGGAGTGGCCTTATGCATTCCCTTTGTACAACATGCTCGCGCATCTTTACTTGATAAACAAGAGATGTTTGTAAAAAATGTATGCCCCCCTAAATGGCATCCAATTCTAAATATAACATGTGATTATAAACTGTTAAGTCCAAAGTGTAAAAACGAACAAAAGGTAATTACTTAAAAATTATTAATGATAAATTAACAATTCTTGGGCACTGCACTTCCCATTTATGTGAACTATCAACTTTTAACGTTTCATGATTTTACCTCACATACTTTTTGAGTTATGCTCCAGAACAAAATTAAGTACGAAAATCAACAAAGGGCAATAACTTCAGAAATATAATGGGCAGAGTAATGGTTCTTATGCAATGCACTTCTCCTGAGATCTATCCACACATAAAGTTTCAAGATGATGCCTGAAAAACCTTTTGAGTTATGCTCCGGACAAAAATTGTGTATGAAAATCAACAAAGGGCAATAACTCCAAAAATATGATGGGCAGAGTTATGGGCAGAGTTATAGTTCTTATGCACTGAACTTCTTAAAAAGATTGATTCACCTATGAGGTTTCAAGGTGATACCTGAAATACTTTTTGAGTTACGTTCCGGACAAAAATTAAGTATGAAAATCAACAAAGGGCAATAACTCCAAAAATACGATGGGCAGAGTTAAGGTACTTGTGAACTAAATGAGATCTATCCACCTATGAGGTTTCAAGATGATACCTGAAATGCTTTTAGAGTTATGCTCCGGACAAAAATTAAGTATGAAAATCAGGAAAGGGTAAAAACTCCATAAATATGATAGGCAGAGTTATGGTACTTGTGCACTGCACTTCTCCTTAATGAGATCTATCCACCTATGTAGTCTCAAGATGATACTTGAAATACTTTTTGAGTTATGCTCCGGACAAAAATTAAGTATGAAAATCAACAAAGGGCAATAACTCCAAAAATATGATTGGCAGAGTTATGGTACTTCTGCACTGCACTTTTCCTTAACAAGATTAATCCACCTGTGAGGTTTCTAGGTGATACCTGAAATACTTTTTGAGTTATGCTCCGGACAAAAATTAAGTATGAAAATCAACAAAGGGCAATAACTCCAAAAATATGATAGGCAGAGTTAAGGTACTTGTGCATTGCACTTCTCCTTAATGAGATCTATCCACCTATGAGGTTTCAAGATGATACCTGAAATACTTTTAGAGTTATGCTCCGGACAATAATTAAGTATGAAAATCAACAAAGGGCAATAACACCGTAAATATGATGGGCAGAGTTATGACTCTTGTGCACTGCACTTCTCCTTAATGAGATCTATCTACCTTTCAAGATGATACCTGAAATACTTTTTGAGTTATGCTCCAGACAAAAATGTGGTCTACGGACCGATCGACCGACGGCAGCAAAGCAATATACCCCCACTTCTTCGAAAGGGGGCATAAGTAGGCTGCAGTTTACACAAGCAGGTTAGCTCTTGACTAATCTCTTTAAATGCATCTGGATTAGAAGAACAAATAGATGTGTGTCTTCGAAAAGACAAATTTCATGTAATTTCTTCATAAAAACATGCAACATGAGAATGGAAAATTTTGATTGTGTGCATAGTGAAATCTAAACTGGCGAGTCAAGTTCACCCTTCTATCTATCCAGTAGGTACATTTTTTCACATACGAAACATTTAGCGGTAGTACCCTACATTGAATCACCATGCAAAGATATGCCCGAAATATCCATAGAAGCACTTGTATTATCGATCTGAATAAGAGAAAACATAACATAATCAAGATATGATAAAATATCAAATGCAAACTCTTTCAACCAGAGTGGGCACCGATCTAAGTGTAGCATACATAAATACATTCAGTGGTTTATCAGTATAGAGTTCACATGACACTATAGAATGGAACAATCTATCCCCTGTACAGTAAATTATTATCCCCGGTACAGTAAATTACTATCCTCCGTACAGTTCTTTCAAAACAACAGCTATCCCCAGTACACCATTGTCGACAAAAAACTTGTAATTTCTGGAAATTTTCACCCGATACAGTAAAATTGCGATCATGCAGTGAAATTAGACTAAAATATCAAGAAATTTGTCGACTCAGATTTTTGTGTTATGAAAAGAACCGGCTTTGCTGATGAATTATTTCTAGAAATCTCCGTAATCCGCCGTGAGCAGTCGACTTTTCTGACATTTTTTTCAGACTTTCCATGCTAAAAACAGTATTCGTTGTAGATCTAATAATCTATAACCATCATGGAATCTGGGTTGACAAGGCAATAGTATATTAAAAGCTGTTGTTTAGAAATATTTTGAAATCTCGTACCTGCAGTCAAACAAGACACAGTTATCTTTACTCAATTTGACGGCTATATCCGGTGTACGTGTACCCACCGTGCATTGTATATGAGTCCAGGAAATGTTTTCAAACTGAGCAAGTGTAGAATTTTGTCTTCTAGTAAAGAGTTAGAAGCAACGTTATTGTGTATATAGTCCGACATGGAAACGTGGAATATCACCCAAAGCATGCAATTTAGCGTCTATAGAAGATGTTTTTGCATTTTTTCCCTTGAGAGGGATTCCCTGGCCTAAAAATGCAAACCTGAACAGAACACAAAAATCTCTCTCTCAACATGCGTTGTCTGCTCTACACAAAGATCTAGAATTGGTTTATTGTAAATTTTTATAACAAACACTTTGCGTAAATCAAAGCACTGAGAACACTGTAGCAGTATTTGTCAAGGAACCTATTGTATGGAATAAACATTTGCAGGACTTGATATGTCCACTGGGGCTGAAGTTTTGCTTTTGAAGTAAAAGGCCGTTGACCCTTTCCCAAACAATCCCTGGTTTTTACATCCCTGAGATAGAAGCCTTTTGAAAACAATATGGGAAAAGGAGAAAATGCTGGTAACCAGCATTTTCTCCTTTTCCCACAATGTTTACTACCCTGCTGGAAACAAATTTGAACTTTTGAGATATGTTTAATTTGTTGTCTGCAAGAGCTTTCAATTTGGACCAGTCTAAAGTTTTGTCGTTTGGTAAAGAATTAAATAACAGGTTAAGTCATATAGTCATTCTCAAAAAATGGGTACAATTACACTTGAAAAAATGTCCAAATTTTTAGTTTCTCAAATGATTATCATATTTACTGGATAGTAAAATTCAACTATCGAGTAAATTATCTGCAAAGTTTGACACACTCAACATCAACCATCTCCGAGAAATGTGCCTGCAAAATAATCAAGCGTCAGGTTCTGTTACGGATGTTAGAAACACTACCTTAACATATGTTGGGTAATATAAATCTACTTTTATGGCAAATACATGTTGTTTAAGTTTGAGATTTTGACAGATAATTTCATAACCCTTACAGAGAACAGCAAATATTTGGCCAAGTTTGCGAGAAAATCAAAAATATATTATCATACAAATTGATATTCTGAGAAAACATATGTTTTAATAAAACATTGTCCAATGTTTGTAATTTAAGTACTCTAAATGAGTTATGAAACACGTTTTTAATATAAAAGTGGAACCAATAAACTGCAAAAACATTTTACTGACATATGCTATAACATCACCTATGTATATACCAGTATTCCTGGTATGAATTAAGCCAGTGCTTTTGTTAGCAAAACGTGTTCATTTAAATGAAACAAATAAATCTTATATTATCGCTGCACCCACAACATGATACCATTAGCAAGCAGCCATTATTTCTTTCAGGACACAAAGTTTTTAAGACAATTCACAGAAACTAAACTGTTTAACCTAGCTCCAGACAATATTTACACCAGAAAATGGGTTATGTATTAACGTGTATTAAACAGTATATACTAGTATGCTCTTTTTGTTTAACAAATAATGGAACCCACACAATAATAATATATAAACATCTTGAGAACCGTACGGGATGACATCACTGATATAAACACCAGCATTGCTGGTAGAAAACTAATTAATAATTTTGCTATGGATATTAACAAAAATGGAAAAATAGCCAAATAAGAAATATAAAACTTTCCTTTTTGTAATTATGCAACATAAGTATACAACTTTGATTCTTATAAGACACTAAATTATTTTGTGCCTTATCAGGATCCAGGCTCTTTGACTTTTAAACTGTTGTACAAGAAAACCTAACTGGTTAGCTAAGATGCTGATGAGACAATGTATGCTTAATCACTTTCTGCCTTTAGTTAACTGGATCGCTCTCTTTCATCTTTGTTCTTTCTCTTTAAAAGTCTTTATTTTTCCTTTCAGCCTTTAGGTCAATTTCTTATGCCTTTCAACGTTTATGACTGTCATTTTGCAACAAAAATCATGTGTTCAGATGTGGGACTGTGAAGTAATGTTAATGTTAGCATGACGTTATCGAATTTACCAATTTTTAACCGAGCTTATTTTTTTTTTTTCAAACCTCCACTGACTTCTAATGTCCGTAACGGCACAATTCATTACTATAAAATATTATTTACGTTAAAAAAAAATTCTAATTTTAACATTTATCTAAGTCATAACTCGATTGAACAATATTCAATCCATTTATGTCAGGCTGACTTAGAAAAATCACAGATTGAGAAACACTAATTACACCATCTAACCTCCGTTACGGTTTAGTACAGTTTACATGAATTTTTATCATCCATTTTTGCGCTTTTCACATTTCACACAGTATGTGACGTCTTCACAGACTGTAAAACATAATTTAAGAAATTCAAAACGTATCTAAATTGATTTCATAAAATAAAATGCATATGTGGCCGCGAGTCTAACCTCCGTAACAAAAACGGAAGGATTTGATTGTTCAGAAATATTCATTGTTGACACTGGTATTAATACGGTGAATTTATTTTAAAAGACACATTCCTGGTGCTTATGATACATATCTACAATAATCATTTAGTAGAAACATAACCGTTTAATAGTATGTTTAATATTACAAGAGAACTCATTTGGCACCTCCTTTCAACCCCCGGCATGGGTTCCAGACACAACACTTGCGGCCGTTTGTTTTGATTTTGAACATATACATTGGTGGCGGTGTCAAAATAGGTCATACCCGCAGGATAACATCTTAAGTGAAGTCACTTTTGTCAGAAAAAATATTTCGTTACGGATGTTAATCGTTACGGATGTTAGAAATATTTCATTGAAACTGACATTAAGCGGAGGAGATGCAGGAGAGACTCACATGCACTTTTTCAATTATCTATCCTTGATTGTGTCCAAACTAAAACGGTGTCAATTTCACAGGGACCAATTTATGGTAGAAAAAGCTGTTACGGATGTTAGAAAAGAATTTTACCCAAATAGCTTTTTTGTATTTCATATGTAACAGTCAGCTCAACTTTAAGGGAATGTTAAAAATTATCGAAGGGTTGTGAGCTCTATTCATTCCACACCTGAAAAAAGGTATTTTAGAGTACATGACACAGTTCAAAAGACTAGCAATAAATTGATCAAAATGTGTTACGGACGTTAGGTATGATTTTGCGACAAATTATTTTGGATGAAAGAATATATAAGCTCTGGATATAATTAAGAAAAGTATCCAAATACGGAAGATATTAGTTGTGTCAATTGAAAAAATAAAGGTATACGACCCGATTCTTCCCAATCCTAAGATACAGCAGAAGCACACATACTGTGTATAGTACCTGCGACAGGCAAAATTTAACAATATCCATCCAATTAAAAGGATACTATTGTCACAAAAATGAATCTGATGACTTTCAAAGTATACTTATTGTAGACTAGTATCATCAGTGATATAAAAATAAATGGTCTGTCTGTCATTTGTATGTAATCATTAGAGTAATTCACGTATTTATTGTTGCGACAGGCTTTTTTCGTAATTGTACCCATTTTTGGAGAATGACTGATAACATGTCGGCCATATCACCTATGCATGTGTTTCTTGGCTTCCACATACCAGTATTGACACAACTTTCTCCCCAAGCCACTGACTACTTTTCTCAGATGCATCAGAGGTGAGGGACTTAAAATTACCGGAAATAAACATGGTTTGCCTCAAACGGGTACCGATACCTTTTGGTCACGAGTCAGATATCTAACCATCACCTTGCACTGAGCAACCCGGCTTGGTTGCAATGATGGAATAATTGGTGAAAGGTAAAATAACATTGTTGCAAAAGGGGAAATTGCTGTTTTTAAAGGCACTTTTGAAAATGATTTATAGATCTATTTATAAAGAAAGAAAAACATTTTGACAAATGAAAAATTCTCGCCACAAGCCATATAGATCTAGATCTCCCGTAGTCCAAGTCTTTACAACACAAAATATTTTCAACTGCTCCATATTGACAGCATTTGGAGACGATAAGAGGAATGTGGCAAAAAAAGGGGGAGGATGTTTTAAACTTGGTACAATGTGATAAACATTTAACCAAGCTATTTTCTTAGAACGCTGAATATGTTGACACCCCATTGGTCCACCATACCTTCTTTTTCTGCGTTCGTAAATGACCGTGTGTAAAACCTTTGGGGAGGAGCTAAAAAATGTCTTCGACATTAGGCAAAACTCGGTAGACGCAATAGATGGTCTTACGGAATCGACCGATTAGCGACGAGTGAATCTGACGGTTGTTCGGAGCTGTGACGTCATAAGTACCAGTTGTTGAAAATCGTAAAACAGTCACAGGAAGAAGGCGACCACGATTCGCTCACTGACTGAAAAACTTTTCGCTATTCGTGAAGATCACATTGAAATTTCAACAATATACAGAGTGCGACTTTGCTACGAACTGGAAGTTTGGCATTCTTCTGTGTGAGTAGTCTACTGTCTGAATGTTGTTATTACGTTGTAACCGAACGGTACTCCATTTCTTGTCTGTTGAAAAGCATTGTGCGACACGAGAACTTAACATCCTAGATCTAGTTCGATTCCGTAACTGCATCCAACCACTAGCGCTCGGTCTTAGTTTAATATTGTTGCATGTGTTTAACCTTACATGTGCATGTGTGTAGACCTCATAAGGTAACACACATGCAATGATTTTAAGATGAGTGCCACTGCTTCTAGATCTAATAAAAAATGGCGAAACAGCACGTGCCACGTGATGTACAATAGGTGCACTATTCCAAACTAGAGGTCATAGTCACATTTCAAGGACTTCAGATTCCGCATATTGTCCAGCTCAGAGAAGCTTTTTAGAAAAAAAACCTTCGTTTTTTTTCTTTAACCTTTACCAACAGTCCCAACTTTAGACTACACTCGTAGAAATGTCTGTAGAAAACATGGCGGGTAGAGGAAAAAAATGCTGGTTAGCACCTTTTTCTCCCTTTTCCACAATGTTTTTTACCTATCATACACAATACCTAGAGTGGCGCCAGCCTGAAATTTTTAGTAGCCAAAAGTTTGGTCCGTCAAAACCCGGGATCAGTATATGAGCCTAGTCACTGTTACTTGGTCCAAGTGTCATTTCCCAAGTATTTCATGACAATGAGTCCTGTATGATCAATATATATCTGGATCTACAGCTTTGCATCACTGATATAATCTTCTTTTTTCAGGGACGTTAAAACATGAGATTGTAAGGTAAAGGGTTAAAGAACCGAGAACAAATTTTTCACAAAATATGTTGGATGAGAGAAAGATTTGGAAAACCCTCAAGTAGTGAAAATTTTGTAAAATACACAAACATAATTATGATTTATTGATGGAAGGGTCCTCTGTGGCGTAGTTGTAAGTTGCAAAATTATCAACCTGTAACCTTACTTGAAATTATGGGTTTTTCATGGGAAAAACTATTGAGAGCCAAGTCTTGTACTGGTGTAATCCAGGACATACATGAATAAGTTAGCTGTTTCAGTGATCTGTCTGAAATTGTGTTGAAAGTGGTGAGAAATACCATTCAATCAATCAATCAAGAAACTTTTTGATTTCGGGGTAGGAGCTTTCTTCATAATGAACATTGTATTTGACAATTTGTCAACTGTGGAAGTGTTTATAAAGAACAGAGCAATTTTCTTGTAAGTACACTGTCTTCCTAGTCAAGAAATGCATTGCCTTTCTCTTGCTTCATTGCATTCTTTAACTCATTACCACACGAGAAAATTTTAGACTGGTTCAAATTGAAAGCATTTGCAGACAACAAATACAAGTGACTGAAAAATAGAGATTTGTTTTGGGAAGGGTAGAAAACACTGTGGGAAAAGGAGAAAATGCTGGTTACCAGCATTTTCTCCTTTTCCCACTGTGTTTTCAAAAGGCTTCTTTCTCAGGGGCGTCAAAAGTAGGGATTGTGTGGTAATGGGTTAGCAAATATAGTTCCCTTTGCAGCCAGTGAAGATTTGCTCTTATATGTACACTTAACCCTTAGAGCCTTTAACAGCTACAGTTGTCATTGCAGCAACTGCAGATCAAGATCAGGTTGCACAAATGCCTGCTCTGGTGAAGTTCTATAGAAGAAAGCAATCATGAAATTGCTATGGTCTTGGTTTCTGAGATGAAAAGGTCTAATGGGTTTATATGGCGCTCCAAGATTAACATGTCTGTTAGGTTCATTTGGTAGGCTAAGGAAACTCTTTACCAAACAACATAACTTTAGACTGGTCCACATTGAAAGCACTTCCAGACACAAAATTAATGTAACTCAAAAATCAAAATTGTTTCCACAGTGTTTTCTACCCTTCCCAGAAAAAATTTCAATTTTTCAGTCGCCTTTATTTTGTCGTCTGCAAATGCTTTCAATTTGGACCAGTCTAAATTTTTCTCGTGTGGTAATGGGTTAAAGGCTAATAATTTTAATTTCAATAACAATGGCAGAAAATTACCTGAAGGGGCAGAAAAAAACTATGGGAAAAGGAGAAATTGCTCGTAATGAGCAATTTCTCCTTTTCCCACAGTGTTTTCAAAAGACTTGTACTGCAGACACGTAAGAACAAGGGCTTGTTTGGGAAAGGGCTAACAAAAGTAAAGTAAGGACAAACATTAGTAAGACTTTGTGCTCTTTTTCAGACATGAGAATGTGAGTGGTTTCTACAGAATGTCCTCCTAATTCATTTCCAATCTGGTCTGTGACATTATTCCAATGAGATTCCTTCCTACTCTCTGCTTCTCAGAAGTGATCTACTTTATTTTGGTAAGACTCCATAACTGATATCATGTTAAATACCAAGATTGCACTTAATAACATAACTTTCAGAGTATGGTAGCTTACGACATAATAATTATTATGTTGAGGTGCCTTTTCAGGATCTTAATTGATGTGTTTCAGATGTTTAATGGATGTGATATCTAGGGAAAAATATCAAGGCATGTGGTAGTATTAGCATATGAATACAAGAAGATTACTACAGGATGCCTGAAATGATGTCTACGAGACCTATTTCACTTTTTCCATGGTTTAATGTACTGAATTGCACTGTGGAAATCTTTACCTCAGTTAGGTTACTTGTCTAATTAAACTTGCAAAATTATCAATTAGAAAGCATTCGCTTTTGGAAGAAGTACTGATTCATCTTTAAATTTTAGAATTGTTGAAAGGGTCAATCAGTATACCATACTTTTAGCTGTACTACATTGAACTAGTGGGCCGTACATAAACTGAGGAGAGTAGAGGCTTTTTTGAAGAAATTTTAATCAAATCTTAACTAGTAAAACATTAAATCTGTGTGTTCTAAACTCTTCACACAAAGGGTGATAATGACAACTATCACTTATAGCTTTAAATCAGCGTGATTAGTTGGTGAGGTGTTTTTAGCTCACCTGAGCACAACGTGCTGAAGGGGAGCTTTTAGGATCACCCGGTGTCCGTCGTGCGTCGTCAACAATTCTTTAAACATCAACTTTTTCTAAACCGCTTGGCCAATTTGGACCAAACTTGGCTGGAATGTTTCTTGGGAGACCCTCCTTAAAATCTGTTCACAGAATTTAATTCCTTCAAAAACTCTGGTTGCCATGGCAACAAAATGGATATTTTTTTTTAGGAAATCCTTTGAAAATCTTCTTCTCTGAAACCGCCGGCCAGATTTTAATATTTTCACAGAAATGTTCCTTGGGTGACCCTTTTCAAAAATTGTTAGCGAAATTTTGATCCGTCGAGAAACATGGCTCTGGTGAATGGGGGCTTTTTGCACTATACAGAAATGAAGGAATTCATAAAAATTATTCTTCTCTGAAACCGCCGGCCAGATTTTAAAATAGATTCACAGAGATGTTCCTTGGGTGACCCTTTTCAAAAAGTGTTCGCGAAATTTTGATCTATCAAGAAACATGGCTCTGGTGAATGGGGGCTTCTTTCACTATACAGAAATGAAGAAATTCTTAAAAATTCTTCTTCTCTGAAACGGCTGGCCAGATTTTGGAAAATTTTCACAGAGATATTCCTTGGGTTACCCTTTTCAAAAATTCTTCATGAAAGTTTGAATTGTCGAGAAACATTGCTCTGGTGAATGGGGGCTACTTGCACTATATGGAAATGAAGAATTTCATGAAAATTCTTCTTCTCTGAAAAGGCTGGTCAGATTTGAAAATTATTTCACGGAAATATTCCTTGAATGACCTTTTTCAAAATTTGTTCTCGAAATTTTGATAGGTCAAGAAACATGTCTCTGGTGAATGGGGGCTACTTGCACTGCACCGAAATTAAGAAACTCCTGAAAATTCTTCTTTTCTGAAACTGCTGCTCAGATTTTGAAAAGACCTTTACTGGTGACCTTTTAAAAATTGCTTGGCAAAATAATGATTTTGTTTCCAGTGTTTCAATACCTTCCAAAAAAAAGGCCATGGTCCTCTCAAAAATTCAGGTGAGCGATCCAGGGCCATCTTGGCCCTCTTGTTTTCTTTGTGTTGATCGGCAGATAAGTACTTTCTTCAGATGGAATTTCACAAAGTCCTTTGATTAAGTGCTTAAAAGATGCTTCCCCACTTCAAGCTCAAATTTCTAGTGAAAAAAATGCATCTTATAGTAAAGTATTTATGCATAAAACATACATATATAATGAAGTACACCAACACATATTGCAAGACGGTAAACTTTCCCCAATTATTGCCTTGTTCAGAATTTGTTCCCCTATTGACAGGCATCAAGTGCGTTCCCCAAACCATTTTGAAAAAAAAAAAAACCCTTGAAAAGGAGAAAATGATGATTACCAGTATTTCTTCCTTTTCCTACAATATTTCCAACCCTGTTAAGGAAAAACGTCAATACGTGATTTACATTTGTCATCAGAAATTGCTTTGAGTTTGGACAAGTCCAAAATTTTGTTGTCTGTAGAGTGTCCCTGAAGTATGTAGATAATCAGTATGTATTAGGATTTGCTCTATACAAGATAACATAATTTTTAGACAAATCTATCTTGGACATTTTACAGGCAACAAGTGAATATGGCTCAAAAACCTGAGGTAGCAAATTTTAGGAAAAAATAAAAGATGGGAAATGCATATCCAAGCAAATTCTCCTATGTGCACCATTTTTAGATGGCTTCTTTCTCGGGGTCTTTAAAAAGATAAATACCAGTAATAGTAGAAAATGAAATCTGTTTACAGGGTACATATCTGAGTTTGACAGATTCCTGCTGTATTTCCTGTCCCTTTTCCTGGTGTCTCTATCTGCTTTGGTACTTTCATCCCTGCTGAGTGCCTTCATTAGAATATTTCCTGTTGCCAACCTGCTAATTTCCATGTGCTATGTCATCATGATGGTGAGTGAGAGGTTTATCTTTCCTATTTTTTATATTCTAGATAACATGTATATTTTTCTTAAAAATTCAGTAAAATCTTAGAGCACCAAAGGAACCGAATAGACATTTTCAGTCGAAATAGAACCCGGATAATTGTAATTTCAGTCCTTCCTGTCCCAGACTGTCTCTGCAAAGCAAACAGGGTAGATCAAAGATCAGACTGGATTGTTTTTGTATCTGATCTTGATTCATACTTAATGCAAAAGTAACTGTAGTTGTGAAAGGTGATTAACTCTTTACCAAAGGACAAAATTTTGGACTGGTCCAAATTGAAAGCATTTGAAAATGACAAAGTGAACGTGAATCAAAAATGGAGTTTGACTTCGGATGGGTTGAAAACATGGTGGGAAAAGGAGAAAATGCTGTTTACCAGCATTTTTTCCATTTCCCACAATGTTTTCAAAGGCTTTCCTTAACAGGGTTGATAAAAGTCGGAATTGTGTGGTAAAGAGTTAAGACAATTATTCTAACAAATTAGACTGAATACATGGCCTCTAGAGTATATACAAGCTATTCTGTACTATTTCTGTTGCATACTTTTTAGCCAAACATAGCCTATTTTCAAACTCGTGCAGATATCATCAAGATAAATACTCTGACCACTTTGCATAAGTAATGGAAAGAAAATGTGCAGATGCATTATACCAAGCGCCAGTATTCACATTGTTTTAGATCCATAAGATCCAATTTGCATGAGAATTGGCTGAATCAATAGGAGAAATGGTCCTTAGGGAAGCAGAAAATGCACAAAAAGCAAAAAGTTTCTACCCATGTGAGCTTTAAAGAACTGCGCAGGTTGACATAGGTTGAAACTCTTTGCAGATGCATTAAACTCCATTATTCCCTTTTGTGATGGTATTTCCATTGTCCATCTCTTTGTGTATATATGCAGTTTTTATGCCTAGTCAGTTCTGTGGGTAGTATAACTGACTCTTGAATTATTAATTGCTGGTTTGTTACATGGTTGAGACAAATTTTCTTTACAGCAGTTTTTCACCTGTTATCTCTGCTGCATTTGAGAAAAGTAGTCAGTAGCTTGGAAAGAAAGTTATGGTGTGAGAAAACTAGAAACGCATGTATGTGTTGCAAAGGTGCACTGACCTCCATGATACGGCTATTAAAACGAATGTAAAAACATAGTATTTGTACAAATGGTAGATATGATTTGTAGCTGGATTTCTCTGGAGTTGTCAAGTATGTTATTGACTTTCAACTGTTTGAATTCTACTTAAAAATTTTTGTAGGAGGATTTTTTTCCTCAACCAAATTTAAGGCAATTGAAGACACAAAATCAAATCTAGGTCAAGGGACAATTTCCGTCTTTGATAGGGTTGAAAACATTGAGGGAAAAACTTTGTTGTTAAAACTCATTGAACTCAAATACATAGTTTTTTCCCACATAAAAGATAACAATTTGTATTTAGATTTATGTGTCCAAGTATGAAGTAGATATCTTCAGTATTTACAGAAATATTACAAAATGTTAAAAGTTTTCACAAGACTTTGGTTTGGTGATTCAGATGGTGCTAGGACTATGACAATAGCTTGCCTTTTTCTGTGAATACATGCCAAGCTGAAAACTAATGCTGGAAAAGGCTGGAAAAGATTGTTGGAGAAGTACAAAATGCTGGTTATCAGCATTTCATCATTTTCCCCCAATGTTTACCTGAGCTTTTTTTACTGGGTCATGTCTCTTAATTATGAGGGTTTTTTTTTACTTAGACTAAATTAAAGGCATCTGAAGGCCAAAAGTCAAATCTAGCATAAACGATGATTTCAGTCTTTGGTAGGATGGAAAACATTGCAGGAAAGGTAGGAAATGCTGGCCTTGCCCACTTTTCCGAGATTTTTGTGGCAAAAATATTATTGAAAGTCAAATTATGTATCTCTTCTAGACTGAAGAGTATCTGTTGAGTTGTACACGGTGATAGAGATTGAATAGGGCTGACTACTAAGGGTATACTACATAATTTTTTTTCATGCTTTTTCTATCAGGACATCCATTATCAAAATGCCATTACTATGGAAGGTGCAATATTGTGGTGCATTATAATTTTGTCAAAGAGTTATTTTCTAGGGTTCATGATTCAGTATTAGAAAGAATGATTATCACTCTGTAAATATTTACCAAAAAACAATTGTGTAATTGATAGAAATAATGGTCTATCTCTCTGTCCAAAAGAATGGCACCAAAAACTTGCTTTTTCAGCTTTCAAACATGAGAGAAAAAATATCTGATTGATTATATTAATATTAATACAATGATATTGGTAGGAAAAAAGCTGGTAAGCATTAATTATGACAAGAAAACCAATAACAAAATTTAAAAAAAAACACACACACACACATATACAAATATTAATATAATGACATTAGGCTTGACAAGAAAAGCAAACAACAAAATAAAAAAAAAAAACACACACACACACACACACACAAATATTAATACAATGACATTTGGTAGGAAAAAGGTGGTAAGGGTTTGGCTGTAGGAGAGGAGGAGGCCATAATATTCCTTTAATTATGACAAGAAACGCAAACGCCAAAAACTTGAGTACAAATAGCAGTACAAAGACAGTTGGTGGTGAATAAAGGTGGTAAGAGTTTGGCTGCAGGGAGGAGGGTGAAGCCAATATCACCCTGAATTATGAAAAGAAAAAACAATTAAACAACAAAATTTAAAATTGAAATAGTAATACAATGATACTTGGGAAAAACAGGTGGTAAGGGTTTGGCTGTAGGGGAGGAGGAGGCCATATTATTCCCTTAACTGTGATAAAAGCAAACAACAAAAACTCAAGTACAAGTAGTAATAGAATGATACTTGGTCATAAATAATGGTGGAAAGAGTACAACTGCAGAGAGGGTGAGGAGGCCAATATCACCCTGAATTATGAAAAGAAAAACAACAATATTTAGAATAAAAATGGTAATACAATGATACTTGGTGGGAAAAAAGGAGGTAAGGGTCTTGCTGTAGGGGAGGAGGAGGCCATAATATTCCCTTAATTATGACAAGAAAAGCAAACGACAAAAACTTGGGAGTACAACCAGTAATACAATGACAGTTGGTAGTAAATAAAGGTGGAAAGAGTTTGGCCGCAGGGAGGAGGATGAGGCCGATATTTCACTGAATTATGAAAAGAAAAACAATTAAACAACAAAATTTAAAATAAGAGTAGTAATACAATGATATTTGGTAGGAAAAAAAGATGGCAAGGGTTTGGGTGTAGGGGAGGAGGAAGCCATAATATTTTTACTGTGTAAAATTGTATATGTGAGGTTTTAATCTTCACACTCATAATAAAAGTGTTTTAGAAAAAAGAGAAAAAGAAAATGATACATTTCATGAGAAAATAAAGTGAAAAAGGATTTAACAAAAGAGATGTACATAATAGAGAGTGTGTGAAGTGACTTTTTGGGGGGAATACTGGAATTGGCCTGTCTGTCCGTTTGTGTGTCTATCCGTGTGAGAACTAGCAATTGCCTGTTTCTGTCAAAGCGCTGGCGGGGTTCTTAGGTCACATTTAGTGACAGCTCTAGTTGTATCATGGACCAATGAACTGGGCAGATATCTTCCAAAGTCCATGCACGGAAATTAATGGAAATTCATATGGAAAAAGGAGACTTAATATACAATCCCATTATGGACCTCTTATATATTCTATCATACTGTTTACTTTAAAAAAGCAATTCTATCATACTGTTTACTTTAAAAAAAAAAAGACAAAAAAAAAAAAAAAAAAAGCATTAAAAAAAAAAAAGACAAAAAAAAAACAGCAAAGGAGAAAAAACACAAAAAAATCAATAAAATATATACAGAAAATTCCAAAAAGATTGAAATATTTTACATAAAAGAAGAAAAAAGGGAAAAAACGGAAAAAGAAAAACAGTAAAAATAGAAACAATTATAGTAAAAATAATAATCAAAGTGGAAAAAAGAGAAAAAGAATATGATAGATTTTATAAGGAATAAAAGTGGAAAAGGATTTACCCAAAAAAGGTGTTTGTTATATTAAAGGTGGCCCTTCAGAATTTTGGGTGAAAATTTTACAAGCATACAAAATAATCATCCTTATACCCCCAAAGCCTTATAATTTTCATTCGTTTAACCCCAATAGTGGAAAACCATTTGACAACTAGATAAATTAGAGATTTACTACAGCCCAGGTCGACAGTGAGGGGAAACATAGTCTAATTTTACATGAGCACCTTGGTCATTTACATACCTGAAATATACAGACGTAGCCTCAAACATAGCGTCGGAAGAAGACATTATGGAAAATAATTACACATATGTTATGTTACGGAATTTCAGCATCAGTAGTCACATGCCACTCACTTAACATTCGCACAATCCTTATTTGATTTTTGATGGGAAATCTAAAATAGCTGAAGAACCTATGAAGCATTTTAAGGGAATACCATGAAAAAAAAAAATTTTCTGTAATTCTATGATTCTTAATTATTGATGATTTGTATTGTTTTCATATAAATGTCAGTGATATATATATTTTTAGCTCACCTGAGCACGAAGTGCTCATGGTGAGCTATTGTGATCGTGCTGTGTCCGTCGTCCGTTGTCAACTTTTTACCTTGTGTACGCTCTAGAGGCCACAGTTTTGGTCGGATACTCATGAAAGTTGGTCAGGATGTTTGTCTCGATGAAATCTCGGACGAGTTTGAAATGGGTCACGTGGGGTCAAAAACTAGGTCACTATGTCAAATCTTAGAAAAACATTGTGTACGCTCTAGAGGCCACATTTTCAGTCGGATACTCATGAAAGTTGGTCAGGATGTTTGTCTGGATGAAATCTCGGACGAGTTCGAAAATGGGTCACGTGGGGTCAAAAACTAGGTCACAGGTCAAATCTTAGAAAAACTTTTTGTAAGCTATAGAGGCCACATTTTCAGTCGGATACTCATGAAAATTGGTCAGGATGTTTGTCTGGATGATATCTCGGACGAGTTTGAAATGGGTCACGTGGGGTCAAAAACTAGGCCACAGGTCAAATCTTAGAAAAACCTTTTGTACGCTCTAGAGGCCACATTTTCAGTCGGATACTCATGAAAGTTGGTCAGAATCTTTGTCTGGATGATATCTCGTATAAGATCGAAAATGGGTCATTGGGGGTCAAAAACTAGGTCACCAGGTCAAATCTTAGAAAAACCTTTTGTAGGCTCTAGAGGCCACATTTTCAGTCCGAAACTCTTGTAAGTTGGTCAGAATGTTTGTCTTGATATCTCAGACAGGTTTGAAAATGGGTCATTGGGGGTTAAAAACTAGGTCACTAGGTCAAATCTTAGAAAAACCTTGTATATGATCTGGATGCCACATTTTCAGTCCAACACTCTTGAAAATTAGTCAGAATGTTTGCCTTTATAATATCTTGGATGAGTTTGAAAATGGGTCATGTTCGGTTAAAAACTGGATCAATAGGTCAAATGTTATAAACACCTTTTGTATGCTCTGGAGGACACATTTTCAGTCTGATAGTCCTAAAACTTGTTTATAATATTTGTCCTGGTGATACCTTGAATGAGTTTGAAAATGGGTCATGTGGAGTCAAAAACCAGGTCAATGGGTCATATATTAGAAAAACCTTGTGTACACTCTAGAGGCTACATTTTCTGCCTGATACTCTTCAGACTTGGTCAGAATGTTTGTTTTGGTGATGTCTCAAAAGAGTTTGATAATGGGTAATTGTCGGGTCCAAAACTAGGTCACTTGATGAAATCTTAGAAAAACCTTTTGTACACTGTAGAGGACACATTTTCAGTCCAATACTCATGAAACTTGGCCAGAATGTTTGTCTTATTGATATCTCAAAAGTGTTTGATGATGGGTAATGTCTGATAAAAAAACTAGGTCACTGGGAAACTAGATGATGCATGTTTGGTCAATAAACTCAGGTGAGCGATTTCAGGGCCACCATGGCCCTCTTGTTTAATTTGGTGGGATGTGAAAATTCTAAAAACCCACCTTTAAGACATAATAGTTTGTGTGAAGTGACCCGAGAATATTATGAATTCAATGTTACAAAATGTTTGTATTCATCTATTTGAGCTAGCCATTGCTGTCTGTCTGTCCCGCGGTCCCTTTGTTCCTCTGTCCATCTGCTGTCCATAGACATAAATTTGTCCCTTGAAATACTCTGACAGTGACTAGTGTCTTTCTGGGCAGATATCTTCCAAAGTCCATGCACAAAAACTAATGGAAATTCATACACTTGCTTCTTATGATGTCTGCCCAGTTGTGTTGTCATTTTGATATTCAGTATGGTGCCATAGAAAAAGGGGGCTTCATGTATATTTCCATTAGGGATCAATACCCCTTTAACTCATTACCACACCAGAAAATTTTAGACTGGTCCAAATTGAAAGCATTTCCAAACGAAAAAATAAAGGTGACTGAAAAATAAAAAAAATCAAAGTACTGATAGTACTGAAGGCCAGGAAATTGAGGATACGAAACAACACATGAGGTCAATTTTAATTAATACAAACAGGTAGACTGACAGAGTTACAACCGGATTCCACTAAGCCCCTGGATTTCTTGGTTTTATCATGAAGTTTTGAACTGATACTAGAAAGCACCAGCCAGAAACTAATTAAGCCAGAGCTAGGCATGTGCTCACAGTTATGCGGTGCTTGATAATGGCTTAGAATACTTAGTAGTTTGTCGTGCTTGTAAACAATCCCAAGTCAAAATTGAACCGTATTCAATCAGTGCAATACCAACTTTGGTTATCTAAATTTTCTGAGACATGTCATGTCTTGTAGTCTTGAATGACGTTAATTTTTACATTTATGACGCAAGAACATATTTATTTTTATTGATTTCAATGAAAATACATGTAAGATAGATATCAAGGTAAAATGTAATGAATAATAAAGATTGGAGTGATACGGCAGTTGGTCATGTTGTCTCTACCTTCTACAAGTCGACGAAATTTTGAACTGGTCATATTTGAAGGAAGTTGTAGATAAAAATCCAAAGTAGTTCTTCGTGTATATTGAAAAGTAAGATTTTCGGGAAATTGGGAGGAATTGCTTGTTACAAGCGAATTCTCTTTTATCCAAAATATTTTCTCAATAAAATACTGTGAAAAGGTTGGATTGTTTTGGGAAAACAATTAGGCTTGGTTTTCCTATTTTACTTGCCTATTTTACGGACAAGTCACAGTGACTTGAGCTTCGATACTTATATCTACATAATATAAAAAGACGTTAATCCTAATTCATAATCATTGTCCAAGGACAACTTGTGTCAAGCCCGCAAACACTTGACTCTCAAGCTTGACCTAGACCCTGGACCTGAATAAATGTTTCAAAGGGAACTTCTACTCATGATGGAGAACAATGCATTATGCTAATTTATATCGGAATCTATCCAAAAATGTAGGAGTTATGTTTTGGACGAAAAATTAACCTTCAATGGGGCCTTGATCTTGAACCTACTTGAACAGATGTTTCAAATTAATGGCACATCTAACCGTGATGGAGGTCAATTGTGCCAAATTATTTTGAAATCCATCCACAATTGTAGAAGTTATGGGCCGGAAATATTCGGATGCACACAAGCCCTAGTAAACATTAGAAATATATGTGTCAGAGACACTGATGCCCCTGCTAAATGGTATTGGTCACAGGTATGTCATATGACACTAGTAGAGAGGGAAATAAAAAAATACATTAAATGACAAGCGAACAACTACAGAAAAAAATTATAAGCATTTATTTGGTTCCAAATCAAAGTCAATCAAAGACATTTTTAAGAATCACACAGGTGTAATCTATTTGTGACAGGTGTAAAAGGTGTGAAATACATCCTATCAGTGTGAAATAGGCAGTATAAACAATGACAAAACTACCAAATAACTCTTGGATAAAGGTATCTAATACACATACAGTACACTCCTCGCGGATTTTGCTATTTTCGCTGTCCGCGATGGATTTAGCGCGGACCCAATGCGGCGATTTTACAACACAGGTGAACGCGGACTAACCCGGAGCGCTGTTTAAATGCGGCGATCCCTGGCGGACCGCGGCGGTCTGATTACGCAATTAAAACGACGCGGTGACTCCGCCGCGATCAGACAGGTAAGTTTCTTGTCAGTGTAGCAAATGATTCAAGAATGAATGAAGTTACGCACCATTTTACTCTTTTACAAAGTCATATTACACGTATGTATCTCCACGAGCATTTTTTTATGTCAGAAAGAAAAAAGATGATAAGCAGTCATCATTGCCAAGCAAAATATTCAACAGGCACTGAAATAATAGGTTATAGAATCGAAACACATAAACCTTTAACCACACACATCATGAGTTTAAAGTGCCTTGCAGAACAAGGGTTGCGAAAACATTGTAGGAAAAAATGAATAGGCCAGCAACCAGCATTTTCTCTCAAGCAATGTTTATCTACCTTGTCAAATACTCTTCGATAATATATATTACGAGTGATGTTCATGTTTCCTGAACTCTTTACCAAACGACAAAATTTGTCCAAATTGAATAAAACATTTGCAGGCGAAATTTTTAATCTAAGTCAAAATATAAAATATATTTTTGTTAGGTGAGACCATTGCGGGAAAAGGAAGAAAATGCTGGTTTTAGGCACAATGACAGCGCCGGACGGTGTAATGCAGAGAAATGATCCCCATTACAAAATGACCTACGGTTATTTCTCAACGTAGAATAATTACCCATGGGTCATTTTTCTACGTCGAAAAATGACCCATGGGTCATTCCTCTACGTCGACAAATGACCCGGGGGTCATTTTGTAATGGGGGTCATTTTTCTGCATTACACCGGCATGTACCGTCAAGGAGAAATAGTTCACAAGCGGCTCTTAGGCCTATTAGGTCTTGACTCTTGAGCTTATTTTTTTTTCTACCAGCGATAACGATCACTAGCAAACAAAATGTTTATTTTTACAAATTGATAAAGTTATCTCCACATGTTCGTTACAAAATTAGATTAATGAATCTCGTAGGACTGAATACATAAAATTAAAGTCACTGGTTCCTCCGTGAGGGTTTTGGTTAAAAATCAACTCTTTACAAAGTCACAAAAATTTCCAAAACTGAAAGCATATGCAGACGACGACTAAAAGTAGCAAAAGTGGCATTTGTCTTCAATATGATAGAAAACATTCTGGGACAAGGAGGAAATGCTGGCTACGATCTGTTTTCTCTCCTCACAATGAAGACTTCTTCCCAATGAGTAGATAAAATCATTACATGTATAGTGTAGAGCACTATTCTCAACATGATTTCAGCCAACTCAAGGCTGCCAGCTAGTGCATCTGCATCTCTTTTCCACACTTTGTAAAATTATTTTTCAAAATAATGAAGACACTGATTGCTGCTCTAAACACAAATCGTAGCAAAATGCTCAGTTGTCAGAGAAGAATGAATCTTTTCGTAATGACCAATATCAATCCTCGAAACCAGTTTTGCTGATCTTGAATCCTGCGTCATAAGCCTGCATTACTAGCTAACTTTCAAAATTGGATATCACGTTCTTAAATATCATGGGAGAGGACTTGCAGATCAGCGGGAAAAGGGTTCAGTTTGTAAACTAAATTTTAGCGTGTTATCCCTTTCCCAAACGACAAAATTTTAGACTGGTCCATTATGAAAGCACTTGCAGACGACAAAATTTATGTTACTCAAAAGCAAAATTTGTTTCCAGCAGGGAAGAAAATATTGTGGGAAGAGGAGGAAATGTTGGTTACTAGCATTTTCTCCTTTTCTCACGATGTTTTCTAAAGGTTTCTCTCTCAGGGCCGTAAAAAACAGCGATTGTTTGGCAAAGGGTTAAACTTTCAAAAGTGTTAAGGGATACAAGGGTTTAATTAACAAAAGACGCTTGCATTTTGCAAAATAAAGATTATCAATCCCCATATTTGGCTGATCTTGTTCTAAAGTTGGAAGATAGGTAAACTCGACCTTTATCCATTCAACAGACGACAAAATATTAAACTCATCCATATTAAAGGCATTTTTGCTGAAATGAGAGAAGTTGTCTTAAAAAGGTTGGGATACTTTGTGGGAAAATGTTGTTAACATTTTTCCTTTATCCACTTAGTTTGTCTTGGGACCGTTCAGACTGGGTTTTGTGTTGTAATAGGTTAACCATTTGGGAAAAATAATATCTGTGCAATGTAAGTGGTTGTGCTTGTCTCCATGTACATGTGATTAAATGAAGAGTATATGATAATTGTTTTCGTTCTTGAAGACTGGTATATTTATGATTACGACCTATTATCTTATTTTTTCCTACGAGACAACATTTCGTCATGTTCTAAAAAATAAAGGGTTAGGATTTCATACACAAATGACACGTGTTAACTCTTTACCAGACCTCCAGATTTTACCCATATCCAATTCTATAACATTTGCAGATTACCAAATGTAATTCAAATAACGAAACTTGTCTTTTGGTGAAGACGTTGTCGGAAGAGAAGCAGCTGCTGATATCAGCACATTTTCTTCTCCCACTATGGTTTCTCGAGGCTCTTGAAACTTGGGCCATGATTATTTGGTAAAGGGTTAACAATAAACGGACAACCCCCCGCCGGTTTTTATTGCCAAATTTGGTAGTCGGGGTGTAATATAAGCTTTAACCCTTAGTCCATACAGCAATAAATAAATGGAGCTGAAACGTATGTGTAGAAGACGACGATTATGGACTTTTCACTATTGTTTTGAGTTATATATATAGAACATGTCTTAGAATATCAGAATAAAAAGATAAATGTCACCTGCATACTCCTTTTTCCTCAATGTTTTCAAAAGCCGAATAGTATTATTCGGTAAACGCTTAACGCACCGATTGCAGCTTACATTCCTTTTAGTATCGTTTACAGACGATGTAGATGAAGATCGTGCTGCACTATCTCTTACAACTATATGCACTGTGAGCTTTTCTAGCCGAGACAAGATTAAAAGCTTTAAATTCTTTATTTGTATGGTGGAGTTATTTTTTGTATTATTTTAGGATAAACTAGGGTAAAGCCTGTATCAGCAATCTAGGGAGTCCAGGTAAAAAGGTTTTGAAAACAATGTTGGGAAAGGAGAAAATTCTGTAAAGCAATATATCATCATTGTTCCACGATATTGTCTACTTTTCAAAGAGAAACATAATCATAATTATGATACACACTAAATTTCTCGTCTGCAAATGCATACAAATTGAACAAGTCTAAAAATTTGTCCCCTTATTCAGATGTAGGATACGGATAGCATAGGCTTCAACCTAAAGGTATAGAAAATATTCCGAGGATGACAATCTGTGTATTATGTCCGAATGCAAGTTGCAGGCAGACCAAATCATGTCAAAATCAGGCAAAAAGTAAACTTAAGACTTGCCAACTTTTAACCTAATTTTTGTATTAATATCCAGCGAGAAACAGTTGGCACAACCAGGGATCTTATATACAAGATCCCTGGCACAACCATACAATAACTGATTGTCATCTTCATAATTTTCACTCTTTTATATACATTTTAACACCAGCTTTGTTTACTTCGGCAAACATTATTACCTACAATATTCGAATGCAGCCAAAACAACTGGTACTCATTTAAAGTGCCTGTTACGATTTTTACAGACATCGTGGATTGAGATCAGACAACGCATCACGCAATGTCTAATCTTTAATAGATCACTGTCCGCATACTAGTGTCAGATTTATCCAAACAGCCTGATTCTACAATTTATTTATGCAACTCTTGCCTACGGTTGATGTCGATTCCATTTGAGCCATGCTCTGTGAAAAATTGGTTTGTTGTGTCTACAAACAGTATCAACTCCGGTAAGCCTGCACAGAACGTACAGGCTTACCTGTGTCGAAACATTTTGCTCTTTGGTCAATTTTCAGCATGTCTTTCTACCTCATGACTCGGTCGGTTGTTAAATAAAATGGATCCATGTTTTGTGATGGCTTGCTTGGTGCGTCACGGATATGCATTAGAACCATTTTTCACAGAGTATGGCTCATTCAGTTTGCACTCAACGAGAAAATAACTCATTGTATGGTTGTTTTCGTAGGTCAGCCGATTACCAGTTCGAAGGGAGACGGCTTCATTATGATGGTTAATAAATGCATAAATTAATTTATAATATCTGGTTATCTAAATAAATTCTGCATGTTATAAGACTCTGCAAGTTACACGGCATATTTGATTTACTCTCTCTCTCCTTTCAAATCACACCAGTATTCATGATAGAACTATTTTAATATGAAACGCTACTTATAACGTGAACGGTATCATAAAAAAAATCCTGACGTGAACTATAATATTTTAGTGTAATGGTAATTTTCTCTTCAGTTGTTACAATTTTTATTGACATATTAATTTCATATATAGGTTTTTTTTTTTCCAAAAATGATGATGAAATAGAAATAATATTGTGTATCTAATTGAGTTCACTCCTTTTAGTAGACATTTTAACCCATTTCCTTCTTCTTTAATTGCCTTTTAAACATATTTATTTTATATCGATTGAGGAAACGAGTTAATCTCTCTCGAATCTGCCTTCTGGAAACTTGAATATAATAAAAAAAAAAGTCTAGCATATGCCTTCTGGGAACTGGAATATAATAAAAAAGTCTTTCATAATCTCACAGTTAAGTTCCAAGATATGAACGCATTACGTTTTCTGATCTTGGTCTTCTCTGCAAAAGCAGCCTTATGCTGAAAGGTTTGAGATGCCGACCCCAGTCTCGTTTTCGAAAACTACCAAAGTGCCGAAAGTTAACCCATTACCACACAATCCCTACTTCTGACGCTCCCGAGAAACTTTTTTAAGCTTTTAGAAAACATTGTGGGAAAAGGAGAAAATGCTGTTAACCAGTATTGGCTCCTTTTCCCACAATGTTTTCTACACTTCACAAAACAAATTTCAAATTTTCTGCCACGTTTATTTTGTCGATTTCGATTTGGTCAAACCTCAAATTTTGTCATTTGGTAACGAGTTAAATCTGTTGCGGTATGGCGAGATATTCTAGCCGGGATAACCTTCAAGTCCAAAAGACTACACTATGTTCAGCAAAGTTGATGGGATGGGATCCGCCAATATCTAGGCCTAATGGTAGCAAAATGACGAGAGGGAAATGTAAATTGTAACCGTTTTTTCGGTTTAAAAATAAATTTGGTGAAAAAAAAGGAGAAAATATTCCGAACATTTTAAGCGACATATTTCTAGACATTCGCTGCTATTCGAATATTTTTTAATTTCTTCTAGAAAATTAAACAGATCTATAGTTATTTTGACTTACCAAATGAAGTGGTAATCCATCATCGGAATCCAAGTCGTAAATATACTCTCTCAAAAAAGAAACGCAACATCAGATTATCTTTTTGAAATATTATACCAGATATTGACAATTTATGAGTGATTTATTGACAATATGTGACAAACTGTGATATTCCAAGGTAAAAGAACTCATGAACAAGAAGTGTGCCAATTTTTGCATTCCTGTGTAAATTATTTATATCATAAATTATGAAAATAATATATGAAGTAAATTTCCTATTTTCTGTATGTTGCGTTTCTTTTTTGAGAGAGTATATTTAAGAAGGGTTAGATAAGGTCGTATAAAAAAGTGTCAGTCGGTTTGGTATGACACGTGCATATGGAACTAACAACTGGGACAGTACTTCACACTGCCGGAGTGCTATACCCAACATCAAAGGAATACCGAGTTAACCCTTGCCTCTCCTTTGTGTTAAGTTTGCATATGTTATTTTACCCTTTATCAAAGGACAAAAGTTTAGACTGGTCCAAATTGAATGCACTTGCAGACGGACAGAATAAATGTTACTCAAAAATCGAAATTTGTTTCTAGCAGAGTAGAAAACATTGTGGGAAAATATGAGAAAAATTCTGGTTACCAGCATTTCCTCCTTAGCCCACAATGTTTTCAAAATGCTTCTACCCCAGCGTCTTAAAAAAAAGGGAATGTTTTTAAGGGTTGAAAGGCAATGAAAAGAGCGGGTTTTTATTTAACCCTTTCCCAAACAGGCCATTGTTTTTACGTGTCTGCAGTACATGTCTTTTGCAAACAATGTGGGAAAAGGAGAAATTCCTCGTAACGAGCAATTTCTCCTTTTCCCACACTGTTTTCTGCCCGTTCAGATAATTTTCTGCCATTGTTATAAAAATTAAAATTGTCGTCTGCGAACTGTTTCAGTTTGGAAGAGTCTAAAATTTGTCATTTGGGAAAGGGTTAAGAGAACAAGAGGAATATTTCAGTTCAGAATGTGGACCGATGTTTTGTTTTTCTGACGATCCAGCCTGCATTTTGAAAAAGCTGATTATATGTACAGTTCTATTCGTTACCCTTTGGTTTCCTTACATCTAGAGACTGAGAAAATGAGGATAAACAGTGTGATAATATACACGTACAGGGTAGCATAATTTTTAAATTGTGTTCAAGTTTTTAATTATCAACAGAATAAAAAAAAGAAATGGCTAATAACTGCTATATCTGTTTCATATAATGAACGGTAAGAAAGAATGTGTGATGAAAATACACCTGAAGCCTGTTGTACATGAACTTTAAAATAGTGGGTTTTTTTTCCTAGTGTGCAGTTTCAGACCGCGGGTGTAGTGGTAAATTTTCGATCAATGCTACATTACACGGTTTTGCTCTTTAACCCATTATAGGGCATTCACAACAATAATTGCCTTCGCGACTTATAAAAATCAAGTTCAGGCTGAACGAATTGTGCAGTCTGATTTTGGATGTACACTTTGCGCTCTTGTAGGACGAAAACAACATTGAAAAATCAGGTTCTTGGTGTTTTTTTTTTTTCAAATTTTAGATTATGTAATGGGTTTTCGGCGCTCTATGGGTTAAGTTATTAATTGGCATTCCAGTCGGAGTTTTTCCACTTTTAAAGTACACGCTTGTAAGTCACAAACAATCAAGAAGTAGTAACTTTGGTTTTCGGTTTCTGGAATCCAGCATGAAATTGCACTTTTAATCCGAAATTCGAATTTTCATATCGCTAACACTAAATATGGGATAGGCCTACAAATTTGTAACTTAGCGAATAGCTGATTAAAATGCGTTTTGTAGCATCTTAAATTAAGTAATCCCTGTTGGCAAAGCTTATATCCACATTTAATGGTACGAAAATGTCGCGGTCATAATGGAAGAATTAGTTTCTGGTTCCCGAAACAGTGGGGAAAATTACAGTTATTTAAGAATAAAAATTTACAGTCAGCCAGCCGAATATTCCCCCGCGATCCCTCGCAACGTTGCCGCGATCCACCACGTTTACCTCCTGCTGTGAAGTTGCCCGATATTTTCTGAGGCCGCGGTGACACGTCCGCCGCGTTTCCGCGGCCGATACCTGTACAGCAGATTTGCCGCGGACAAATTGGTCCGTCGCGGCTCGCGGACTTGAGCAAAATCCGCGAGGAGTGTACTGTAATGTACATACTAAAGACAACGAAATTTCAAAAATATTTTTATAGACAACTTGATTAACGATATGGATGAAATCTGATCTTGGGGTCGATTTTTCTAAAATTTTATTTAGGGGCGATTTCACCAAAGAAATGGTCTCCAGGGGACGATTTCTCCGGAGTGATAAACATAACAACCAGTTTGGGGCCGATTTCTCCAGGGGCCGATTTCTCCAGCATTCCGCTGAAGTACCCTAGATTTAGTCTATATACATAAGAAAAAGTGATAAACATAACACGGGCCAATATTCTATACGTAGTTTGCTTTATTTACAATCGCATTTTAGCATAGACGCGTTTTGTGACACACATGTTCAAATGTCAACACAACGTTATAGACAAGTTTTACTCCGAGCAGAGTCGTCGTTCGTTAATCTCACCATACCTGAATATGAATGATGCGGAGTGCAAGAGAGAGTGTTATAGATATTAACCGTATATAGCGCGTAGGAATACACAACTGCCGGATAAACTAAGTTCATTAGGTTACGCCTTTATTAGGTCAGTGTTAATGACAAAAACGGGATAAAAAACACACACTCGTCAGTTATTAAAGGATTGTAATACCCTTGCAATTTCATGGCGTTTTGCAGATGAAAGCTTTCAGGAAAGGAAAGCGTTCACACCTTGTGATAAGCAATCTCTGTATATACTTGGGAAACTAGTTGTTTTGGCGGACTCAGCGATATAGAGTGGACACACCAACCAACATTTTTGTCTGAATAGACAGCTTACGATCCCTCTCAAGGGAGAGAGGGATTCCCTGGCCTAAAAATTGTTCTGCAAAGGGTAAAAAAAACACTGGGAAAAGGAGAAAATACTGGTTACCAGCATTTTCTCCTTTTCCCACAGTGTTTTCAAGAGTCTTCTTTCTCAGGGGCGTCAAAAGTAGGGATTGAGTGGTAATGGGTTAACTCGGAATCCTACATGAACATCCCCGTGGGGTCCTGGGGGTTTTTACTGTAAAGAATAGGACCTTGGCCTTTCTCTATGGCATGTCGTAGAAGGCGACTAAAATTAGAGACAAACGGCTGCTTTTTTTAGTAATTTGTAGGATTGCAGCAGGCTGGGTAGTTCTTATTCCAAATCATATATTTTTTTTTCTTGATGTAAATAGGGTTTGGAATGGGAATCAGTTGGCCTGTGGGACTCCATGTTGTTTAATCGGGGGTATAAGAATAAACCACTGCAGTCCCGCGATTGTCACATCTGCCATTTCTTCTGGCGGAACAAAAGTGACAGCATGCATGTCGTAAAAGGCGACAAAAGGGGCATCATTTTGTGTTTCGTCCATTCCTCATTTATCATGTTTGTCTTATGTTGTTGCACATGTATGTTATTTTCACCTCGCATTATTGTTTACTAAGTTAGTGCGCCCAATATGACATAAGTTGTCGACGGGCCTTAAAAGGCCATTCATTCATTCATTCATTGTTTTTATTTCATGAAATGCCACGTCATGAAAAAAGGAGGCTAAATGAATGATTTCATTATGGACCAAAAATAGTCTGTTTGCCCATCCACCCCAACACATATCTGGTAAAGGTACGGATGAAAATTCATGAAACTTCATGCAGGTCTTCCATTGACTTGATTGTTGATACTGTTTTATCTATATAATGATGTGTCATGGAAAAAGGGGGTCTAATGTATATTTTCTTTGTTTTCATTTAATGAAATGCCATGTTATTGAAAAAAGGAGACTTCATGTATAACCCCATTATGGACCTCTCATGTATTCTATCATACTGTTTACTATAAAAAAAAGACCAAAAAAAAACGCAAAGGAGAAAAAAAAGGAAAAAGAAAAAAAAAATACAGAAAATTCGAAAAAAGATTGAAATATTTTACATAAAAGAAAAAAAAAAAATGAAAAAAAAACACAAAAAACAGTAAATATAGAAGCAATAATAGTAAAACATAATCATACTGGAAAAAATAGAAAAAGATATAATTGATAAGGAAAAAAAGTGGAAAAGAATTTATCAAAAAAGATGTTTGTGTATTAAGACATAATAGTTTGTGTGGAGTGACTAGAGAATATTATGAATTTAATGTTACAAAACGTTCGTATTCGTCCTTTTGAGCTAGCCATTGCTCTCTGTGTCTACCTGCCTGTCTGTCCTGCAGTCTGTCTGCCACTCGCCAGAGAAAACTTTGTTAACCATAATTGCCTATGTATGATGAAGGTGAATATGTAAAATGACGTGAGATTACAGTGCTTGCGTGTACAAAGAGAAAAGGTAAAGGGTTAATGAAGTGGAGGGGGTGGGGTATACTGGATTTGCCATGACTGCCTGTCCATCTGTCTGTCCGTCCGTGGACACATATTTGCCTGGCAAAATACTCCGTCAGTTTTTCAGGAACTTAACTCGTGTTTACACAATGTTTTCATATATATGTGAAGTTGTGCATGTATAATTTTCATGACCCTTGTGCAATTAGTTGACATGTGTACCGTACACTAATCCATTCCCCCAACACGTTTTTTTTCTTGATTCCATACAAATTTGCAGACTGGGAGCGATTTTGAGTACCACGGTCAAAACATATATTTGATATTGAGTCTTGCTTTGAACACTGTTATACAGAGTTTAAACATTGAAGTTATATCTACCAACTACCATAAGGAAATGCAGGAAACAAACTTTCACCCAGATAAAGCATTCAACATCACACATATATAATATTATACTCAAGATTGTCCTTTTGTAAAGCTGTGTCTTGGAAAATTAAGGGACTTGATATATATTTCCAATATTGACCAATATCTTTTACCATAACAAAATGGTATGAAACTTCATTTTATATTGTTGATCACAAGTCAAAAAGAATTATTATTTATTTGTATTTCATCAAATACCAGACCATGGAGAAAAGGGGCTAAATGTGTAATTGTACCCTCACAAAATGAATGTTTTCGGGGGTATACTGGAATTAGTGTGTTTGTCTATCCATGTGTCTATCTGTGTGCAAAAGACTAGCAATTGCCTGTTTCTGTCAAAGCACTGGTGGGGTTATTAAGTTACATTTAGTGACAGCTCTAGTTGTATCTTGGACAAATGAACATCTGATTGTATGTCTTTCTGGACAGATATCTTCCAAAGTCCATGCACAAAAACTATTCATACACATGTTCCTTGTGATGTCTGCCCAGTTATGTTGTCATTTTGATATTCAAGATGGTGGCATAGAAAAAGGGGGCTTCAGGTATATTGCCATTAGGGATCAATTCCCTTTAACTCGGAATCCTACATGAACATCCCCGTGGGGTCCCGGGGGTTTTTACTGTAAAGAATAGGACCTTGGCCTTTCTCTATGGCATGTCATAGAAGGCGACTAAAATTAGAAACAAACGGCTGCTTTTCTAGTAATTCGTAGGATTGCAGCAGGCTGGGTAGTTCTTATTCCAAATCATATATTTTTTTTTCTCGATGTAAATAGGGTTTGGAATGGGAATCAGTTGGCCTGTGGGACCCTATGTTGTTTAATCGGGGGTATAAGAATAAACCACTGCAGTCCCGCAATCGTCACATCTGCCATTTCATCTGGCGGAACAAAAGTGACAGCATGCATGTCGTAAAAGGTGACAAAAGGGGCATCATTTTGTGTTTCGTCCATTCCTCATTTATCATGTTTGTCTTGTGTTGTTGCACATGTATGTTATTTTCACCTCGCATTATTGTTTACTAAGTTAGTGCGCTCAATATGACCTCAGTTGTCGACGGGTCTTAAAAGGCTATTCATTCATTCATTGTTTTTATTTCATGAAATGCCACGTCATGAAAATAGGGGGCTAAATGAATGATGTCATTATGGACCAAAAATAGTCTGTTTGCCCATCCACCCCAACTCATATCTTGTTAAGGTCCGGATGAAAATTTATGAAACTTCATGCAGGTCTTCCATTGACTTGATTGTTGATACTGTTTTATCTATATAGTGATGTGTCATTGAAAAGGGGGTCTAATGTATATTTTCTTTGTTTTCATTTAATGAAGTGCCATGTTATTGAAAAAGGAGACTTCATGTACAACCCCATTATGGACCTTTGGGTGTTTCCTGATCTGGGGAGACTCCATGTGCTTTCGTGCTCACATCGGAACATTCAAACCTCCACAACTCCATTCTTTTTATCACAATTTTAAATTTATTTTTGACTGATGTTAACTCGATAATGCCCTTAATGCATACTTCCTAATTCAATTCTTTTATTGTCATTAACATATTCAAACTTTATTCAGTTTAAACAACACCACTTTTATTAACTTTTAACATAAATATGCGTGCTAAATGACCAAAGCTGTCGATGCGCCATAAAACAACAACATTCATTCATTCCATTATTGACCTCTTATGTATTCTATCATACTGTTTACTATAAAAAAAAGACCAAAAAAAAAAAACCCAAAGGAGAAAAAAAAGGAAAAAAAAAATAAAAAATTTACAGAAAATTCGAAAAAAGGTTGAAATATTTTACATAAAAGAAAAAAAAAAAATGAAAAAAAAAAAAGACCAAAAAAAACCCCAACAGTAAATATAGAAACAATAATAGTAAAAAAATAATAATCCTACTGGAAAAAATATAAAATGATATAATTGATAAGGAAAGAAAGTGGAATAGAATTTACCAAAAAAGATGTTTGTATATTAAGACATAATAGTTTGTGTGAAGTAACTAGAGAATGTTATGAATTTAATGTTACAAAACATTTGTATTCGTCCTTTTGAGCTAGCCATTGCTCTCTGTGTCTACCTGCCTGTCTGTCCTGCAGTCTGTCTGCCACTTGCAAGAGAAAACTTTGTTAACCATAATTGCCTATGTATGATGAAGGTGAATATGTAAAATAACATGAGATTACAGTGCTTGCGTGTACAAAGAGAAAAGGTAAAGGGTTAATGAAGTGGAGGGGATGGGGTATACTGGAATTGCCATGACTGCCTGTCCGTCTGTTTGTCCGTCGGTGGACACATATTTGCCTGGCAAAATACTCCTTCAGTTTTTCAGGAACTTAACTCGTGTTTACACAATGTTTTCATATATATGAAGTTGTGCATGTATAATTTTCATGACCCTTATGCAATTAGTTGACAGGTGTACTGTACGCTAATACATTCCCCCAACACGTTTTTTTTCTTGATTCCATACAAATTTGCAGACTGGGAGCGATTTTGAGTACCACGGTCAAAACATATATTTGATATTCTGAGTCTTGCTTTGAACACTGTTATACAGAGTTTAAACATTGAAGTTATATCTACCAACTACCATAAGGAAATGCAGGAAACAAAGTTTCACCCAGATAAAGCATTCAACATCACACATATATAATATTATACTCAAGATTGTCCTTTTGTAAAGCTGTGTCTTGGAAAATTAAGGGACTTGATATATATTTCCAATATTGACCAATATCTTTTACCATATCAAAATGGTATGAAACTTCATTTTATATTGTTGATCACAAGTCAAAAAGAATTATTATTTATTTGTATTTCATCAAACACAGACCATGGAGAAAGGGGCTAAATGTGTAATTGTACCCCCACAAAATGAATGTTTTCGGGGGTATACTGGAATCAGTGTGTTTGTCCGTCCATGTGTCCATCTGTGTGCAAAATACTAGCAATTGCCTGTTTCTGTCAAAGCACTGGTGTGGTTATTAAGTTACATTTAGTGACAGCTCTAGTTGTATCTTGGACAAATGAACATCTGATTATATGTCTTTCTGGACAGATATCTTCCAAAGTCCATGCACAGAAACTATTCATACACTTGTTCCTTGTGATGTCTGCCCAGTTATGTTGTCATTTTGATATTCAATATGGTGGCATAGAAAAAGAGGGCTACATGTATATTTGCATTAGGGATCAATACCAGTTTAACTCGGAATCCTACATGAACATCCCCGTGGGGTCCCGGGGGTTTTTACTGTAAAGAATAGGACCTTGGCCTTTCTCTATGGCATGTCGTAGAAGGCGACTAAAATTAGAGACAAACGGCTGCTTTCCTAGTAATTCGTAGGATTGCAGCAGGCTGGGTATTTCTGATTCCAAATCATATATTTTTTTTTTCTTGATGTAAATAGGGTTTGGAATGGGAATCAGTTGGCCTGTGGGACCCCATGTTCTTTAATCGGGGGTATAAGAATAAACCACTGCAGTCCCGCAATCGTCACATCTGCCATTTCATCTGGCGGAACAAAAGTAACAGCATGCATGTCGTAAAAGGCGACAAAAGGGGCATCATTTTGTGTTTCGTCCATTCCTCATTTATCATGTTTGTCTTATGTTGTTGCACATGTATGTTATTTTCACCTCGCATTATTGTTTACTGAGTAAGTGTGCCCAATATGACCTAAGTTGTTGATGGGCCTTAATAGGCTATTCATTATTCATTCATTCCTACATGAACACGATGGTTTGCCATTATCATTCTTTAAGCCTTTTTCATTAAACATTATGTCATGGAAAATGTCTTTCTTGGCAGATATCTTCCAAAGTCCATGCACAAAAATTTATGAAAATTCATACACTGGTTCCTTATGTTGTCTGCCCAGTTATTTTGCTGTTTTTATATTCAATATGGTGTCATAGAAAAAGGGGGCTTCATGTGTTCTTCCATTAGTGATCAGTACCCCTTTAACTCGGAATCCTACATGAACATTAATTTATGAAACTTCATACGGTTTCTTATGATGGTGCTCTACTATTATTATTCAGCCCTTTTCATTAAATGTTATGTCATGGTAAAAGGGTGCTTGATGTATACATTCATTATGGATAATATTTCTTTCACTAAAGGACAAAATGTTGTGAAATTTCATGTTTATGTTGTTTCTCATAAGCCACAGACAACAGTTATTTGTTTTTATTTCATGAAATGCCACATCATGAAAAAAGGGGGCTAAACGAGTGATTTCATTATGGACCAAAAATAGTCTGTTTGCCCATCCATCCACCCACACGCATAAATTATTATCTTGTAAAGTCCTGGGCGAAAATTGATGAAACTTCATGCAGGTCTTCCATTGACTTGATTGATTGTTGATACTGTTTTATCTATATAATGATGTGTCATGGAAAAAGGGGGTCAAATGTATATTTTCTTTGTTTTCATTTAATGAAATGTCATGTTATTGAAAAAGGAGACTTAATGTACAACCCCATTATGGACCTCTTATATATTCTAGCATACTGTTTACTATTAAAAAAGAAAAAGAAAATGCAAAGGAGAACATAAAAACAAAAAAAATCAATAAAATATTTACAGAAAATTCAAGAAAAGATTGAAATATTTTACTTAAAAGACAAAAAAACAAAAAAACAGTAAAAATAGAAACAGTAATAGTAAAAAATAATAATAACAGAAAAAATAGTAAATGATATATTTGATAAGGAAAATAAGTGGAAGAGAATTTACCGAAATAGACGTTTGTATATTAAGACATAATAGTTTGTGTGAAATGACTAGAGAATATTATGAATTTAATGTTACAAAATGTTTGTATTTGTCCTTTTGAGCTCTGTTTCTACCTGCCTGTCTGTCCCGCAGTCTGTCTGCCACTCGCCAAAGAAATTTTTGTTAACCATAATTGCCTATGTTTGATAAAGGTGAAAATGTAAAATAACTTGAGATAACAGTGCTTGCGTGTACAAAGAGAAAAAGTCAAGGGTTAATGAAGTGGAGGGGGTGGGGTATACTGGATTTGCCATGACTGCCTGTCCGTCTGTCTGTTTGTCAGTGGACACATATTTGCCTGGCAAAATACTCCGTCAGTTTTTCAGGAACTTAACTCGTGTTTACACAATGTTTTCATATATATGAAGTTGTTCATGTATAATTTTCACGACCCTTGTGCATGTTTAATTTTCACGACCCTTGTGCAATTAGTTGACATGTGTACCTTACACTAATCCATTCCCCCAACACTTTTTTTCTTGATTCCATACAAATTTGCAGACTGGGAGCGATTTTGAGTAACACGGTCAAAACATATATTTGATATTTTGATATTTTATTTTATGTTGTCTGCCAAGTTATTTTGCTGTTTTGATATTCAATATTGTGTCATAGAAGAAGGGGGCTTCATGTATTCTTCCATTAGCGATCAGTACCCCTTTAACTAGGAATCCTACATGAACATAAATTTATGAAACTTCATACGGTTGCTTATGATGGGGCTCCAATATTATTATTTCAGCCTTTTTCATTAAATGTTACGTCATGCTAAAAGGCTGTTTGATGTATACATTCATTATGGATAATATTTCTTTTACTAGAGGACAAAATGTTGTGAAATTTCATTTTTATGTTGTTTCTCATAAGCCACAGACAACAGTTATTTGTTTTTATTTCATGAAATAACACGTCATGAAAAAAGGGGGCTAAATGAATGATTTCATTGTGGACCAAAAATAGTCTGTTTTCCCATCCATCCACCCCAACCCATATCTTGTAAAATCTTGTGTATATTTTCTTTGTTTTCATTTAATGAAATGCCATGTTATTGAAAAAGGAGACTTCATGTACAACCCCGTTATGGACCTCTTATATATATTCTATCATACTGTTTACTACAAAAAAGACAAAAAAAAAACACAAAGGAAAAAACAAAAACAAAAGAAATCATAAAATATTTACAGAAAATTAAAAAAAAAAATTTGAACTATTTTACATAAAAGAAAAAAAAGAAAAAAAAAAAAAACAGTAAAAATAGAAACAATAATAGTAAAAAATAATAACCAAAGTTGAAAAAAAATAGAAAATGATATATGTGATAAGGAAAAAAAGTGGAAAAGAATTTACCAAAAAAAGATGTTTGTATATTAAGACATAATAGTTTATGTGAAGTGACTAGAGAATATCATGAATTTAATGTTACAAAACATTTGTATTCGTCCTTTTGAGCAAGTCATTGCTCTCTGTGTCTGCATGCCTTTCTGTCCCCCAGTCTGTCTGCCACTCGCCAAAGAAAACTATGTTAACCATACCACCACTGCTAATGTGTATGTTTCAGTGCTAGAACTACAAATTTTTGTAGAAAGTGATATTCATAATTTGATGAGAATAGGTGGTCCGCAGCAAGGTTTAAGATGTATATTTGTTACTTCATAAAAACCATGTGTTGTTACTCCTTAAGAAGCTATATTACCATGTTGCAGACAGTGTATAAGGGCTGTCCCATTGATTCATAGACACTTGATATATAAAAAGATTTCTTTATGTCTAATTGCAATAATTTTATAAGCATATGTATTATAGAGCAGTGATGTGCTATATTTTCGAGCAGTAATGTACTATTTGTAAAGGAAATGAGCTTAGTGTTACATGCAGTTGTTAATTTCAAAATGTGTGCTGGTTGGCATTTGTGATATATTTCAATTTTTTTTAAGTTAATGACTTTACATCTTAGCTCTTTACTACTCAATGCCTACTGTTAACGACCCTGAGAAACAAAGCCTTAGAAAACATTGTGGGAAAAGAAAAAATGCTGGTAACCAGCATTTTCTCCTTTTTCCCGCAATGTTTTCTACCCTTTCCAAATCAAATTTCAAAATTAGATCCAGAATTATTTTGTCATCTGCAGATACTTTCAATCTGGACTGGTCCAAAATTTTGTCATTTGGTAAGGAGCCAGTGATGTTCTCAGCAAATAGTAATCTTAGTTTAACAAAGTGATGATTAGAATATCTTTAAAATGTACCCCTCAGTTTGATTGTTACTCATTGTCTATGATTTAATGGGACATTCCTTGTAGATCAAGATCAGGCTGCACAGGGGTGCAGATCCAACTTTGATGTACACTTTGATATTTTGTGAGGTGTTCAGGTAAGAGGTGCCTTGAAATTGCTTTATTTATACCTATACTACCGATAAACTCACCTGAGCATGAAGTGCTTCATGTGAGCCATTGTGATTGCTTATTGTCCAACCACAATTCTAAAAACTCCCCCAGACACTAGTGGATAAAAGAAAATTGAATTTAATATCCAAGATCCTCTGGACATATCTATCAAAAGTTGATTCAAAGTATTTTAACAATGTGAACAATTTACTACTTGTAATGTTGGTTTCTGTGTTGGAGGCAGCATTTATATTTTTTTTTACTTTTACGATTTTTAAGAGCTTACACTTTCCAAACCATATGGATTGGTTTGTATTTGTTACGATGATAGATTATACTGGTAAGTTCACAGTTTCTGTCAGCAGTGCAACACCCATGACCTGAAAGCCCAGGATGTAGACTTCAATACTGTACATCAAAGTTACATTTTCTGTAAGTTTTTTAAGACCTCATTTTTTCCAAACTGAATGATGGATTAGGTTCAAATATGGCTTGATAACAGATACAGGTCTATAGTTTAATTGAGCTATTCCATAACCATGCCTATACTCACTATCTTAAGGTCAAGGTCACCAGTTTTGAAATTTTAAATTCAATCATTCCTTGTGTTTATTTTTGTCCCACCCATTTGTTAACTTTGTACGTTTTTTGGTGTTTCTGTACAGGTCTTCAAATGCTAATCATTTCCAACTGACTTTTGAATTTCATATTGGTCATTAAAAGTTTTGCTTTAAAATTTTTTTGAAGAACCCACATCTGCAAAACTGTATGATAACTTCAGTTCATATTTGTGATAGAGGTTGTAAGTTTCTTTCAGCAATATACTCCTCTAGTTTCTTTCAGCAATATACTCCTCAAGGTCATGGACAATTTTGAAGTTTCATATTTAGTTGTTCTGGAGCATTTATTTTCTCAAGTTCAAATGTTTGTTTTTTCATATTTAGTTTGGTGATGGATATTCTTCTTACCCTTGCTATTGAGTTAATCTTGGGTTTTCTGTCCTACGCTGGAACCCTGTAGCTATTTCAGGTTACTGCTCCCCTTCCCCCTCCCATGACAAATTAACTTATACAGGCAAACTGGGCTGTATGATGACAGTTCTTGTTTATTGGATTCTATGTTCTGTGCTACATAAGTATCAAAAACTTTGAAGGTTTTCTTTTTGAGGACCACAAGACCTGGAATGTCGATACTTGATATTTAGCATGATAGGATAGTTGTGCGTCAAAGTTCTTCATTATATGTCAGTGGTATAAAATAATGTCCTCTTATATTGGTCACAGGTTGACCATGGAGTAAGAAGAGGAAAACAGTAGAAAAAAATATTCCTTGATACCCAACAGCATAGAAATTTGATGTTTGGTATGTGTCTACTACATAGGTTGATCCAGATGATGTGCACACCTTCATTGACGTAAAACATTGTCATGTTCACAGTTACTATAGACAGGAAGAGTGAAACCTACATTTACTTCAACACTCTTTGAGCTGTGTTTGTGGAATTTCATTTGGCAATAGGTTTTAGCAGGTAGATTATACAAGGGACACTTTTTAAGTTTGTAGAGTAAGCCTATGACTTTTTAATGGGATTATGAAGTTGCACGATTTTTTACACAAAACTTGCGTAATCATTCCTCTCTTGAATGGTGTTACGGTATGCGGCGCACGAGGTCCAAATGCACGCTGCGCTGGGTATTTTCAACACGTGATTTTATACACTATAGTAAAATATAGCGTTCAATATGGATGGGAAAAATCTCTGAACAGACGGTATATTGTAAGATTCGAGCACAGCTCGGGTTTCCGCCAACAGAAATTCATGCTGATTTGCAAAAAGTTTATGGAATGGTGCTTTAAAATATGCAACAGTTTGCAAGAGGATACGTTATTTTAATGATGGTCGGGAGTCAATATAGGGTTGAGTGCATATTTTTGTGTTTTCATCGAGATATAAAATGCAATTGCCTTATTACATGGCAAATAACGCCCGAAGGGCGTTATGTTAAGCCATGTAATAAGGCAATTGCATTTTATATCTCGATGAAAACACAAAAATATGCACTCAACCCTTATAATTGCACTCGCTGTTCACTTAAATCACTTTTCGAAAATGACAGACAGAAAAAAATCACGGACAAATACGACAGTAAATACGAGTTGATTTCCTTCGCGGATATTTGGTAGAACGGGCATGAATACACAATCTATTTTTAGCTTTGCAACATATTTTTTCAGTCGAAGGCGGCCATTTTGCTGGCACTGAAATCATACATTCGATGATTCATCAAACAAAATTTAAGAATAAAATAATTATGTAGATCCATATGAACAATACAATCAACTATCTAAACTTGAAGCTAGGTGGACGATGTGTTCTTTCGAGTGACCTTTTCATAGATAATTTGTAAAGAATATGCTTACGTACCGTCGGCAGATCTGTTCTCGATGAGTATCTCTCTGTTGCCGATATAAGACTTGGTCTATCCTAAATTTCTTGTAAGATATGATAATAAATCGAATGACGCCAACGTTTTGTGACCCACTTATTAGAACATAAAAAAACGGTGTCGCAGCTGTTAATTTTTCAATGTGTATTTTTGGTTTCCCAGTTCTAGGCTTGTTTCTAATATCATTCCTATCACGCCAACATTTCAAAAATTCTTAACACAGTGTAGTCACTTCTTTCGATCCGTTCTCTATCAGTTCTTTCACTATATACGATCCATCAAATCCACGATAACTTTTCTCTGATCAATAGCATTTTTTAACCTAATCCCCGCAATAAAAAAGTTTAACTCCGTCATGAAACAAATCAAATTCATTTATGCCAGAGTGGTTTTTCCATTTACACAGTGTACTAAATTTAACTCCGTGACCCTGTCTTCATAGAAATCGATCGCTGACGTATTAAATGATGTAACTGATGACGTCGACCATTCAGACTCTTTATTCACAGTTGGCATAGTGTTTTTTTTTTAGGGTGCAAATAAAGTTAAACACGCATCATTTTGCAAGGTTTATTTTGTTAGTTTCCTTTTTGCAAGTTTTTTACAGAAAAAGAAATCGGTCTTTTTGCATTTGACTGATTCAGCGATGGAACTCTAAATATAGCCCATAAACAGTTTGCATGAAATCTAAAATTAGATTCCAACAACAATTTGGAAAAACCGAAAGTAGTGCTATTGCATTTCATCGAAAAATAACATGCAGGTTTTTTCATCACATGACGCGATTCTGACCAATCAAAAAACGATTTTACACCATGAGTGCAATTATTTGAAAATGACCCTGGGTTGGGTAGGCCGGTTTCTGTTTTGTTGGAAAAGAATGTTGCTACTGTGAAAATGTTAATTGAGGAAGACGCATACCGTGTTTGTTTGGAAGAGATAGTTACAGGTAATGAAACCTGGATCTATCATTTTCAACCCAATTCTTAGGCTAAAAATAAGGTTTGGGTTTCATCTGAGGGCGACAGACCTGTCATTGTGCGCCGTTGCAAAACATCAAATCACATGTTGTATGCGATATTCTTTGATTCGAAAGGTCCAGTCCTTCAAATTCCAGTCCTGAAAGGTAGTTCTGTCACTGGAAAGTTTTACAGTGAAAGTGTTCTTACTCAACTTGTTGATTTCTATCAGAAACGCAGACCGCGCACCGGTGTCCGCATCATCAAATTACTCCATGTTAACGCACCGGCCCATAAATCCGCTACGGTACAGGAATATCGAAAAGAATCTGGGCTTGATGTCTTAGATCATCCGCCGTACAGCCCTGACCTGTCCCCCTGTGACCTTTGGTTGTTCCCAAGACTAAAGGAAATGCTGGCAGGGGGCCGTTTTGAATCCTGTTGTGGTATAGGCAGTGCGGCCTACCAGTGTCTGCAACATATACCTAAAGAGGACTACCAGGCAGCGTTCCGGAAATGGGTAGATAGGTATAAAATGTGTGTGGAGGCAGACGGGGCATATTTCGAAGGTCTTAGATAAATGAAATTTTGATATTTCAAGCAGTTTTAAAAAGACCGCCCTACTCTACGAACTTAAATAGTGTCCCTCGTAACAGTACTATTCATTAACAGCACATTTTGCTATTACTTAACTCATTACCAAACAGGATAATTATAGGCTGGTCCAAATTGAAAGCGTTTGAAGAGGACAAAATAAATGTGACCGAGAAATTTAAATTTGGTTTGGGATGGGTAACAACATGGTGGGAAAAGGAGAAAATGCTGGTCACCAGCATTTTCTCCTTTTCCCACAATGTTTTCTAAAGGCTTCTTTCTCAGGGTTGTCAAAAGTAGGGATCGTGTGGTAAGGGGTTAAGAAAGATAGAACAATCAAGATTCAAACTCTGAGCTATTACCTTTGGTCATGCAGTTTTAGCTTTTTTAACTAGCTAGGTGAGCGATATATGACTATCATGTTTTCCTTCCTCAATTTGTCATTTTATTTATATGGCAGTCACTTAAACCCTTCTCAGGTGAAAGAAGTCTTCTATTGGGGCCAAAACAGAGATACACCTTGGTGATTTGTAACTAAATTAAATCATCTCAAGGGGCACTGTCTGTTTTGATCACCTGTGAATGCCAGCAAGTCAACGGTGTGGCATCCACACACCAGTGTTGTGAGATGGGACGACTCTATCAATCTTTGGAACATCACCGGTGGCAAACCTGCGGTAGTCTGTCACAAACTGGGGCTGAACCTCAATAGCCTTTGGCCAGAACATGCAATCCATCTTCTTGAACTGGGACAAAACCAGGTAACATTGGGTCTGTGAGAGTGTTACCCCATTTTTCAGTGAAAATGCCCCTGGTATAATTGCTACACTTCTCCATTAGAAATTCAGACCATTATCTTGACCTTGAGTGTGAGAATGGGATTTAATTGGAGACTTGGGATGATCCTCAGTAAAGTAGATTTTTATTTTTTTAGAGTCAAGTACAACTTTTATTTCCTATTGCAGAGTGTAGATTAAGATCAGACTGTACAGAACATGCAGTCACATTTTTGATGTACACTGCCTGACAGTTTGTGAAGTATGATGGTGAAAGAAACCTTGAGGTTGCAATATCTGTGTCTTGTCTATTGGTTTAAGATATCCTTTTCATGGCAGGCATTTTAACACTTTCCATACAATTCAATCATCGAAAATGAAAGTATTTGCAAATAAAAAAAATCCTTGTGATTCCATGTTTCAGTTTTGTCTTTCAAAAGGAATAGAACAATACAAAAGCAAATAAAATACTGTCTACTCACAATTTTTAGCTCTATTGGTCAAAGGCCAGCAGAGCTTACATCATAGCTTGGTTTTCCTAGTCATTCTGTCCATTTATTTGTTAGTCTTTTTCTTGTTTAATCATTGAAGTCAATTTTTATACTCCCCAAAGGGCGAGCATATAGTCGCCGCTTCGTCTTTCAGTCCGTCTGTCCATCCTTCCGTCCTTCTGTCCGTCCGTCTGAAGCCATTTCTCCACAACCCCTCTACCAAATTAGATAAAACTTCATAATTTTATAAGAACTCCTTTGGGTAAAGCTCTGACATAACTTTACCGTTTTTTCAATTTGACCATGTGTCATGGAAAAAAGGGGGTTAATGTAAAATTGCAATTTTTACAAATTTCTCATTCAGTTTTTGTCAAAATATCATGAAACTTCATGGTTATATTGTTTATGGAAATTTCAGCATGTGGCCTTGCTTTTTTTAATCTAGGCATTTTTTAAGTTGACGTTCTGTCATGGAAAAAGGGGGTTTCTTGCAAAATTCCAATTTTCACTAATATCTCATTCAGTTTTGGTCAAAATTTCATTGAACTTCATGGTTATATTGTTTTTTTCAAAGTTTCACCACATGCTCTTGTTTCTTTAACTGTGTTTTTCAATTTGACTCTCTGTCATGGAAAAAGGGGGTTTCTTGTAAAATGCAAAGGAAAAAGGGGCCTTAATGCAAATTGCAATTTTTACTAATATGTCGTTCAGTTTTCTTCAAAATTTCATGAAACTTCGTGGTTATACCTTGTTTTACAAGTTTCAATGTGCCCTTGTTATTTTCAATCTATGAATTATTAATGCGCAAATACCTCTTTCCTGGTTTCTCAATTTGAGGCTGCATCATGGAAAAAGGGGACTTCATGTAAAAAATGGTTTTTAACTAGTATCTCCTACATCGTGCTCAAAACTTTGTGAAATTTAAAATCTGAACTTGTTGGAACATAGCCCAGGTATCTCTTTTCTGGTTTCTCAATTTCAGGCTGTGTCAGGTAAAAAATCGTAATATTTACTACATGAGTGCTCAAAATTTTAGGAAATTTCGAATTTTGAATTATTATTCAAAATGCCTCAAACCACACACCCGTTGTATTCATTTAAATGATGCAATATTGTCTTACGGGAAAAGGGGGCTTAAAGCCTTAGTGGGATTATTGTCCTCTACAAGTTTGTGTTGGCTATCTCTAAGATAGCAATTGCCTTTTCACTTCAATTTTTTTTTTTTTTGGAGGGGGGTGCATAAACAGGTCCTTTTAGGATAAAAGAAGTGAATTTTTAGCAATTTCATATATTTTATGACAAGCACTAAGTCTTGTTCGGGGAGCATAACCCGTCTCTGACGGCTCTTGTTTTTTGTCGTATTACATAAAAATTAAACAGTTTCTTGATACCATTAACAGTCTAAACCCTTTGGATTTTGAACAAATGTTCCAATTAGGGAAAAGTTGTCATAAAAAGTTGCGAATTCACAACTTTTGTTGATGGGATGAGATCCACATGTTGTGACTGGATTTTTGTTAAATCTGCGTAGTTGTTTTATATCATCATAAGTTTGAATCCTATTGAGTTTGAAAATAACCCGATGATAAAAAAGGGTAAATTGGCCATTTGACATATGAAGTAATACATTAATTTTGCTTTTCTTGTTTCACAATAAAGTTTGCATTTGTGGTCAGATTTTTGTAAAACTTGCATAGATCAGTTATAATATCAGTAACTTTAACTCTACTGATTTTGAAAAAAAAATTTAGACAATTAAGAAGGGAAAAGTAGCCAGTTAAAAGTTTAACATTTGTCTTTCTTGCTTACACAATTTAAGACTAGTTTTGTTGTCAGGTTTTCTTCAAACTTGCATAGGTTATTTTTATTAACAACCCAGACCCCATTAGGAAAAGTAGATATTTTGAGTTTCATTTCTTTTGTACTTCATCAAGTAGGCAATTTTGATCCAGTTGTTTTTGAACTTGTACAGATCACTAGTTTTGTATAATCATCAAGAGATTTTACACTATAGAAAGTGAGTTGAAAGTGGAGAAAATCTAGCGTCATTTAAGGCAAAGTAGTCATTTGATGACTAAGTCTTGTTCATTCAACAAAGTCCACGTTGTTGATTCATGTAAAATGCATGAAATCCAAAACTTTTTGTCATAATGAGCAGTAATCTGACAAGTACTGAATCCTTGTCAGATTTCCAAACAAGTGGTTTCAACAAATTCTTCTTTATTTACTAATTGTTGAATTCTTCATGCCTACTTGTTATGCTGTATTAGTGGATTCAAGTCCAATTATAGGCCCCACCATGTTTTGTCAGTTTGTTTGTCTTTTTCCTTTTAACATCAATGATTGTATGCTAGAAAATACTAGTAAGCAAATGTACAGCCAGTAGAGCAATTCAGGCCCTCAAGGGCCTCTATTTTTTAACTTCCTAACACCAGTGATTGTATTTTAGAAAATACTAGTAAGCAAACTTACAGCCAGTAGAGCGATTCAGGCCATCAAGGTTCTCTAGTTTCGTTCAATTCCTTACTTCGGATTTTAAAATGAAAAATTATTCTATAAAGGGTTAACTCTTAAATCTCAACCAAATGAAAAAAATAAGACTTGTTCACGGACAAATTGAAATTTTATGGATTTTTATTTGCAATGGTAAACAGCATTTTCTTTTCTCACAGTTTTTCAAAGCTTTATTCAATAAAGGATTCAGAGGAAGGAGGTCAAACTTATACCATTATCCCCACATATTTTTTTGACTACTCTGATTTTTATGCTGCCATGGAAATCCAGAATAAGCTTGTATCTATTTTACCTGAAATGAAGACAGTTATAAATACAGATACCGTACATGTAGGCAAATGGAAAAATTACTCACCTAGAAGAATTTCCTTTTATAATGGCAGAGACTGCCAATGGAGACTTTAATCTATAGTTAAATGTGATTGCTTGTAGTCAATGCATTTGTCCATTCTTAGATATATAAATTGCCTGTCTTTATAGACACACATGGACAAACTGAAAGTAGTGATTTAACTCGGAGGTAAATTATAAAGAGTTATTCTTATTCAGGACAAAACCCAAGATGATTCTGGTACTGAAATTGAAAAAAAAAACTTGGCCCAATTTCACAAAAAACCTAGACTCTTATTTTGCTCTGGTCCATTAACAGACTGGGTGTCTGACTTAAGTTTACTTGGTCATTTCAGTCAAATTTCGTTAAGATTTGCAGTCTTTAGTAACATTCTCCAATCCCAAGTTGACTCAATGTTTCAGACTCAGGTAGTCAAAACAATTGACAGGAGTCTTTTTAACAGACTTGATTCCATTATTTTGCTGAAATAAATGAAAAATGTTGTGTCAACTTTTAACCCATTACCACTCAATCCCTACTTTTGACGCCCCTGAGAAAGAAGCCTTTTGAAAACACTGTGGGAAAAGGAGAAAATGCTGGTAACCAGCATTTTCTCCTTTTCCCACAGTGTTTTCTACCCTTTCCAGAACAAATTTGTATTTTTCAGTCACCTTTATTTTGTCGTCTGCAAATGCTTTTAATTTGGACCAGTCCAAAATTTTCTCGTGTGGTAATGAGTTAATGTTTCTAAAGTGTGTTGATATGAGGAAAATGGGTCTCAACTCTCAAGTAACAGACTTAATATAAGCTGGAAATAGGCTCCTTCAACAGAGACTTGAGTTTTTGTGTGAAACGGGGCCCAGTTTCATGCAAAAACTGAGGTCTCTTTTTGCACTCAAATCAGCTAACTTGTAGGCCAGCTTAGGTTGAGTTTGTTATTTGTCATTTGTCTTCCTCTTGTCTATATAAAACTTGACAGTGTCATGAAAAAATACGAAATGACATTCCATTTTCTTTTTAACACGGCTGAAGTCAAACTAGGGAGTTGTCGTTTCTATTCTAAAATCCAAAGGATTTTCGTATTATGGACAGAAAAGTTGAAATAGACTGTCACCAATGATTGATCAAGGCAATCCGGAAAGGTTGTTGACCTATTAAGGGGCAGATAATTGTAGAAAAGTAATCCCAGCATGGTTTATTTGTCTCTATTCAGTGCAGATAATTGTAGAGAATTCATTACAACAGCTCTTACCTTTCTCTATCCATAGGTTTTTGGGAGGGTAAGATTTCCATCAGAATAAGTCACGGTTTGTACAGTTATAGTTAGCAAGATATTTTATACAAGCTAGACTAGTACTGGCTAAGGTCCAGGATAATGGCAGATTGTCAACTGCCCATAGATGGGGTGAGGAAGCTGTCACCAATGACGGATCAAGGCAAGCTAGAAAAGTTGTCGGTCTATTCAGGGGCAGCTGTGTTCAAGTGTACAGTCAATCTTACACATCTGATGTATTTCCTCAAAATGAAGGAATGGAAAATAATGGACAATTAAATCACCTACAGGGCAGAATTTTTTTACAGACCACGTCAGTGGACTTTTTTCACCTTCTATTCAAAGATGGCGATTTGAATAAATTTAACATTTTGCAGAGCTCAGGACTAGACTGCAAAAATTGTGTAAAAACCAGTACTAGGATAGTTATAACTGCAAATATTTTTCAGGGGTATTTTTTTCCTGGACCCTGAAAGGTAACAAGCTTGTGTGACAAATCTTGCCTAAAACTGTCCTTACCAGGACTTAAAATGATGCAACTCAAACTCTTCCTCAAATGTATGGATAGAACCCTAGACTCTTACCAGTATTAGAGAAGCTGATATTGGCCCTTGTTATAACCTAATAATCATGGAGATAGTTTTCAGTCCTACCAAATTCAAAATACATATTACATGAAGAGTTTTTCCTGGATCCAAATCAGTTTTAAAGTGGCTGTCACATTAATGTACCACTGGTGCTTTGATATCTCTGATATGAGAAAATAAAACTTGAGGGGATTATTTTTTTTTTACAACAATCTGTCCCTGAAAGATCAATAACCATTCCGGTTTGTTTTGATCCAACTTTAGAGGCAGTATATCTCTTTTGTGCTGTGAAACCGAAAATCTTGGTCTTTTCACTAGACATAAGACTTCCACTATTTTGTCTCCAGTTGAGTAATCAACTCTGCACTTTTTTTTGATGGAATTTCCTTGATGCTAAACAGAGCAAATAAAAAATTTGGGAAGGTTTTATGAAATTGATAAAAAAATTCTACCTTTTTTCCTGTTTACAGCATGCTTTTAAGACTTTTTACGACTTTACAAACCCACCTTTCCTCCCACACTGGGCTCGGCAAATTTTTTTCTGAGGATTAATTCCTCTCTCACACCTGATTATTGTTTGAAAGATTATGATGTGGGAAAGCAGCCAGTGGCTTGGAAAGAAGATTGTGTGGAGTACTGGTAAAAGAGATTCCAGGAAAGCATGGATAGATGCTCTGGCTGCAGCAATATAACTGATATAATGTAGAAAAACTGCATCAAATACCACCCAATCATAAGAGTTTATGTACACAATTCATTTACCATTATTATTGCACTTTATTGAAGTTATTTTCGAAGTTGTGTTTAGAGATTTAATAGGAGAAAATTCAAGTAGTGAACTGTTTAGCTCTACAGGCCTGAGGCCAGAAGAGCCAATGCCAAGGCAAGTTTCTGTCATCTATCCATCATTCTGTCCATATAGGTCACATTTGTAGTTTGATCTTTTTAAAAATTATGCACACGATTCATTATTAATCAATAGTGTGAAACCCTTTCAGCCTTAAAAGAATCCAACAAGTAGGGAGAGTTTGATTTCTACACAATAAGGTTTACAAATTTTTTTTTTAGTCATATATTTCTGCAACTTGCACAGATTATATGTATTAACTCTTTACCAAACAACATGATTTTAGACATAACCAAATTGAAAGGATTTGTAGAAAGCAATTTGAGCATCGCTCAGATAGTGAAAATTGTCTTTGAAATTGGCACAAAAATGTTGTGAAAATGTTATTTACTTGCATTTTCCCTTTTTTCCTCAATATTTTAAAACTACTGTATTTGCAGACTGATTCATGTGTACAAAATGTCCAAATTATTTGTGGCACTTTTTTTAAAGCTTGATTCTATTGTATATTACAGTGATTAATAAAGCCCTGTTTTATTTGGACTGATTTCAAAAGATTTGAGGATTTACCATGATTAGTGCCCTATTTGTCCCTTGCAAGATCTGTATTAAGCTGTTTTTATTCTACTACTCCGACTGGAACACATTCAGGCCCAGTGCAAACCTGTTTTTTTTTTTTAATTTGGTATTAGTGACTAATGGATGTTAGAAAAATGACAAATTTCCTGGAATATGGCCTGAAGCTGATGATAATGTAGGAAAATTTGGCATAAATTTAACTGTTTCAATCACTACATTGGTCATTAATTGCTAATAGAGAATTTTCTAAAAGGGGGGGGGATTAATGGTATAAGTTTTACCCTTAAAAATGCCTGCCAAATTAGAAAAGGATTATTAAAATAAAAAAGAAAACAGACATAGATCATGTAATTTCAAGGTTGATTTCATCACAATACCAAACAAAACATCAGGCATTGCACATCACGGATGATACTGCATGCTCTGTGCAGTCTGAACTTGATCTACCATATCTGCAAAATGAAATTTAAGTTGTACTTGGCTCTGATATTTGGTAATGGTCTCTTTTATGCAATTCAAGAAAGGTCAGATAACATTAAGAATCTACTTTAAGTAAGATCAACCCAGTCTCTTGTTAAAGCCCCATTCTCACAATCATCAGTGTTTCCTGGGTGGGTTCTTTTTCCTTCAAGTGAAGTGTAGCTGGTTATCAGAGGGTGTTTTCACACTAGGAATGGGTTAACATCCTCATACACCTGATGTTTCCCTGGTTTTATCCTGGAAAAGAAGCTGTATTGTGTGCTGTGACCACAGACTGTTGAGGTAACGCTCCGCTTTGGGATGGAATACCAACGGTTTGTCTTCAGTGACGTTCTGAAGATTGCCAGAATTGTCCCATCACACCCCACTTGTGTGATAGTGACATGCCAGTGTCATGCTGTCATCAACAGGTTACCAACACAGGGTATGCTCCTAGAGGTGATTGAACTTGCTGCCAAATCACCAAGGTTTATAACGATTTTTGCCCCGATATATATAATGCAGTTTCAAGGCAACTCTCTCAAGAATACCTCACAAAATATGTTGTACATCACAGATTATGCCACTTAGAATATTCTTTTCATGTGGCCTTGGTTTATCCTTTTACCTTTCAATCTTTAAGCTCTACTGGCAGGGTTTCCGTGGTCTGTCCATCTGTCCGTCCGTCTGTCTGTCCGTTAGTCTTTTTCTTGTTTACGCGATAAAGTCTGCATTTTTTGTCAGATTTTTGTGAAACTTGCAAAGATTGTTTATCTTATCAATACCTTCAACCGTATTGATTTTGAGAAACATCATACAAACAGTATGAGAAAAGTAGCCATTTCAAGTTGAAAATTTCAAATTCTTGTTTACGCGATTAATTGTGCATTTGTTATCAGATTTTTGTGAAACTTGCACAGTTTGTTTATCTCATCGATAACTTCAACCCTATTGATTTTGAGAAAAATCCAACTTATAAAATGGGAAAAGTAGCCATTTTCAGTTGAAAATTTCTAATTGTTGTTTGTGATAAAGTCTGCATTTGTTGCTAGATTTTCACGAAACTTGCACAATCTGTTTATCTTACCAATAGCTTCAACCCTATTGATTTTGAAAAAATGTCAAACAAACAGTATGGGAAAAGTAGCCATTTCAATTTGAAAATTTAAAATTCTTGTTTTAATGATAAAATCTGCATTTCTCGTCAGATTTTCATGAAAATGGCACAGTTTGTTTATCACATCAGTAGCTTCAACCCTATTGATTTAAAAAAAAACATCCAATAATTCATATAGGAAAAGTAGCCATCTCAAGTTGAAAATTTCAAATTCTTGTTTACGTGATAAATTGTGCATTTGTTATCAGATTTTTGTGAAACTTGCACAGTTTGTTTATCTCATCGATAGCTTCAACCCTATGGATTTTGAAAAAATCCAACAAACAGTATGGAAAAAGTAGCCATTTCAAGTTGACTGCCAGTAGAGCATATTCAGGCCCATCAGGGCCTGCTAGTTTAATGACCCTGAGACAAAGGGTTCATGATTTCACATTGGAAAAAGGAGAAACCAGCATTTTCTGAAATTTCCAACAATGTTTTGTGCCAGTCAGTGAAAAATTATACTTTTTGATACATTCAGGGCTTTAAGCTCGATTACTGTTGTTCATTCAAATTGTGCACAATTCTTTTAATGCGAAAAGTGCAGTCTGATCTTAAATCTATGCTATCTGTCACTTCATTCTAGTCCCAGATTAGACTAGAGATTACCTCCATTATACCCCCCACAACTTAGTTAACAGGGGTTATATTGAAATTGCTTTGATTGCCTGTCTGTCCATTTGCAGAATTAAAAAAAAAAATGATGACATAAAAGTTTTCATTGTCATAGTTGAATTTCTAATTTTATTTCAGACTTTTTTTGGAAAAAGTCTGGGAAGAATGACATTGACAATGTTCTGGTTTGAAAATTTTTTCTCTGTCATGGCCCTTAAATTTCATAGTTCCTAAGTCTGTTCCCATGCTGGGCCCCCGCCATTCGGGGCCTTAGAAATAGATGGTTGCCTTCGCTTCTGTGGCATATGGGTGGTAGGAGTCCCCAGAAACAGAGCAGACCGACGTGCAGTATCACCCTTCTCTACCAGCTCTTCTTTGGTAGAGTTCTCTGTCTGTCAGCGTACCTGTCTTAACTCTTTATCAAACGACAAAATTTTAGACTGGTCCAAATAGAAAGCCCTTGCAGATGACAATACAAATGTAACTCAAAAATTGAAATTTGTTTCGGGCAGGGTAAAAAAGATTGTGGAAAAAGGAGAAAATACTTTACCAGCATTTTCTCCTTTTCTCACAATGTTTTCAATAGACTTCAATCTCAGGGTCATAAAAACCAGGGATTGTTTGGTAAAAGGTTAATGAAGTGGAGGGCTTCAGGGTATACTGGAATTGCCATGACTGTCTTTCCGTCTGTCCGTCCGTCTGTCAGTCCATCGGTAGACACATATTTGCCTGGCAAAATACTCCGTCAGTTTTTCAGGAACTGAACTGGTGTTTACACAATGTTTTCATATATATGAAGTTGTGCATGTGTAATTTTCATGACCCTAGTGCAATTAGTTGACATGTGTACCGTACACTAATCCAAAATTAAGGGACTTGATATATATTTCCAATATTGACCAATATCTTTTACCATAATAAAATGGTAAGAAACTTCATTTTATACTGTTGATCACAAGTCATAGACAATTATTATTTATTTGTATTTCATCAAATACCAGGCCATGGAGAAAAGGGGCTAAATGTGTAATTGTACCCCAACAAAAATGAATGTTTTCGGGGGTATACTGGAACCAGCGTGTTTGTCCATCTGTGTGTCCATCTGTGTGCAAAATACTAGCAATTGCCTGTTTCTGTCAAAGCACTGGTGGGGTTATTAAGTTACATTTAGTGACAGCTCTGGTTGTATCATGGACAAATGAACATCTGATTGTATGTCTTTCTGGACAGATACCTTCCAAAGTCCATGCACAAAAACTAATGGAAATTCATACATGTGTTCCTTATAATGTCTGCCCAGTTATGTTGGAGTTTTGATATTCAATATGGTGCCATAGAAAAAGGGGGCTTCATGTATATTTCCATTAGGGATCAATACCCTTCAACTCAGAATCCTGTATGAACATGATGGTCCGCCAATATCATTATTTCAGCCTTTTTCATTAAACATTATGTCATGGAAAAGGGGGGCTTGATGTATACTTTCATTATGGACAATATTTCTTTAACTAGACGACAAAATGTTGTGAAATTTCATTTTTTAAGTTGTTTATCATAAGCCACAGACAACATTTATTTGTTTTTATTTCATGAACACGTCATGAAAAAAGGGGGCTAACTGTATGATTTCATTATGGACTAAAAAAAGCCTGTTTGCCCATCTCTCCACCCCAACCCATATCTTGTAAAGTCCTTGACGAAAATTTATGAAACTTTATGCAGGTCTTCCATTGTGTAAATCGATGATACAGTTTTATTTATATAATGATGTGTCATGGAAAAAGGGAGGTTTAATGTACATATATATTATTTCAAACTGGTGGCTATGAAAAAGTAAAAACCAACAAGGTAGAAAAACAAAAAACAAAAAATCAATAAAAATACAGAAAAGTCCAAAAAGATTGAAATATTTTACATAAAAGAAAAAAAATAATTAAAAAAAAAAAAAAAAAAGGGAAAAAACCATAAAAAAAACACTAATTGTAAGAATAATAATAAAGTGTTTTAGAGAAAAAGAAAATGATAGATTTTATGAGGAAAAAAAGTGAAAAAGGATTTACCAAAAAAGATGTTTGTATAAAAAAAGTTTGTGTGTGTGAAGTAACTTATTGGGGGAATACTGGAATCGGCCTGTCTGTCAGTGTGTGTGTGTCTGTCGGTGTGTGTACAAAATACTAGCTATTGCCTGTTTCCGTCAAAGCGCTGGCGGGGGTTCTTAAGTCACATTTAGTGACAGCTCTAGTTGTATCATGGACCAATGAACATCTGATCATATGTCTTTCTGGGCAGATATCTTCCAAAGTCCATGCACAAAAATTAATGGAAATTCATACACTGGTTCCTTATGATGTCTGCTCAGTTATTTGTCTGTTTTGATATGCAATATGGTGTTATAGAAAAAGGGGGCTTCATGTATCCTTCCATTAGGGATCAGTACCCCTTTAATTCAGAATCCTACATGAACATTTATGGAACTTCATACGGTTTCTTATGATGGTCCACCAATATTATATAGCTTTTTTCATTAAATATTATGTCATGGAAAAGGGGGCTTGATGTATACTTTCATTATTGACAATATTTCTTTAACAAGACGACAAAATGTTGCGAAATTTCATTTTTAGCTCTACTGGCTGAATGCCAGCAGAGCTTGTCATGGCGTGGTTTCTGTCGTCTGTCCGTCCGTCAGTCAGTCTTTTTCTTGTTTACGCGATAAAGTCTTCATTTCTGGTCAGATTTTCATGAAACTTACAAAGTTTGTTTATCTCATCAATAGCTTTAACCTTATTGATTTTGGAAAAAATCCAACAAACGGTATGGGAAAAGTAGCCATTTCAATTTTAGAATTTCCATTTCTTGTTTACACAATAAAGTCTTCATTTTTGGTCAGATTTCCATGAAACTTGCAGAGTTTGTTTATCTTATCAATAGCTTCAAATTCCAACAAAGAGTATTGGAAAAGTAGCCATTTCAAGTTGAAAAACTTTCATTTCTTGTTAACGCCATAAAGTCTTCATTTTTGGTCAGATTTCCGTGAAACTTGCACAGTTTATCTCATCAATAGCTTTAACCCTATCGATTTTGAAAAAAATCTGACAAACAGTATGGGAAAAGTAGTCATTTCAAATTGAACAGTTTCATTGCCTGTTTATACGATAAAGTATTTATTTGTGATCAGATTTTATTAATTTTTCAGCTTGTTTATCCCATCAATAGCTTTTTAACCCTGTTGAGTTTGAGAAAATTCAACAAACACTAATGGAAAAGTAGCCATTTTGAGTTGAAAATGTCATTTTTTTTTGTCTTTGTGCATAATGAATTCCTATGTATGCTTTATTTAAAAGCAAACTCTCTGCCAGTAGAGCATATTCAGGCCCTTCAGGGCCTTCTAGCTATGTTGTTTATCATAAGCCACGGACAACACTTACTTCTTTTTATTTGATGACATGCCATATCATGAAAAAAGGGGGCTAAATGAATAACTTTATTATGGACCATATATATTTTATCATACTGCTTGCTATGAAAAAGATTTTTAAAAAACAGCAAAAGAGAAAACAACAAAAAAATCAATAAAAATGTATACAGAAAACTCCAAAAAGATTGAAATATTTTACAGAAAAGAAAAAAAGAATAAAAAAAGGAAAAAATAATAAAAAAAAAAAAGAAAATATAATTGTAAAAATAATGATGAAAGTGTTTTAGAAAAAAGACAAAAAGAAAACGATACATTTTATGAGGAAAAAACGTGAAAAAGGATTTTACCAAAAAAGATCTTTGTATATTAAGACATAACATAATTTGTATGTGTGTGTGTTTGTGTGTGAAGTGACTTTTTGGGGGGAATACTGGAATTGGCCCGTCTGTCCGTTTGTGTGTCCCACCGTGTGTGTACAAAATACTAGCTATTGTCTGTTTCTGTCAAAGAACTGGCGGGGGTTCTTAAGTCACATTCAGTGATGGCGCTAATGGTATCATTGACCAATGATCACCTGATCATATGTCTTTCTGGGCAGATATCTTCCAAAGTCTATGCACAAAAATTAATGAAAATTCATATGGAAAAAGGAGACTTAATGTACAATCCCATTACGGACCTCTTATATATTCTATCATACTGTTTATTTTAAAAAAACAATTCTATCATACTGTTTACTTTTAAAAAGACAAAAAAAAAAGGAACAGCAAAAGAGAAAAAACAAACAAAAAAGTCAATAAAATATATACATAAAATCCAAAAAGATTGAAATATTTTACATAAAAGAAAAAAAATGAAAAAAAAAAACAGTAAAAATACAAACAATAATAGTAAAAAGAATAATCAAGGTGGAAAAAAGAGAAAAAGAAAATTATAGATTTTGTAAGGAAAAAAGCGGAAAAGGATTTACCAAAAAAAAGGTGTTTGTATTTTAAGACACAATTGTTTGTGTGAAGTGACTAAAGAATATTATTAATTTAATGTTACAAAACATTTGTATTCACCCATTTGAGCTAGCCATTTTTGTCTGTTTGTCTGCCTGTCTGTCCCGCTGTCCCTTTGTTCCTCTGTCTGTCCATCTGCTGTCCATAGACTCAAATTTGTCCCTTGAAATACTCTTGACAGTGACTAGTGTCTTTCTGGGCAGATATCTTCCAAAGTCCATGCACAAAAACTAATGGAAATTCATACACTTGTTTCTTATGATGTGTGCCCAGTTATTTGTCTGTTTTGATATTCAATATGGTGTCATAGAAAAAGGGGGCTTCATGTATTCTTCCATTAGGGATCAGTACCCCTTTAATTCAGAATCCTACATGAACATTTATGGAACTTCATACAGTTTCTTATGATGTTCCACCAGTATTATTATTTTAGCTTTTTTCATTAAATATTATGTCATGGTAAAAGGGTGCTTGATGTATATTTTCAGTACGGACAATATTTCTTTCACTATAGCAAAATGTTGTGAAATTTCTTTTTTCTGTTGTTTATCATTAGCCACAGACAGCGGTTATTTGTTTTTACTTCATGAAATGCCATGTCATGAAAAAAAGGGGGGGCTAAATGAATGATTTCATTATGGACCAAAACTAGTCTGTTTGCCCATCTATCCACCCCAACCCATGTGTTGTAAAGTTCTTGATGCAAATTTATGAAACTTCATGCAGGTCTTCCATTTAGTTGATTGTTAATACTGTTTTATCTATATAATGATGTGTCATGCAAAAAGGGGGGATTGTTGATTCTGTTTTATCTATATAATGATGTGTCATGGAAAAAGGGGGTCTAAGGTATATTTCTGTTTTCATTAAATGAAATGCCATGTTACTGAAAAAAGAGACTTAGTGTACAACCCCGTTATGGACCTCTTATATATTCTATCATACTGTTTACTATAAAAAAGACAAAAAAAAAAAAAACAGCAAAGGAGAAAACAAAAACAAAAAAATCAATAAAATATATACAGAAAATTCGAAAAAAGATTGAAATATTTTACATAAAAGCAAAAAAGAAAAAAAAAACCAGTAAGAATAGAAACAATAATAGTAAAAAAATAATAATCAAAGTGGAAAAAATAGAAAAAGAAAATGATATATTTGATAAGGAAAAAAAAGTGGAAAAGAATTTACAAAAAAAGATGTTTGTATATTAAAACATTATAGTTTGTGTGAAGTGACTAGAAAATATTATGAATCCTGCCTGTCTGTCCCGCAGTCTGTCTGTCCATCTGCTGTCCATAGATGTAAATTAGTCCAATAAAATACTCTGACAGTTTTTCAAGTACTGAATTCTAATTTACACTCAGTATTTTTATATAATATATGAAGTTATGCACATGTAATGTTCATGGCTGTGGTGCAATGTGTTATGGAATATTCTTCCCTTGAAATTTTTTCAACTTTTACTTTTATACTAAATTATTCTACTTTCTGTGACAGAGATAAAGGGAGTTTGATGTATATTTTCTTTTGTTTTCATTTAATGAAATGCCTTGTTATGGATAAAGGAGACTTAATGTAATCCCTTTGTGGATCCCTAATTTTTTTTTTTCATACTGCTTGCTATAAAAATACAAGAAAAGAAAAGTTGAAAAAAAAAAAACATAACAGTATACAGAAAAGTCCAAAAAGATTGAAATATTTTACATAAAAGAAAAAAAGGTTTAAAAAAAAAAAAAAAAAAAGGAAAAAGGAAAAAAAAAAAGGAAAAAAAAAAAATCATAATAGAAAAAGAAAACAATATATTTCATGCAGGAAAAAAAAAGATTTAGTAAAAAACATGTGTATATATTAACATGTGATAGTTTGTGTGTGTGTAGTTACTAGATAACATTATGATTTTAATGTTACCAAAAGTTTGTGCTCATCTATAGTCCAGGAGATTTCAGTCCTTTACTTCAAAATTATTCATGTTTCAGATCTAAAACCAAAACATGAAGAATACTCATGTCATGCAATATTGGATGTTCTGGACTTTTGTTTAAAGAATATATAAAAGTAAAATACTCTTGTGAGACTTTCGTAGATTGTTAAAGAAGGAAACTCAATTTCTAATATCCATGTGTAACATGATGTTTTGTTAGAAGTCCATATCTCAGAAATGAAAAGAGAAATGATTTAATGTGTAATGCTTTGTTGGATGGTCCGTGTGAGACCATACATGTTATATTTTGTGGCCAAACCTTTCTATGAGGATTGTAGAAATTAAAGCTGTTGGTCGAAAGTAATCCTGCTTTAGGAAAGGACATCATTATAGCAGCTCAGTTGTGGCCCTTGAATTTTATAGTATTAAGTTTGTTTCCATGCTGGGCTTCCGCCACTCGGGGCCTTAGAAATAGGTGGCTGCCTTTGCCTCTGTGGCATATGGGTGGTAAGAGTCCCCAAAAATAGAGGAGACCGATATGGAGCATCACCCCTCACCAGCTCTTTTTTGGTACAGTTCTTTATCTGTCAGAGTACCTATCACATTTCTTTGTGCATGCTCCAAAGCCCCTGATATATTACCTAAATTTTGCTTATTTGTCACATATATTTCAGCCTTAATATGATAGCATGTAGGACTGAGGGTTTACATATCACTACATACAAGGTTAAGGTCACAGCAAGGGTCCATATGAACTTCTTGTCCCTGGTTAAATTGTTTTCCATGGATTCATTCTCTGTCTCATCTTTTGTAAAGAGTTTTATAGTGATAGCTCTACTGACCTTCTGTTTGAAGAGCCCATCTTGTGTACATATCTGAATATGTATCTTTTGTGCAATTATCTTGAAATCTGCGCTAATTAGTTCTAATTATTATTCAAGGCAGTATTACTCCACTTGTATGGCAGATTATAATTCTGTGATTTCAGCAGCTTGCCAAACCATGAAAATGACCTCTTTTATTGAAGTATGAACTAGATGAACTTTCAAAGCTAAAAAAGTAAACAAATAAGTGTAAAAAGTCTTTGGTGGCATTTCATTTGTGTAATCCAGCTTAGTTTTGGCATTGACATTATTTTCCTTTCAGACTGTCATATGAAAAATAATACATATAAACAATGTTGGACACCAAATCTATTCTTTTCTTACAAAAACAATTTCTGATTGTTTCGGGAATTCCATATAACACCAATATTGCACCTTTTATAAGGAATTTGACTTGTCATGAATTAACCCTTTCCCAAACAATCCCTGGTTTTTACGACACTGAGACAAGCCTTTTGAACACTTTGTGGGAAAAGGACAAAATGCTGGTAACCAGCATTTTTTCCTTTTCCCACAGTGTTTTCTACTCTTCCAAAATCCAAATTCAATTTTTGATTCAAATTTATCTTGTCGTCTCCAAATGCTTTCAATTTGGACTAGATCTATCCAAATTTTTGTAGTTTGGTAAAGAGTTAAGATATTTGAGAGTTATTTTTTTATTAGAATACTGTTTGAAGTAACATATAATTGAGAGTATTCTTAGGAATTTGAAGTGGAATGTTGTCTGAAAACGATTTATCAGTGTATTAGAAGTAAAATGAATAAAGGAATTTTCAGGATTTTTTAGTGGAATACTTTCTGGAACCGATGTATCATGTGTTGGAAGTAACATTATGAATGAAGGAATTTTCAGGATTCTTTATCAAGTATCTGTGTTGAAATAAACATATGAATGAAGAAATTTTCAGGATTTTTTAATGGAATACTATTGGGAAATAACATATGAATGAGGGTATTTTCAGGATTTTTTTTTAATAGAATACTGTCTGGACTGGAGCCGATGTACCATGTGTTGAGAGTAACATAATTATGAAGTATTTTTAAAATTGTTGGAAGTTACACATGAATGAAGGAATTTTTTAGGATTTTTTAGTGAAATAATGTCTTCAGTTCATGTATCATGTGTTGAGAGAAAGATATGATTGAGGGAATTTTAAGGTTTTTTTATTCTGTTTGGTACCCATGTTTCTGTATTAGAAGTAGTGCATATTAAGAGTATTTTTTTAGGATTTTTCATAGAATGCTGTTTAGAACAGAATTGTCTGTGTTGGAAGTAACATATGAATGAGGGTATTTTTAGGATTTTTTAAAAGAGTTTTGTCTGGTACCCATGTATCTGTATTAAAAAAGGTATTGAGAGTATTTTATGGATTTTTTATAGAGTACTGTCTGGAACAGTTGTATAATGAGTTGAATGTAACATAAATTTTATGAGAGAAGGAATCTTTTATGATTTTTTGTATACAGTACTGTTTAGAACAGAAGTATTTTTGTTGGAAGAACCATATGAAAGAAGAAATTTTCAAGATTTTTTTGTAGTGGACTACTGTCTGGAACTGATGCATCATGTGTTGGAAGTAACATGAATGAGGGACTTTTAAGGATTTTTTAATAGAGTACTATTTAGAACAGAAGCATTTGTGTTGGAAGTAACGCATGAAGGAATTTTCGGGATTTTTAAGTGGAATACTTTGTGGAACCATTGTATCATCTGTTGGAGGTAACATATGAGTGAGGGAACTTTCAGGGTTTTTCAATAGAATACTGTTTAGAACAGAAATATCTGTGTTGTAACATATGAATGAGGGTATTTTTAGAATTTTTTAAAAGAATTCTGTCTGAACCCAAATTGTGTCTATCTTAGATGTAATGCATATTGAGGGTATTTTTAGGATTTTTTATAGAATGCTGTCTGAACCGATGTATCCGTGTTGGAAGTAACACACATGAATGAGACTATTTTTTAATTTTTTATTAGAATACTGTCTGGAACCAATATATCAGTTTTTGAAGCAACATATGAATTGGAGTATTTTTATTTTTATATTGCCCAGAACGAAATACCAGTGTTTGAAGAAATAAAATTAATGACATAACTTGTAGGATCCTTTTTGTAGTACATCGAGTTCTATAATTTTATCTAATCTTCTATGGAGAGTTCAAGCTGAAAGTCTAAATGTTTAGTACATGTACATAACATTCAAGGAGTATTATTTTGCTTAGTTATACATAAGGTAAAAGGTGGCTTGTTCCCAAGGTCTGTTGTACATTTACACAGTTGTATTTTTTTTATGGCTGAACTTTGGGAGAAGTTGTATAAAGCAACATTATCGAGGGGCGTGTTCCTTTCCCTAGTCCAAACACTCCGAACATGTTTAAGTCAATGGAGTATTTCGGAACATTGGGCCATGTTCTTCAGAACATCATCTGGTGGAACAAACATGACAGCATGCATGTCATAAAAGGTGACAAAAAGGGCATCATTTTGTTTTTCGTCCATTCCTTATTTATCATGTTTGTCTTATGTATGTTATTTTCACCTCGCATTATTGTTGTTTACTAAGTAAGTGCGCCCAATATGACCTAAGTTGTTGACAGGCCTTAAAACGCTATTCATTCTTCAGAACATATTCTGCCTGTTCTAAATCAATTGAGGTGCTGAATGGTTGCTAGGTTATACAAGATGGCTGAAATGTGGATAATTCTTCATGGTCAAACTTGCAATTGTCTTTTTTGTACTTGAGGTTCTGTAATTTTTAAAATCTAACTGACATTATTGAGATTATAGACAATATCTAGTATATAAAATAAAAAGATAGTTATTAATTCAAGTTATTCAAATGAGTTCAGTGTCTGCAGTTGACTTGTGGTATTATGAGGTGTGGTTTTTTTTTTCGCTATTCGAGGCGATGTATATTGTTGTCATTTTCTCCCTTTGTCAGTCCTTCCCCGTCTGTCCATCACTTCTTTCATCCATATGTAAATCAATTTCTTTTGAAAGCAACTTCTCCAACATTTCTTGATGGATTTGGATGAAATTTTCACAGAATGTTTTTCTTCTTTTTAATGTGTTCGGCTGAAACTATGGAGATATTACACCAAAAGAATGAATATTTAGTATGTAAAATATAAAAGAGAATTATTTTCAGAGTTGTTGAATTCTTGCGCATGGGTTGAAAGATTGCCCTGTTCCCAAAGTCTGTTTTTAGCTCACCTGAGCATAACATGCTCAAGGGGAGCTTTTAGGATCACCCTATGTCCGTCATATGTCCGTCATGTGTCGTCAACAATTCTTTTAACATCAACTCCTCCTTAATTGTCGGGTCAATTTGGACCAAATTTGGCTGGAATGTTCCTTGGGAGGTCCTCTTTAAAATTGTTGAGTTTCACTTTATCAAAAGCTCTGGCAACCAAACGGAATTCCCTAAGAAATTCTTTAAAAATCATCGTTGAAACTGCTTAGATTTTGAAATAGTATCACAGAGATATTCCTTTGGTGACTTTTCAAGAATTGTAAGAAAACTTTATTTACGGCGAAAAACAGCAGCCAACTGTTGGCACCTGCATGTGGGGCTCTAGTTCAACTTATGTTTTTAGTCACTATCAAGCATGTACTCTTTTTCAAGAAATTGTCCTTGGTTAATCAATCCATCAGTTTATTTGCAGAATTCTGATTCATCAAAATCATTGCTGTGGTGATGATTGTAGGGGTGGTGACAGATTTTGTCATGTCATGGAAGGAGGGGGCCTTAATGTATAACATGGCATTCTGTCTATGTTTTAATCTTAAATCTTGGCTGAAACTATGGCAACTTGGAGCCTGTACCCTGTACCACACAATCCTCAATTTAGTAATCTTGAGGAAAAAGGCCGTTTTGAAATCATTATTTGGGAAGGAAGGCATTACTAGTAACTAGGAGAAAATGTGGTGACCAGCTTTTTCTTTTTTCCAAGAACATCTTTACCCTTTCAAAGACAATCTCCATCATTTCAACTACGCTTATTTTGTTGTCGGCAGTGATTTGGACAAGAAAAAGTCCGACAGGTTACCATAATTTTCTTAGTTGTTCAAGTCCTGCACATAGTGTCAAAGATGGCGCTGTTCTCAAGGTCTGTTGATCTGTAGAGTTCTAAAGGCTTTATTCAAATCTTCTTGGTAGTTACTATGATGATTTTTGTCCTCAAGTCCTACACTTATGTGAGTAGGATCGTAGGAAGATTCTTAGGTAAGGTTTAAGTCTTGGGTCAAAGATGGGCTTTTCCAAGGATTTGGTGTTGTACACTGTTCTTTTTTTATCTTTCTTGGAAGACACAGCCAATAGCACCGAAATTTTGTATGTTCCATCAAGGGATGGTCATTAAAGATTTTAGAATTAGTCAGATGCTATAAACGTTTGCCATACCCAGGATAACCATATTTCCAAAAAATAAAAATAGTTATGTGTAATATACAAGTAACAAAAACCTGCTCTACAACCATTTGGCCTAGTGTGTTGATATTATGTAGCATCACATGGTCTTGTATAAATAAAGTAAACATCTTCAAACCGGGTCCTGCACATGGGTCAGTTATTTTGTAGAGTTACAATTTCATTTTCTTTTTCGCTATCCTTGTCTTGAAGAATAAGCCATGAGCCAGATATTTGGTCTTGGCATTATAAAATATTTCAAGTGCTTCTGGGTCACAGAGGGGCCTGCAAAGGGGTCAGCTGTTTTACTTTGTGTTCCGTAGGAATCTGTTTCAGAAATTTATTTTTTTTTTTGTTATTGTCTGAAACCATGGAACCTACAGCATAATACAGTAGTATCATAATGGTGTTCCTAGTCAAAGTTGTTCAAACTGTACACTTTGGGTCTAAGCTGGTCCTGTCCCAGGTACACATATTTTGCAGAAAGAAACATATGAGTACACATATATTACAGAAAATGACATAACTAACCATTTTAAAGAAGCATCCCTCTTAAGACCATAAGGTCTGATGTATAGTTATTTGTAACATAGCATTATACTGTTGTCCTGCATCAAATCTGCATGTCAGTGTCAGACAATTTTGCCAGGAGATAAAGGTCTGCTCTCATATCTTTTGAAGCCTTTGCCTGGCCTTAATACAGTTCTACATATATCAGTCTTGATATTTGATTGCATGCAGAGTAGAAGTTTCGCATACCTGTCTGTAAGGTCAAGGTTGTAACAGCAGTTAAAAGTTGAAAACACAGAATTAATGTCCCCTGAACTTTGTCCAGTTCTGAAGATCAATCACACTCATCATGTCATCAGAACCTGTACTGCTTATAAATCTTCACAAAAAGACACAAGTACTGTATAGACATAGATCCTGTAAGCAGGACTCTTGGGAAAGGGAGCTTAATGTACCTTTCTGGTGTGTTATACAAAGCAAGCTGTCACTAAGTTTGACTCAATTTTGTCTAAATTCCAGGTGAATCATGAAGAAAATTACCACAATTTGACCTGTAGCCAAAGTCTGGACCCTGGTAAGGCCTCGCATACTCTGAGGTTAATGCCTGCATAAGATCATACATGTGTATATGTTACATCGTATATTACAGATTATATTAAGTACTATATCATCGAATATGCATTAAAAATTCTCAGGGGCCATCATAACTATGTTGACATTATTTAGCTCAAGTAGACACATAGCAATACTCAATATATGAATCAGCTTTGTATAGGAAAGTTTTTCAAGGACATTTTTTCCAGTGACATGGTGGTGTACATGGCTATGTTTCCCATAAGTTTATTTTGGAAAGACATGTTGATTGCCAATAGTGCTAGCTGTCTGTCCATCCACGTTTCATAATTTTTGTTTAACCCATTAACACACAATCCCTACTTTTGATGCCCCTGAGAAAGAAGCCTTTAGAAAACATTGTGGGAAAAGGAGAAAATGCTGGTTACCACCAGCATTTTCTCCTTTTCCCACAATGTTTTCTATCCTTCACAAAACAATTTTCAAATTTTCTCTCACTTTTATTTTGTCGTCTGCAAATGCTTTCAATTTAGACCAGTCTAAAATATTGTCGTTTGGTAATGGGTTAACCTCCATAATCTCTTCAACTGTTTGACTGCTTGCCGAATGATGAAAAGAAAATCACACGAATGTCTACCATAATCAGGTGACATGCAGAGGTCTTACATAACATGAAATCATCCTTTATCATCATATTGATGGGAGATTTTATTCACACAAGTATCTAGTTGAAATGATAATTATAATTGTAATATAACTAAAACTGCACAAAAGAATTCTGACCAATATCTTCATATAGCTGAAATACAGTTGTATGTAAAATGCTTCTGGCTCTTTGTTACATGTGACATTCACATACATAGCTTATGCTTTATATTATTTATCTTCTAAATGAGATATGCGTGCTAAATGACCAAAGCTGTCAATACGCCATAAAACAACTTTCATTCACATTTACATAGCTTATTTAACTCTTTACCACACGAAAAATTTTTAGACTGGTCCAAATTGAAAGCATTTGCAGACAAACAAAATAAAGGTGACTGAAAAATTGAAACTTGATCTGGGAAGAGTAGAAAACATTGTGGGAAAAGGAGAAAATGCTGGTTACCAGCATTTTCTCCTTTTCCCACAGTGTTTTCAAAAGGCTTCTTTCTCAGAGGCGTCAAAAGTAGGTATTGTGTGGTAATGGGTTAAAGCTTAACTTATATAGATAAGATTCTATTCCTTAAGTAACAGCATCGACATCTTTATCAATTGACAAAATTGTAGACGAGTCAAAATTGAAAGCATTTGCAGACGACAAAATACATATAGCTCAAAAATTTAAATTTGTCTCGGGTAGGGCAGAAAACACGGTGGTTAAAGGAGAAAATGCTAGTTACCAGCAACTTCTATTATTCCGACAATGTTTAAAAGGCTTCTTTCTCATGGTTGTGAAAATGACATTGGTCATTTGATAAGATTAGACAATATGGGAAAGACTTTATTGCAATAACAATGTCTTTGAAATGAATTGCTCAGACAAGTTGTCCTGGCCAAATGGGTGATTTTGCTGCACCAAAAGTATACATGAAATATAGAATTCATACCCACATGCGTTTTTGATTTTCTGTTTTTCTGTCCATGAATTTTTGGGAAAAGTAAGATTCTAACCAATATGAGTCAATAGTTACAATAACTGTAGTCAAGATATATTTTATACAAGCTACCCTAGCTGAAATCCAGGTAAATTTCAGGTTAGAAATGGTCTACAAATAAAGAGTTTATGCTGTCACCAATGACGGATCAAGGCAAGCTAGAAAAGTTGTAGATCTATTCAGGGGCAGTTGTGTTTAATTTGCAAAGTCAATAAAAGCTACTTATATTGCTTGCAATGGTCAATAAAAGCTACATATATTGCCATTTCTTGTTGAGAGGCATAAATAAATCCACTGATGTAGCATTTAACAATCTGACAAAAAAAGCTTAACCCAAGTTTGTCAGAAATGTAGCAATTTCTACCATAGTTCATTATGGTGCTGGAACCATACCAGTAAAAAAGACCATTATGATGCATGTTTATCTGGACCCATACCAGTAATTAGCTTGGATAAAATAATACCTTACCTACAATTGTCTAAACATGCCTTATGTGGAAGGGAATCTAAACACCCCAAAGATTTATACGTAAAAACCTTGGCCCATATCAGAATTTGGCTATGCTATAACTTAAAAATTGCTTAGTTCTTAATTTCCTGGATACTTAACAGTGCAAGGAAACAACCCATTAAGGTAGGAAAGTCTGAGCAATTACTTTTGACAAGCAATTTCACCTTTTGCCACAATGTTTTCTACACTATCAAAAGGTGTCATATACACATAAGAAACGGCTTCATCCTTGCTGTTATTTAGGGTCAATTAGAGATACCATAGAAATGCCTTATGGGGTAAAGGGTTGAACTATACTTGGAGTACATGAAGTCCATGTTTAACTCTTTACAAAATGGAATTTTACACTTGTCCAATATGTAAGCATTCATCACTTACAGATATATGTATTGACAATGGTAAATACCAAAACCAGCATTCTTTATTAAGGCTCTCAAAGTCCAATTGAGATGCTTCTTACATTATTTGTCTTTCTGTTTGTCTTTCTGCTTGTCTGTGGATTTCCTGTGCACTCCATGTCACTTGTTCCTTTAATTTATAAGATCATTCAATTACGTTTACCTTGATGTGACTACATGCAAAACAGGGTATCATAAGCTCAAGTTTGTATTTAAAGCTAATAATTATGTACTACAATATTTCTTGAACCTACAATATTTCTTTTCCGACTGAAAATATTTCACAGACATAGCTACTGATTTGACATAACATGATATGCAGAGTGATGGCAGAATTTTATTGGAAAATAATGTTCTTGTTCCAGTGACGTTTATTAGGTAGCAGCTGATGGTTTCTCCAGTCTGCTATCTTGTATTCTTTAGCAGTTCTTTCTTTATAAACCTGCTAGCTGCTTTCCTTCATAACAAATGACATATTGCAAATTAGAATAATATTTAGGCACTGTACTCTTTCTAAACCAGCTAGCTGCTTTCCCTCATAAGCAAATGACAGCTTGCAAAATTAGAATGTATTTTTAAACAATTCTTTCTAAATCCTTTAGATGCTTTCCGTTATAAACAAATGACAGATTGCAAATAACAGTGCATTTACTTTCCAATAGTGAATATAAATTTATCTTTTATATATTACTATATGGATTGTCTAAACGTTACAATGATAGGATTCTTTTTATCATCCTGAGGCCCCAGATTATCACATATAATTTTTCTTTTATAATTCTTTTACACAGTTTCAATGATTACTTATAGTCTTTTTACATAAATTTATCACTTCAGAGCCCTAGCCTTGTACTAGTGAAAGCCAGGAAAATATGAATACTGTAATTATATGAGCTGTTGCTTTGATATGACTGAGATAATGTTGAAAGTTCCATAAACACCATTCAATCAATCAATCACCATACATTATGTGCATTAAAGTATTATTGGCATACAAATACATTTTTACAAGCTGCTTGAGCTGAAGTATATTGGCCCCCCCATCTTCTCTGTCCATCCATCCACCTGTCCCTTCATCCATCTGTGTGTCCATTTTTTGTTAACGCAACTCCTCCCACGTTTTTTGACAGATTTAGATGAAATTTTCACAGAATGTTTCTCATCATGTGACCCATCGCATATTGCGATGCAAGGTTTTGCGATATAGGGGCATATGTTGTGACAATGGCACTCTTCTTTTAGTACACATGATTCCCATTAACATTATATACAATAATGACAATCTTACCAAATTTCATGATGACAAATTACTATATGTACACACTCTGTCCTAAAGCTGGCTACAATGAGTTGGATGGTATCCAATGACACCCTTGCATTATTCATGCAGATAATACTTTGTGACCATACATTGATCTTCTACAAAGATATTAATGTATGAGCATGAAGGGGGACCAGTATCCTTGGACATGCATTATCCTTTTACCAGACTACAAAATTTTAGCTTTATCCAAATTCAAAACATTGCAGATGACTATTTCAATGAGGTTAAAATGGGGCATTTTTCACAGGTAAGTTTGAAAACATGGGAGAACCAGCATTTTCTCCTTTTCTCACATTGTTTTCAAAAGGCTTTTTTTCAGGGTCATTAAAAGTCGGCATTGTGCAGTAAAGGGTTAAAGATTGCACAATGTCATTCACATAAGAGCTGTGCTCTGGCAAACAGGCCTAATGTATCATGCCATGCAAATACATCACATGATTAGGGATCCATGAAATTCAGTTTGTCTACCAACCGGATCTATCATAAGGAACACCGGTCCCTTGACATACAGAAAATTGACCAATAGCGAAGTCTTGGCCCAGGTCAGCCGGCATGGACTACACAGGCTGACCTGAATTGATAGTTTTCGCAGATGCATTAACCCATTACCACACAAAACTGACTTTTAATGACCCTGGGAAAAAACCCATTAGAAAACATTGTGGGAAAAGAAGAAAATGCTGGTAACCAGCATTTTCTCCTTTTCCCACAATGTTTTCTACCTATCAAAAAAAATTGCACCATTTGAGCCACTAATATTGTCGTCTGCAAATGCTTCCAATTCAGACAAGGCTAAAATTTTGTCGTCTGGTAAAGGGTTAAAGACCCTTTTCCACAAAGCATAGCACATATATTATTGGAATGAATTGACCTGCAATTGACCTTTATGCAAAGAATAATTAAAGAGTGAATATTTATATCATTGGGTATAATTGGACAGTATGAAATCCTGTTGAAGGTAATTGTCAAGTTCGAACCTTACTGTGCCATAGGCAAAATAAGAGGCATTTGCTGATGACATAGATCAAGATCAGGGCTGCCCCTGCAAGTTTCAAGTTTGGCGCCATCAAATTTGCCACCTCATAAAAATTGGGGACAGTAGGAGCCAATTGAGGTAGCCATGTAGTACATTAACCCATTACCACACAATCCCTACTTTTTAAGCCTCTCAGAAAGAAGGCTTTAGAAAAACTTGTGGAAAAAGGAGAAATGCTGGTGCCCAGCATTTTCTCCTTTTCCCACAATGTTATCTACCCTTCACAAGACAAATTTCAAATTTTCAGTCACTTTTTTGTTTTCTGCAAATGCTTTCAATTTGGACAAACCTAAAATTTTGTCATTTGGTAATGAGTTAAACACTTCAGTTCATTGGCCGATGTTAAAGCTACTAAAAACCATTGCTCAATAGTGTTGTACAAGCTTACTTATGTTCCTTTTTACCCAAGAGTTTTCAAGGTTGTGAGATGCAGGAACATGGAATTTGTATTTGAACAGTAATACAGCATCTAAATACTATAACTGCCAACCTGTTAGATTTCCTTAACCCATTACCACACAATCCCTACTTTTGACGCCCCTGAGACAGAAGCCTTTAGAAAACATTGTGGGAAAAGGAGAAAATGCTGTTAACCAGCATTTTCTCCTTTTCCCACAATGTTTTCTACCCTTCACAAAACAAATTTCAAATTTTCAGTCACTTTTATTTTGTCGTCTGCAAATGCTTTCAATTTGGACCAGTCTAAAATATTGTCGATTGGTAATGGGTTAAAGCTACTAAAAACCATTGCTCAATAGTGTTGTACAAGCTTACTTATGTTCCTTTTTACCCAAGGGTTTTCAAGGTTGTGAGATGCAGGAACATGGAATTTGTATTTGAACAGTAATACAGCATCTAAATACTATAACTGCCAACCTGTTAGATTTCCTTAACTCATTACCAAACAACAATATTTTAAGTTTGTCCAAATCGAAAGCATTTGCAGATGACAAAATAAAAGTGACTGAAAGTTTGAAAATTTTTAAGGATTTCTTCATTTCTGTATATTGCAAGTAGCCCCCATTCACCAGACCCATATTTCTTGACGGATCAAAATTTTGTGAATAGTTTTTGAAAAGGGTCACCCAAGCAACATCTCTGTGAAATTACTTTGAAATCTGACCAGCAGTTTCAGAGAAGAAGATTTTTAAAGAATTTCTCTGAAAATTCCATTTGGTTGCCATGGCAACAAGACTTTTTGACGGAATCAAATTCTGTGAATAAATTTTAAAAAGGATCTCCCAAGGAACCTTCCAACAAGTTTGGTTCAAATTGGCTCAGCGGTTTAGGAGGAGTTGATGTTTAAAGAATTGTTGATAACGCACGACGGACAGCGTACACCGGGTGATCCTAAAAGCTCCCCTTAAGCATGTTGTGCTCAGGAGAGCTAAAAAGGGTAGAGAAATTATTGTGTAAAACTAAGAAAATGCAGGTTTTCTTCTTTTCTCACAATGTTTTTCATAGCTTTTTAGCTCACCTGAGCACAACGTGCTCAAGGGGAGCTTTTAGGGTCACTGGGGTGTCCGTCGTGCGTCGTCCTTCATGCGTCGTCAACAATTCTTTAAACATCAACTCCTCCTAAACCACTGGGCCAATTTGGACCAAACTTGGCAGGAATGTTCCTTGGGAGGTCCTCTTTAAAAGTGTTCACAGAATTTGATTCCGTCAAAAACTCTGGTTGCCATGGCAATGAAATGGAATTTTTTAGCAAATTCTTTAAAAATCTTCTCCTCTGAAACTGCTGGTCGGATTTTGAAATAATTTCACAGATATGTTCCTTGGGTGACCATTTTCAAAATGTGTTCGTGAAATTTTGATACGTCAAAAATTGTGGCTCTGGTGAATGGGGGCTACTTGCACTATACAGAAATCAAGGAATTCTTTAAAATTCTTTTCCTCTGAAACCGCTGGTCCGATTTTGAAATAATTTCACAGATTTGTTCCTTGGGTGACCCTTTTCAAAAACTGTTCGCGAAATTTTGATTGGTCAAGAAACATGGCTCTGGTGAATGGGGGCTACTTGCACTATAGGGAAATGAGGAAATTCATAAAAAATTTTCTTCTCTGAAACCGCTGGTCAGATTTTGAAATAATTTCTCAGGGATGTTCCTTGGGTGACCCTTTTCAAAACCTGTTCACAAAATTTTGATCCATCAAGAAACATGGCTCTGGTGAATGGGGGGCTACTTGCACTATAGGGAAATGAAGAAATTCTTAAAAATTCTTCTTCTCTGAAACGGCAAGACAGATTTTGAAATGATTTCACAGAGATGATCCTTGGGTGAGCCTTTTCAAAAATTGTTCACAAAATTTTGATCCGTCAAGAAACATAGCTCTGGTAAATTGGGGCTACTTGCACTATATGGAAATGAAGAAATTCTTGAAAATTCTTTTTCTCTGAAACCCCTAGTCAGATTTTGAAATAATTTGACAGAGATGTTCCTTGGGTGATCCTTGCTCTTGTGAATGGGAGCTACTTGCACTATATGGACATGATGAAATTCTTGAAAATTCTCTTTCTCTGAAACCCCTGGTCAGATTTTAAAAGAAATTTTACGACATGTTCCTTGGGTGACCCTTTTTATTAAAACTTGTTTGTAAATTTTGATCCATCAAGAAACGTGGCTCTCATGGATGGGGGCTACTTGCTCTTATACAGAAATGAAGAATTCTTAAAAATTCTTCTTTTTGAAACTGATGGTCAGATTTCGAAATGAATTCTACACGTGACCTTTTGAAAATTGCTTAGCAAAATTATAAATTTGGTTCCAATGTTTCAATACCTCAAAAAAAAAAATAGGCTATGGACATCTCAAAAATTCAGGTGAGCGATGCAGGGCCATCTTGGCCCTCTTGTTTTCTTTAGTGACCCAAAATGCAGAAATGAATGGCAATTGTTAAAAACTTCTCTTGACAGAAAAATCAGGTCCTGTGGAGCGATGCAGGCGCTCAAGCACCTCTAGTTGAAGAAGGTGGAAGTATCAAAATTGTGCACTTCCAAAATATAACAGACCATTAGATTAACTCTTTACCAAATGACAAATTTATATATATAGACCATTCCAAATCGAAATCATTTGCAGACAACAAAATAAAAGTGACTAAATTTGAAATTTGTTTTATGAAGGTTAGAAAACATTGTTGGAAAAGCAGCATTTTCTCCTTTTTTTACCATGTTTTCTGAAGGCTTCTTTATCAGGGTCGTCAAAAGTAGGGATTGTGTGGTAATGGGTTAAGATCAGACTGCGTTGAAATGTATTTTCTGGTCTCGATCAAATTGTCTTCTGGTCTTGGATCAAATTGTTAAGATATTTCTTGAGAGAATTTTAGCAAACAGGAGTCTTGAAATTGCAATATTGAGTCGCATCTGCCACTTGTTTAAGTCATTGTTCAAAATTTTGGTTCATACTCTGGATATGTGATTGGCTGAAGCGAAATCTCCAGTAACCAGACTTGCTAGCTAGTGTTAGGACTAAATCTGTACCAAACGACACCATTTTAGACATTTTCCAGTTGAAAGCATATGCACCAAGGACAAAATTAATGTTGATTCAAAAATTGATATTTGTTGTTGGAAGGGCAGAAAACATTATAGGTCACAGAAGGAAATGGTGGTTACTAGCATTTTCTACTTTTCCCATAATGTTTTCAAAGGCCATCCCAGTAAAGGTCATTAAAACTCGGGATTGTGTTGAAAGGGTAAATAAATATAAGGACAAATTTTAGAATCAGATTTAGAAGGCTTGGTTTAAAAGGCTTTAAGGTTTTTTCCTTGCGACCATGAAAGTAGTCATTTCATTTACATAGAGACTTTATCATATAATTCAGATTTTTGCCTGTTGAAGTGAAGCAGTGCTTTAGAAAACACTTAGGAAAAGAAGAAGAAAAGGCTGGTTACCAGCATTTTCTCCTTTTCCCCCCTCAGTGTTTTCTACCACGTCAGAGATAATATCCAATGAATTCAGTGAGCCACATTCAGAGCACGCTCTGCAGATGGGCAACCCTAAAATTTTGTCATGTTAAAAAGTTAACAGTTTAGATGTCCCCTTGATGGGTACAGCAGTGTTTTTACTCTTCAAATTGGCATAAATGTACAACAGTTTCATTATTTTTTTTTGTTGGTCTATTTTTGCTAGTTTCATGAAATCATGTGCATACATTACATAAATTATAAAACATCTTGGTATCATTTCTAAACATGCCTTATTGTTTCTTTCTTGGAAGAGGTTTGTTAACTCTAAACCAAATTATCCAATCTTTTTGGAACAATGTAACGGGAGACCACTCTTTCATGCTCCTCATGGTGTTGGCCTTACGTCCAGGCGTTCTAGGTTCAATTCCTGCCTGGTCTGTGTATTTATGCTATGCATTTGTTTCTTTGTTGCAGACTTTGTTCATAAGATGGAGGCTCATCCAGGATTGGCTATTGAGCCATTAATTCTATTTGTTGTCCAAAAACTGTCTTTGTGCCTTATAAGCCCTCGAGTCATCTAAAATGATGAATTTAACCCTTTCCCAAACAACAAAACTCTAGACTGGTCCAAATTAAAAGCACTTGCAGACAAAAAAACAAACGCGAGTCAAAAATTAAACTTTTCTTCCAGTCGGGTAGAAAACATTGTGGGAAAAGGAGAAAATGCTGGTTACCAGCATTACCAGCATTTTCTCCTTTGCCCACAATGTTTTCAAAAGGATTTATTTTCAGGGCCGTAAAAACAGGGATTGTTTGGTAAAGGGTTATAAGAGGGTATGTTACAGGAGACTTCTGCATCATGCATGGCTTAATCCTGGGTCAAATACAATACAGTGCCTAACAACTTTGTTATGGTAATCCCCTTAGCTCAGTGGTTATGGTGTTTGCCTTTTGTGCAGAGTTGTAGGTTCGAATACTGCCCAGACCTTGTATTTCTGTTATGCATTTGTTTATTTGCTTCTTTGTTACAGACTTTGTAAGGTTGGGGCTCGTCTACTGTTGGCTTTGAATCATCAATAAATGATGACTTTTTCCTTCATTCATGAATTCATCCAGGTTTAAATACAAAACGTCTCAGTTAGGGACAATTCTCTTTAGCTCAGTGGTTATGGTGTTGGCCTTTCATCTGAGTGTTCTAGGTTTAAATCCTGCTCAGTCCCTGTATTTATGCTATGCATTTGTTCATTTGTTTCTTTGTTACGCACTTTGTTCATAAGAACACAGTGGAAAAAAAGCTTTTCAAAACATAATCCATTACCACATGCCCCTGAGAAAGAAGCCCTTAGAAAACATTGTGGGAAAAGGAGAAAATGCTGGTAACCAGCATTTCTCCTTTTCCCACAATGCTTTCTACCCTTAACAAAACAAATTTCAAATTTTCAGTCACTTTTTGTCATCTGCAAATGCTTTCAATTTGGACAAGTCTAAAATATTGTTGTTTGGTAATGAGTTAAAGGATAAGATGAAGAAAAACCTGAATACCAGCATTTTTTTTCTTTTCCCACATGTGGTCTGACCTTAATAAATACTAGTAATGCTTCAAGGTTGATGGGCAATCCCCAGACTTTGTTTGTTCAAACTATTTTTTTCATTCTATTATTTTGTACTTAAAGTTTCACCAAAAAAAAGAAAAAAAAAAAACTTCTATCACAAGTAAAATCTTGATTGTCTCAGATTATAAGGCTTGCAACATGCAGTAAGGGGCTTTTGAACATTTGCGTAAAGTATGGTCTCGGATCAGCATGCGCATCCACACAGGCTAATTAGACACAGCACTTTACGTCTACGTTAGATTTTGTTCTTCAGTAGACCTTTGCAAAATAGGAAATTACATAAAAACGGGAAGTGTTACTTTGATGAGCCTGCGCGGACTGCACAGGCTGTTCTGAGGTGACGCTCTACCCAAATGTCCGAATGGCCCCTTTGTGTGTGTTGCAACCCATATAGAAATAATAATTTTGATTAGTTGAGAAATTACCTATCACTTAATATGGACAATCAGTTTATAGTGTTTTAATCTAATTACCATATTTGTAGTTGTCAGGTTATTTAGGGATATAAATCAGCTACTGTAGAATGAAATGGGAAATGATGTATTATTGCACATAATTTAATTTTGTAACCTTTGCAACTCCTGTTATCTATACTGACTTGACTCTATACGGACAAATTTTAGCCTGGGCCAAATTCAGAGCATCTGTAGACAACAAATTAAGTCTTGTAAATGTGATTATGTCTTCCTTTGATAGAGTAGAAAATATTGAAAGAAAAGGAGAAAGTGCCGATTCCAGCATTTTTCTCCTTTTCCCACAATATCTTCTATAGGCTTGTTTCTCATGGTTGTTTAAAGTCAAAATTGAATGAATGAATGAATGATTGTTGTTTTATGGCACATTGACAGCTTTGGTCACTTAGCGCGCATGTCTGTGTTAAAAGATATTAAAACTAGAATTTTCAAAACTGAAAAATGTTTGAATGAATTAAGGGTGGTAAAAGGTTGAATTAAGAAAGATTATGTTATCCTAATACACCTGGTGCTCAACGCAACATAGGCCTAAACTATATTTTTCAAAATTTTACAGGAGACACAAAAAACAGTGTCATATAATTATATTATTGTGGCCAATTTTTATGTCACCTCTCACCTTTTACGGCATGGGGAAAAAAATGGGAACTCTGCATTAAAGGGTTAAGAAAAAGGAGGAGGAAAAACAAAAAAAGTATAGCAGATACATTTAATGACAAAAATATCCAGCCATGCCCTGACAAACTGCAGTGCCAACAAAAACTTTGCAAGTGATCTCCTGGTTTTACCAAAATGTGTTCCTCACCTTTCAAATAGTTTCGTCTTTTCCTCAATTCTTTCCCCTTTTTATTACACATATTAACCCTTTCCCAAACAATCCCTGGTTTTTACGACCCGGAGATAGAAGCCTTTTGAAAATATTGTGGGAAAAGGAGAAAATGCTGGTAACCATTTTCTCCTTTTCCCACAATGTTTTCTATCCTGCTGGAAACATATTTCAATTTTTGCGTTACATTTATTTTGTTAACAGTCTGCAAGTGCTTTCGATTTGGATCAGTCTAAAATTTTGTCGTCTGGTAAAGGGTTAATTAACCCATTACCACACAATCCCTACTTTTGACGACCCTGAGAAAGAAGCCTTTAGAAAAAATTGAAGGAAAAGGAGAACCAGCATTTTCTCCTTTTCCTACAATGTTTTCTACCCTTTACAAAGCAAATTTCAAATTTTCATTCACTTTTATTTTGTCCTCTGCAAATGCTTTCGATATGGACAACCTAAAATTTTGTCGTTTGGTAAAGAGTTCATTGTTCAGTGGTAGAAATTAGCACAATAGGGCCAGCAACATGCAAAAAAGGACATTCCGATATTTGCATGTAGTGTTGTCTCTGATCAGCCTGTGCAGTCTGAGCCGGCTGATCCAAGACAACACATTCTCATCTTGTGTGATTTTTCTATTTCACCTCAGTCTACTGTAGGAAAAAAAAAAAAAGTTGACATAATGTACCTGCTCGGATTAGTGCAAGCTGTTCCTAACCACACTTTGCACAAATGTCCAAATGCAAGCCATATGCAGTGATTGGTTAATTATATACTACTCAAACTTTGATAGGGATCACGTACATGATGTATATATTTCTGTATGGGTTTATAAGTTACAACAGTTTTGCATAAACTCTTTACCATACTATAAAACTCTAGATTTGTCAAAGTTGAAAGCATTTGCCGACCAAAAACTAAATGTGATGTGCACTATGCTGTCTGTAATAGGGTAGAAAACATTGTTGGAAAAGGAGAAAATGCTGGATACCAGCATTTTCTCCTTTTCCAACAGTGTTTTCCAAAGGCTTCTTTCTCAGTGTCTTTAACAGTCTGCATTGCGAGGTAAAGGCTTCAAGATCCATTTCCATCGGTCATTTTAATGTAAGTTATTGTAAGACCATACATGATAAAGGCCACAAATATGTTTAGAGATTGTTTTAGGGTGATCTGTAGCAAATTTTGAGTAGTATATATTCTTTCCCCTTAATACCCAACTTTTTAGTTTGAAGTACAGTAATTATCTTCATAAGAAACAGGGAGATTATAACAAAGTCTCAGTTTTTGAAAATTTAAACTCAAAGATGGGGAAAACTTTGCTAATACTTTTCATGGTAGCCTGCCATTATTGTATGGGTTCCCCTTTTGAAAGTTAACAACTTGTCTTGAGTTTTATGTAAACTGAGATACCATGAAATATCAAAGGTTTTTGCCACAGACATTGATGCTACGCCTGTGACAATTTCCCCGCATTTTCTTCAAAAACAGCCAAGCTAAAAATGCTGAATAACAGTATTTTTTAACCCATTACCAAATGACAATATTTTGGACTGGTCCAAATTGAAAGCATTTGCAGAAGACAAAATAAAATTGATTGAAAATTTGAATTTTGTTTTGTGAAGGGTAGATAACATTGTGGGAAAAGGAGAAAATCCTGGTTACCAGCACTTTCTCCTTTTCCCACAATGTTTTCTAAAAGCTTCTTTCTCAGGGGCGTCAAAAGTAGGGATTGTGTGGTAATGGGTTAAAAAATAAATTGTTATACCTGTTTCTTGAAAAGGCTGTCTCCCATAGGGTCATTTCAACCTTTACAACACAATCCCAGGTTTTAACAACTCTGAAAAAGAAGCACTTGAAAACATTGCTGGAAAATGAGAAAATTCTGGTTACCAGCATGTTTTTCAGCATTTTCCTAACAATTTGTTCAAATATGTGGCCTGTCACGAGAAAACAGACAATCCATATATCAAGAAGGTGGAAATCTGTGAATTCCGTATATCAAGGAGGTGGAAATGGATCAACAATAGTGAAGGTCAATTTAAGTTGATAGTTCAAAAATAATAGTATAACAAGGTAGAATAGCCAATTTTCATACAGAAAATATCATAAAAGCCTACAAAATTTGTGCAGTCTAACCAAGGTTCACACTCTTTCCAGATCCCAGATGGTCCCTTTTTGTGTGACGGATAACATATTACATGTAGATATATCCAGGCATTTGAGCAACATATAGTTTGTCTGCAAATACTTTCAGTTTCACCAAGTTTAGATTTTTGTGTTTGGTAAACATTCAGATGAGGCCCCATGCAGTATCTCAGCACATATTTAGGGCATAAATCTACAGATCCTGAATTAACTCTTTACCAAAAACAAAATTTGACACTGGTCCAAATTGAAAGTACTTGCAGACAAAAATAATTAGGACTCAAAAATGGAAATTTGTTTTGGGAAGGGTAGAAAATAATGTGGGAAAAGGAGAAAATGATAGAATGCCGAATAGTAACAACTTGGAGTGGAAGGGTTTTGAAATCATTGTGGGAAAAGAAGAAAATGCTGATGACCAGCATTTTCTTTTTTTCCCTCCCATTTTGCAGACAGACTTCACAATTTCAGCTTCACTGAAAATTGTATTTTAAATTTTGACAAATCTATAAGATTTTTAGTGTGGTGGAAAGAGAAGACCATAAAAAAGAAGGTGTTGTAAATATCCTGGGTTAGGGAAGAAAGAAATCCAATCATTCAAAATGAAGAAGGCTACAAATTTGCCAAGAGGGTCCGTCAACTCTTTGGAGAGAATAACCATTGCAAAATCAAAAAATAAGAGCAGGAAAAGGAATCACTGCTTTCATTCACATCATTTTATCATACTTTACAACATTTTATCAATTTCCTCATACCTTTCAACATTTTATCAATTTTATCAATATAGATAAAAGGTTATCCCATTAACAAAGAGGCTACTATCAGGTACATCATTGACCTTCATACCCTTGAGCAATATGCATGTTCCCAATAGCAACTCATGGGTCACTGATTAAATTTTTGGTGCAATTATTACTTTAGGTAGCATTTTATTGAAAAATGTGGCTCAATCCTAAAGAACAGAACTTTACACAAAATATGTGTTGTCATAACGTAACCTCCCTCAAAACCAAGATAAGGGTGAATTTGCTACTGCCATTCCTCTAACATCAAGATCAGTTCAGCTAGACTAACACATCTTTTAAAAAAATCATAAAATCAGTAATTACACCTCTGTGTGAAAAGCACTGCTTTTCCTCAATAGTTTTTAGCAATCTGAAGAATGTATGATAATTTGTGGTCCATCACTCCTTACATTTGTTCAATATACAACATTCACTGTCTGGGTTCTTTTTTTCAGCAAAATGGTTCATCTTTGCTTTACCATAATGTATGTGGCTCTAATACTATACTGTACCTAAAAATATATAAAGGAAAAAAAGGGGTAAGGAACTACAACCACATCCCCAAGTAGGCCAAAATAATCGTTCAATTCAGCTTGGTGCTCTCAGAATGGCAAATTTTGAAAACTGCAATTTTATTCACTAGTCCTTTCTTTGTAAGGTGACACAATATTGTATTCTGTATCATAAAAATTTAAACACTGACCCAGACAAGACTGTTCACTTAGCACTGTGTGGCAAATATTTAACGAAACATATATTTTGCATATTAATGGTCATTTTCTTGAATTGCTCATTTTGGTGTCAGCTTTGCAATGACCATTTTCGAAGTCTTTTTGAGATCACGATCAGATGTTTTCAAACATGCTCTGGCCACGCAGTCTTTTATAAAAACTAACCACCATATAGTTATGGCAATGTATGGTAAAAGGTAGAGTTCATTACCCTTATTAATATGCTGACACAATATTTAATATAGCTTAACAGTCCAGACATCAGACAAGACTGTCCACCTAGCACGGTGTGGCCAATATGGATAAAGCAGTTTCTCTAGGCATGCCAATGGCCATTTTCTTACCTGCTCAATACAATATGGGTGTCAGCATGTAAATGGCCATCTAATTGTAACTTTGGGGTCACAATTTCAATGTTTTCTGACATGCCTGGGCCCAACAGTCTTATGTAGATCAAGAAGACGGGGATGCATTTTTTTTTTGTAAATAAAGTGTAATTTGTTGAGGGTGAGGTTTTGAAACGGACTTGGCACCAAAGATCTTATACCCATATAAGATCTCTGGACCTGGGTTGCAAACACACTCCATGACAGTACTATCTTAACCTGCAAATTCTTGCATCAGAAAAGGAAAGGCCTTTAATCCCCTCTGCACATTGGCCATTTCGGGTACATTTTTGCAGGCCGGTACCTAGGTAATCAATGTGGTGATAGCACTGCACACAAAACCTCTGCAAAAGTTTGAAATAAACATAAAAGACAAACAAACATACACACAAACAAACAGACAAACAACAAACAAATAGCAAAGAAAAACAATTTTGTATTTTGAAAATTAAGACTAAGATTTACAGGTTCAAGTATTTGTTATTTCATTCATTTTGATATGATCAAATATGGAACATACCACAATCCTGTTTTTGTATGAAAGAAGTACAAAATATTCATACTGTAGGCTTGAATTACAATTTTAAGCTACACAGGACATTACAGCTGCCCTAAACTAGCTACATCAAATTTTGAAAGAGAAAAATTTCATGCAGTTGATATTTTTCTAGTGACCTTCATTTTCTCTTTTTCCCCCACAATGTTTTTATACCCTTCTAAAAACAAATTTCATTTTTTTAAACACATTCATTTTGTCATCTGCAATTGCTTTTAATTAGTCCAGTCTAAAATTTTCTGATTCGGTATGGAGTTAAAATTGTAAGTTTCACATGACATTTAAGCTGCCCTAAACTGCCTCATTTTGAAAGAAAAACTTTTAATGAAGTTGATATTTTTCTGGTGACCTGCATTTTCTCTTTTTCCCAACAATGCTTTCGACATGCCTTTTCCTTAGGGTTACTGACACTCTGAATTGTGTTGTAAAGGGTTAAATACAGTATTGCTTGAGACCTGAATTCAATGTACGCTACTTTTCAAACTTATGTATGATAGAACATACTTTACAGTTAGTTTAATGACAGTTTTGCTCAAGACCTAAATTTAGTGGAGACTTGTATTATAAATTCACCTAAGACAACAACAAAGAAAATGGCATTATTTGAAACCTGAATTTAATGTAGGATAATTTTATATGTTTACCTGAAGAAACTTACATTGCAAATAATTTCAGGATGGCACTGCTTTTGACCTGAATTTAATGAAGGCTAGTTTTTTTTCTAAATTCACCTGAAGAAACTTATGATATGCATTTGACCAAAGTGCTTATAAATGGTTGAAAAAAAAATATAGCCAGTTATTTGAAAGATGGGTTTTAAAGGAACCTGAATACATTGTAACTTTTTAAGCTGACCAAACCTGTCAAATTATGTTTAATACCATGATTTGCATGTGAACCAACAGCTTACAAATTGTTGAAAAAAAGTATTGCCAGATTTTTTAAAGATTGATTTTAAAGAAACCTGAATATATTGTTTGTAACTTTTTAAGCTGACCAAACTTGTCAAATTATGTTTAAATACACTGATTTGCATGTGACCCAACTGCATACAAATTGTTGAAAAATAGGTATTGCCAGCAACCTGATAGCTGAAACTTCCATTTGTGCTATATAACCCCCTGTCCCTGGCCACATTGTACAATATATATGAATAAACAATGGAAGTTCCTGCTGTCAGTCAACTGAACCTCACCTCCCTGTTTTTCAGGAAACTTTTAACCTGATTTTTTTATTCATATCTAAATTAGCAGGTTACATATTTATATGACTGATTTTTGAGAAACCTGAAGGCATTGTAAGCGAGTTTTTAAGCTGACCATACTTGCTTTGATAATACATATTTGACCAACAATGCAGATATGATTATATAGCATTCTGATAAGTTTACCAGCAACCTGAATTTCATGCAAGTTAAAAGTTAACTAAACTTGTCGCAACACTATGTTGTATTTGGGCCAACAATTCACTTAATGCATGTATACATGCAGCTATATGATGGTATGATCAAGAACTTTATTTAATTTTTACAAGCTCAAGAAATCATAACTTGATATTTATTGTAGATTTGACCTCTTTCCAATTAGTTCATACAAGAAATATCTTCAAAAAAAATTGACTGCATAAATTTGCCAGCAAATAGGCAGGAACGTCAGTATAAACAGGTATACATTTTTTACCAATTAAAAATTTCTGTTTGTTCATGTTCATCAATGCAAAAACCTAGTTCAAAATCAAGCACATTCAGCTATGTCAAAAAAAACAGTTATGCCAGCAACCTGACAGTTGAAACTTCCATTTGTGCTATATAACCCCTGTCCCTGGCCACATTGCATATTTTTGATATATATAAATAAATAATGGAAGTTTCAACTGTCAGTCTACTGAACCTCACATTAAGTAAAATGCCATGTAATTTGAATTTTCTGTAAGTTGATTAGAAAAAAGTTACGGTAATGGTAGTTTTGAGAATAGATGACTAAGGATGAAAAGAAATTCAAAAGTAACATTCAAAAACGGTATTCCAGTTTTCAAACTGTTAAATCAGTATTGCCAATGAAGCACATTGCAGACAAGGATTTTATGCACAAAAAGATGAAATAAAAAATACTTTACAACCCAACTTAGCTCTATGAATGAAAGTTCACTTGAGCCAAAGCAATATGAATTTAGAAAACAGACTATTGAGAAAACTGCTAGAAACTGGTTGACAACTTTGACCTACCTGCAGTCAGTCTTCATGCTGAAATTTCCTAAGGCAAGCCAATATCTTTTCTGAAAGAGATTTAAAAGAAAACAGATTATTTTTTTAATGATGTCCTTTACTGAATAAAGGCTTATTTGATCGAAACATACGCTAATCCCCCTTTTTACATTACACAGCATTAAATAAAACAACTCCCCTCCCCCCACACACAACACACACAAAGAAAAAATGGCTGACTAGCGTAAGGAACACATGTATAAAGTTTCATCAGTTATTGCTAGGAATTTAAGAAGAGGAACAGACAAACAGCATTGGTCATAAACAATTCATGGATTCATAGTGATAGATAAACCAACTTTGCGTGGTTCCTTGGCTGCTGTTCACTCCGTTAAATTATTTTTTTAAAATTCTAAGCAAACGGGCAGATGAATTTAAGTGATGGGTACAAAAAAAGATTTGAATAATCATGTATGTCATGTATGGAAATAAATATCTTAACCCTTTACCAAATTAAGTTTTTAAAATAGTTATCAAACAATTCCAAATTATAAGAACTTGGGTTGGAAGGATTTTGAAATCATGGTGGGAAAAGAAGAAAATGTCGATTATCAGCATTGTTTTTTTGCCCCCATTTTAAAGACAGAATTCATAATTTTAGCTTCAGTGGAAATTATATTTTAAATTTTGACAAACCAAAGATTTTTAGCATGGTAGAAAGTGAAGACCATAAGAAAGAAGGCATTGTTATATCCTGGGTAAAGGAAGACAGAAATCCAACAGTTCAAAATGAAGAAGGCTACAAATTTGCCAAGAGAGCAAGCCAAAACTTTGGAGAGAAAAACCATAGGTAAATAAAAAATAAGAGCAGGAAATGGAACCACTGCTTTATCATACTTTAAAATAGTTTATCAATTTTATAATATCTTTCAATATTTTATCAATTTAAATTTTATCAATCTGTAAAAAAGAGGTTATCCCATAACCAAAAAGGCTACGATCAGACACATCATTGACCTTCATACCGTTGAGCTATACGCATGTTCCCTATAGAAACTCAAGGGTCGTTGATTAAATTTAAGGTGCAATTATTACTTTATGTAGCATTCTATTGAAAAATGTGGCTCAATCCTAAAGAACAGACTTTTAGACAAAATACCTGTTGTCATAATGTAACCTCACTCTAAACCAAGGTAAGAGTGAATTTGCTAATGCCATTCCTCTAACATCAAGATCATTTTTGGCTAGACTCACACAATTGAAAAAAATTGAAAAAAATCAAATCAGCACTTACACAGCTGTGTGAAAAACATTGCTTTCCCAAATCGTCTCGGCAATCTGAAGGATGTAAGATAATTTGTGGACCTCCACTGCTTATATTTGTTCTATATACAACATTCACTGGTCAAGGTTCTCTTTCTCAGTAAGATGGTTCATCTCAGCTTTATCATATTGTATGTGGCTCTAGTACTATTCTGTGCCTAAAAATATTTAAAAAAGTAGGGGTAAGGAACTACAACCACATCCCAAAGTAGGCCAAAGTAATCATTCGTTTCAGCTTATTGCTCTCAGAATGGCAAATTTTGAAAACTGTGCAATTTTATTCACTAGTCCTTTCTTTGTAAGCTGACACAATATTGTATTCTGTATCATAAAAATTCAAACACTGACCCAGACAAGACTGTTCACTTAGCACTGTGTGGCCAATTTTAACACTTCAATTGCTCATTTTGGTGTCAGCTTTGCAAAAACCATTTTCACCATCTTTTTGAGATCATGATCAGATATTTTCAAACACACTCTGGCCACACAGTCTTTTATAAAAACTCGCCATCATACAGTTACTGCAATGTATGGTGAAAGGTAGAGTTCATTATCTGTATTAAAATGCTGACACAATATTTAATATAGTTTAACAGTCCAGACATCAGACAAGACTGTCCACCTAGCACGGTGTGGCCAATATGGATAGGAGCAGTTTCTCTAGGCATGCCAATGGCCATTTTCTTACCTGCTCAATACAATATGGGTGTCAGCATGTAAATGGCCATCTAATTGTAACTTTTGGGTCACAATTTCAATGTTTTCTGACATGCCTGGGCCTAACAGTCTTATGTAGATCAAGAAGACAGGGATGCATTTTTTTTTTTTTGTAAATAAAGTGTAATTTGTTGGGGGTGAGGTTTTGAAACGGACTTGGCACCTAAGATCTTATACCCATATAAGATCTCTGGACCTGGGTTGCAAACACACTCCATGACAGTACTATCTTAACCTGCAAATTCTTGCATCAGAAAAGGAAAGGCCTTTAATCCCCTCTGCACATTGGCCATTTCGGGTACATTTTTGCAGGCCGGTACCTAGGTAATCAATGTGGTGATAGCACTGCACACAAAACCTCTGCAAAAGTTTGAAATAAACATAAAAGACAAACAAACATACACACAAACAAACAGACAAACAACAAACAAATAGCAAAGAAAAACAATTTTGGATTTTGAAAATTAAGACTAAGATTTACAGGTTCAAGTATTTGTTATTCCATTTATTTTGATATGATCAAATATGGAACCGACCACAATCCTGATTTTGTATGAAAGAAGTACAAAATATTCATACTGTAGGCTTGAATTATAATTTTGAACTTCACAGGACATTACAGCTGCCCTTAACTACCTCAAATTTTGAAAGGAAAAACATTAATGAAGTTGATATTCTGCTGGTAACCAGCATTTTCTTTTTTTCCCCCCACAATGTTTTCTATCCTTCTAACAATAGATTTCAATTATTCAAACAATTTTTTCTTGTGTTGTCTGCAAATGCTTTCAATTTGGAACGGTAAAAATTTTTGTGGTTTGGTAAAGAGTTCAAGTTGTAAGTTTTACAGGAGATAAAAGCTCACCTAAACTACCTCAAATTTTGAAAGAGAAAATAATAATGAAGTTTGTGGGTATTTTGCTGGTAAATAGCATTTTCTCCTTTTCCCACAATGTTTTCTACCGTTCTAACAAAAAATTTCAATTTTTCAATACATGTTTATTTTATCATCTGCAAATGCTTTCAATTTGGACCCTTCAAAAATTCTGTGCTTTGGTTAGAGTTGAAGTTGTAAGTTTCGCACGACATTAAAGCTGCCCTGAACAACCTGAAATTTTAAAAGAAAAAAATTTAATGAAATAAGTTGATATTTTTCTAGTAACGTATATTTTCTCTTTTTCCCCAACAATGTTTTTGAAAGGCTTTTTCCTTGAGGTTATTGACACTCTGGATTGCTTGGTAAAAAGGTTAAAGACAGTATTGCTTGAGACCTGAATTTAACATGGGTTAGTTTTCAAACTTTATGTGATGGAACATACTTTACAGTTAGTTTAAAGACAGAATTGCTTAAGACTTAAATTCAGTGTAGACTTGTATTATAAAGGCGTAACCAAGAAAAAGCAAATTATACAAGCGCCGCAGACGTTCTCGAGTGCCATAGGCGTGAGTGGGGGGGAGAGCATTTGTCGTTGTGGGTGGGGGTGTGGGTGGGGGTTTGGGGGAGGGCTCCCAAAAGAAATTTTCGATATTCAAGATGGCTGTAGAACAATTTTGATCCTCTTCGGAGGTAGAAATTTAGTTTTCAATGACAGGTTTGATTGGAATCTGAATCAGCCAAATAGAATCAGCACCCATATAATCAAGATATTTCTAATCTTGGCTGTTTTAGAAAACGGCCCAACTGAAAAATACACTAAAAGAAGCAACCTAAGACCTATTCTTGATTTTTTTTTTGCATTACTCAAGTGTGTGGTGTGCGCAATAGAAGTTATGCCTGTGTTATGAATTTAGTCCTGAAGGCATTTATGTAACCAAGAAAATGGCATTATTTGTGACCTGAATTTAATGTAGGATAATTTCATAAGTCTATCTGAAGAAACTTATATGAATAATTTCAAAATGGCACTGCTTTTGACCTGAATTTAATGAAGGCTAGTTTTTTGGAGTTCACCAGTGGAGAAACTTATGATATGCATTTGACCCAAGTGCTTACAAATTGTTGAAAAAAAGTATTGCCAGGTATTTGAAAGATGGATTTTTAAGAAACGTGAATGCATTGTAAGTAACTTTTCAAGCTGACCAAACTTGTCAAATTATGTTAAATACACTGATTTGCATGTAACCCAACTGCTTACAAATTGTTGAAAAAAAGATATTGCCAGCAACCTGAGAGCTGAAACTTCCATTTGTGCTATTTAACCCCTGTCCCTGGCCACACTATATATATATCATAAATAAATAATGGAAGTTTCCGCTGCCAGTCTACTGAACCTCACCTCCCTGCAGAAATTTGATGTTGGTACAATGTTTTTAAGTAAACTTTTAACCCTATACTTTGATTCATATCTAAGTTAATAGGTTACATATTTATATGCGACAGATTTTTAAGAAACCTGAAGGCATTGTAAGTAAGTTTTTAAGTTGACCATACTGACTTTGATACATGTTTGACCCAACAATGCAGATATAATTATGTAGTTTACTCATAACTTTGTCAGCAACCTGAATTTCATGCAAGTTAAAAGTTGACTGGACTTGTCATAACACTATTATGTATTTGGGCTACCACTCCAAATAATGCATATATAAATGCAGCTATATGATGGTACAACCAAGAATTTATTTAAGTTTCACAAGTTCAAGAAATTATAACTTGATATTTATTATAGATTTGACCTCTGCAATTTCTGTTTATTCATTTTTCATCAATGCCAAAACCTAGGTCAAAAGCAAGCACATTCAGCTATGCCAAAGAACAGTTTTGCCAGCAACCTGATAGTTGAAACTTCCATTTGTGCTATATAACCCCTGTCCCTGGCCACACTGTATATTCTTAATATATGAATAAATAATGGAAGTTCCTTCTGTCAGTCTACTGAACCTCACATGTTAAGTAAAATGCCATGTAATTTGAATTTTCTATAAGTTGATTAGAAAAAAGATGCGGTAATGGTTATTTTGAGAATAAACGGCTCTTTTGAGATGGAAAAAAAATTCAAAAGTTGCCGTAATTGATTTATGAGCATAACCGATTTATGAAAAGAATTGTAAAGCAAAAAAAGCTTTGTTTTCTCATTTTACCATAATGATATTTTGTACATTCAGGGCCGCTATTCCAGTTATCAAATTATTAAACCAGTACTGCCAATTGAAGCACATTGCAGACAAGGATTTTATGCACAAAAAGATGAAACAAAAAATACTTTACAACCCAACTTAGCTCTATATATAAAAGTTCTACTGAGCCAAAGCAATATGAATTTAGAAAACAAACTAGTTGATAAAACAGCTAGAAACTGGTTGACAACTTTGACCTACCTCCAGTCTGTCTTCATGCTGAAGTTTCCTAAGGCAAGCTCACATCTTTCCTGAAATTTAAAAGAAAACGGGTTATTTTTTTTTTTAATGATATCCTTAACAAAAAAAAAAGACTTTTTGATAGAAACATACACTAAGCCCCCTTTTTCCACAGCATTGAATAAAACATGTCCTTCATTGCAAAAAAAAAAAACCCAAAGGGCATACTAGTACAAGGTACACATGTATGAAGGTTTATCAGTTTTTGCAAAAGATTTCTGAAGAGGGACAGACATATATAGGATTAGTGATAATATAAATATGAGGTACCGCCACTTTTGGTTTATGTTGGTCCATTCATTGTCCACAAATAGATATTGTGCCCCTTTTAACCCATTTGCAAACTACAAATTCATAGTGGCTCAAATGATGCTAGTTTGCTTTGATAGGATAGAAAACTTTGTGGGAAAAGGAGAAAATGCTGATTTTTGGCATTTTCTCCTTTTCCCACAATGTTTTCGAAAGGCTTCTTCTTCAGGGTCATTGTGTGGTAAAGTGTTAACTCTTTACCAAACAACAAAATTTTAGACCTGGCCTTATAAAAGGTATTGCAGATGACAAAATAAACTCGTCTCAAAAATAGAAACATGGCTTTTGAAGGGTAAAAGAAAATTGTGGGAAAAGGAGAAAATGCTGGTTATCAGCATTTTCTCCTTTTCCCACAATTTTTTCAGAAGTCTTCTTCCTCTGGGTCATAAAAGCCTGGTTTTGTTAGGTAACAGGTTAAGCCCCTTTTTTCCATGACACAGCATTTCATGAAATTTTTTCAGTGACATGGCATTTCATGAAATATACACAAATAATGACTGTCCGATGCTTATGATAAACAAAGAAAAATGTGAACGACAGATCAGACAGAAACCCTTGCCTTTGGAACGGGAAAAAAAAGATACTTTGTGAAATTTCTTTAAGATACTTCTACATTATTGTCTGCAGTAGCTATGCACTTGGACAAAGTGAAAATAATGTTGTCTTCTGCTAAGGACTTAAAAGACTAAAAATTAACCAAATGTACCTTACCTAGTATGATTCATTTGCTTATGAATACCAGCTTCAATTAACTCTTTATCAAACGATAAAATTTTAGACTGGTCCAAACTGAAAGCATGTGCAGCTGATAAAATAAATTTAACTAAAAAATTGACATTTGTTTCCAGCAGGGTAAAAAATTATTTTACAAGCATGTGTTGTTGCATAGTTGTAATGTCAAAAGTTTGCTACTAGTCGTATGAGCGCCAATTGTCCACTGTTATGTTATTATATAATGTACTCTCTAAACCACACAAGAAAATTTCAGACTGGTCTAAATCGAAAGCATTTGCGGATCTATAACAAAAATGTGACTGAAAAACCTCAGTTTGGTTTTGGAAGGGTAGAAAACATTGTGGCAAAAGGAGAAAATGCTGGTTAACAGCATGTTCTCCTTTTCCCAAAATGTTTTTGGATAGATTTCTTTCTCAGCATTGTCAAAAGTCCAGATTGAGTCGTAAAGAGTTGGGGTGTAACTAAATGTTGCTTTAAATTTCAGTCCAATTCATATGCCACATCGAGTCCAGATCGTATTTAACCCATTACCAAACAACAAAATTTAAGACTAGTCCAAATTGAAAGCATTTGCAGACGACATAGTAAAAGTGACTGAAAATTTGAAATTTGTTTTCTGAAGGGTAGAAGACATTGTGGGAAAAGGAGAAAATGCTGGTTACCGGCATTTTCTCCTTTTCCCACGATGTTTTCTAAAGGCTTCTTTCTCAGGGGAGTCAAAAGTAGGGATTGTGTGGTAATGGGTTAACAGCAACCACATGCAATATGAACCCAGTCCCAAAGTTTTCCTTTTGGACAAATCCAGTGGGGTCCTGACCCCAGCCCCGACCTTCTGTGTGCTCTACCCGTCTGTGAATGCAGCTAGCACTGTTGACATGTTACAATCTTGTAAGTTAACCCTTTCCCAAACAATGCCTGATTTTACGACCCTTAGATTAAAGCATTTTGAAGATATGGTGGGAAAAGGAAAAAATGCTGGTAACCAGCATTTTCTCCTTTTCCAACAATATTTTCTACCCCTCTTATAAGAAATTTCAATCTTTCAGTTGAATAAATTTTGTCGTCTGCAAATGCTTTCAATTTGGACCAGTCTGTAATTTTGTCATTTGGTAAAGAGTTAAGTGTTCAACTTACCATATTGATACAGAGTTATCTTGTAGACTTCCCTTAGAATCAAGTGTTTGCCATGGTGTCCAAGCAGTGCCACTTCAAAGCCATGATACCTTAAATAAGAAAAAATAAAAGACCTGGAAAACCTTTGTTTTAATGGGCTGGGGCTTTGGGAAAAGTTTCTTTTGTTTAAGTTTCCATCAAAGGTAATACCCTTACTTCTTCATCAAACAACAGAATTTCGATGGGTCAAAATTGAAAGCATGATTCAGAAGTTGAATTTGTTAAGAAAGGGTGAAAAACATTCTCTTTTTTTCCACAATGTTTTCTCCTTGGTGTTTTTAAAGTTTAGATGCAGTTAAGGATAACATTTTTTATGGATTTTGCAAACTATGTTTTAATGACTAATTTTAAACACAAGTGTTATTTTGCACAGACAAGATTTTTTAACTTCTTTGCCAGGCCTCCGTAGCCCAATTGGTATGACTTGAGAACAGGTCCCTGGTTCAAATCCCAAGCTTTGCTAAATTTTTTTCCTTGAATTGATAAAAAGTCATTGTAATAATTAGGATTACAACCTTTCCAAAGCCAGAATCCTTAAAGTGAGAACCTACTAAGATTGTGTGGTTACTGGTTACATGACTTAAAAGGTATAGAAAAAGCACAACTTCTAGTTCAATCAATGAAATAATATTCTTTTTCATTTCTCTCTCTCCAAAAGCCTACAGTTACAAGTACAAATCAAGTTCAAATGGCAATGCTAGCTTCTGATACTTTCTGCAGTATTGTGGCCAGGGACAGGGTGTATCAGAAACTCACATAACCATTTGAAATAGCCTTACAAAGTAAAAGAAAAATTAAGTGCAACATGGAAGTAGCTAAAATATGCAAATACATTGAAAAAAATGAGATAACTTTTTTACACAAAAAATGATTACTATGGTTATAACCAGTAAATTCTAATTTCTTGCTAAAATATAAATCTACTGAAACCTTTCCCAAAATGGCACAATTTTGGAAACTGAAAGCATTAATTTTGCAAACAAAAAAATAAAACATGGCTTAAATGATGGTACAGTATTTGTCCACCAAAGAGTAGAAAGCATTGTGGCAAAAGGAGACAATACTGGTCACCAGACAGATGATCAAGCTTTAAACTTGCAATAAGGATGTAATGGCTTGTGCTAGGTGTATACTAGTGATAAGGGAGAGCATTGCAGCGTGACAAAAAATCTTTTCAATTTTACAAGGTTTTCAAAACTCTGCTATTAGATGACATCAATGAGGGTTGGTCAAAATTGAGAGTTTTCACAGATTATACTACAAATGTGACTCAAATGATGAAATTTGTCTCTGACTGGGAAGAAAACATTCAGGGAAAAGGAGAAAATGCTTGGTTACTGTAATCCTTTCATAGCTATTAAGACTAGATTGTATGGTACAGCTTTAAAAAGGAAAATTTTACACTTTTACCTTTATAAAAAAGAAAACAAAATTAGGGGGAATACCTCTAGTATTATATTAATCACTTGGTATTCAGAAATGCGTCTTAATTTCATCAATTGCAGTAGCCCAGAAGCATATATTTAAATCAAAATAGTAGTACTGGCCTTCAAAACCCAAGTGCAGTTTGCTTTTTGACTCTCTGTCTGTCCATCTGGTACTCTAAAACCAGCTTAAAGTTTCAAAACCCTGAAAACCCCACTCAGTCTAATCTGTTCCCACATGTCAAAATTAAATGTCTGAGTCAGTATGCTTGTATAAATCTTCCTAATGTGGTGTGGAGACTGTGACCCAATCAATCTGGGGTGAAAATCTGGTTAGATGAGACAACCCTGTTTCCTGATAAAAGTATGTTTTTGCTTGTTCAAAAATCTGTTATGGTGAAGCCTGAAGACTAACTATAGATGTTTTCTGATACTAGTATGACCAGTACTCCATCAACTGTTTTTCCAACATTCTCCAAGGAATGAATGGAAAAAATCTGGCCCAGAGTAATTCACAATCACAAAGATCTTTAAAATATGTTTTCTTGAAACATGCATTTATGTGAATGTGATTGATATATTAAATGTGTAGTGCACTGAGTCATCTGGGCTGTAGGTTCTTGAGAAATGAACATACATTTCTGGGCTTTTCACAATTGTAGAGACCAAGACAAATGTTATTCATTCCTACTTATGCAATTTACTAGAGCAATCAAGCCAAATTTCGTGATTGCTTTGTTATCTATGGAAGAATATAATAGTGTTTGTTAGATTTTCAGACCTGGTGGCCAATATAAACTAGTTTACTTTGGCCACCTTTTTTTTGTATTATTGTTTGAAAAATATCTGGGTAAAACTGACACATTTTTTCATTAGGCAAATTCATTCTCTTAAAATTCTAATTACTGTAGCTTGAATTACTTTTGTATTTCTTACTCAAACCTGTGCCTAAAACCAGTTTATGAGTTTATAGGGTAATTGTTTTTACGCATTTTACAAACTGTATCTTTTAGTAGCTAATTGTGAACACAAGTGTCATTGTGCAGACTGTAACAACATTTCTTAAATTTTTTGCCAAGCCTCCCTAGTCTTCTTAATATGGCTTGAGAAAGGTCTCATGTTCAAATCCCTGACTTGGCCAATTCCTTGTCTTCAAAAGATGTCAAAAGTCATTACAACAGTTTTAATTTATTTCCAAAGCCAAACTCCTTAAAGAGACAACATGGGATTGCGTGGTAAAGAGTTACATAACTTGAAAATTATCCAAAAAGCATAACTTTTATGTTCAATCTATAAAATAGTTCTCTTTATCATAGCTTTTGCCAAACCACCTTACATTATGAGTACAAATTTAGATGAAATGGCAATGCTAGCTTCTGATACTTTCTGCAGTATTGTGACCAGGGACAGGGTGTATCAGAAACACACATGACCATTTGATATATCAAAAAAAAGTAAAAAAGAAAAATTTAAGTTCTACACGGAAGAAGCTAAGTAATGAAAATAAATTGAAAAAGAGAATCTGTATATACAAAAAATGATAATAAAATGCTGGGTTAATGAAAATCTCACAGTTAGGACAGACTCTGGATTGTACAGTAGGGATTAGATCAAAATGTGTCTTATACGGAAAATTTGCAGGTTAATATTACCTTAAAAAAATTAATAAAATAGTTTTATGTAGAACAGTGGGTATTCAAAATATGTCAAAGTTTCATCAATTGCAGAAACATTATGTTTATATCAAAATAGTAGTACAGGCCTTCAAAACCCATGTGCATTTTGCATTTTGACTCTCTGTCAGTCCATCTGGTAGTCTAAAAATCAGCTTAAAGTTTCAAAACCCTGAAAAACCCACTCAGTCCAAACTGTTCCCACCTGTCAGTATTAAATGTCTGAGTCAGTATGCTTGTATAAATGTTCTTAATGTGGTGTGAACTGTCACCCAATCAGTCTGGGGTGGAAGTCTGGTTACCCAAAGCTAAGACAACCCTGTTTCCTGACACATGTGTGTTTTTGGCAGTTAAAAATCTGTTATGGTGAAGCTTGAAGACCAATATAGATGTTTTCTGATACTAGTATGACTATTACTACAATTGTTTTTCCAACATTCTCCAAGGAATAAATGGAAAAAACTGGCCCTGAGTAATCCATAATCACAAAGATATATGTTTTCTTGAAACATGCATTTATGTGAATGTGCTTGATATATTAAATGTGTAGTGCACTGAGCCATTCGGGCTGTAGGTTCTTGAGAAATGAACACATGTTTCTGGGCTTTATACAATTGTAGAAACAAAGACAAATGTTATGAATCTTACTTTTACATTTTACTCGAACAATTGAGCAAAATTTCATGATATCCTTTTTTCTTTAATACCACCTTAATTTATTGGAGAATCTATGGTGTTTTATATATTTTCTCTGACATGGTAGGCAATATAAACTCGTTTACATTGGCTAGTAATTTTCTTTTAGTAGTACTTACTGATAAATGTCTTGGTTTACACAAGCATTTCTTTATTAGATTTCTTTATTCTATAAGTTTAGTCTCTTAAAACCTTAACTGCTGTAGCATTAATTCCTTTCTTATTCGAACCTGCGTTTGTGACTGGGGGTGACTGGTCCCTGGACACAGTTGACAGTGAAGATTTTTACCTTGCTTATATCTTGGTATGTTGCTCTAGCTTTTTGCCTTATTCTTGTTTAACTTGTGTGTAAATTGCGTGTAAATTCACCGAAAGTAGTTTAGTTTATGTTAGCAGGCATGCAGACAAAAACGATGACAATACTTATTTACTGAACTACTAAAAATTAAATAATTATCTGATTTTTGTTTAACAGGCAAAAATAATACTAATTTTTCCAATAAAAACTTAAAGATTGTCTGAGGAGCAACATGTCAAGCCCATTAAGGGGAGTTATTAAAGAACTTTATATACTGTACTTGGACAAATAGTAACCAATCACTAAAGGTACATGATTCTTATTTCAGATCTATATTCCTTTGTTTTCAAATTTGCATTAGGATAGGAGTGTTGTAGCACCTTAAGTTATGACCACTGAGTATGACCTTGAGCAAATTTTTGGGATGCCACATCTACTCATATTTAGGAGAACTAATGTTCAAATGTATTTTGAAATCCATTCATGTGTAGAAGTTATGGTTCAAACAAGATTTGTTTATGATAATTCTATTGTTCAATATTAAACATGACTTTGAAATAAACCTTGGCTCCATATGGTGAAATCTTCTAAATTGTACATGTACTCATGAAAGAGAACAAAATAAATGTATTGATCAAAATATGTTGAAATCTACCTATGGCTTGTGGCTTGCACATTTTCTATTAATGATAGTTTTACCAACTGACTTTTCAGTGTATCCTTGGCCTTGAACCTTTGACCATACTGAACAAATGACATTTCTACTGGTTCAGGAGAAGTAGAAATTGTTGCTTGGCAATGTAGTGACTACAATGTTTCACTCACCTCTAGGAGGTTCCAAAAAATCATATAAAGAGTTTGTTGTAGCAGTTGGTTGGCAAGAATTCAAGCTGCTAAGGTAAAATAGCAAAAAGGTTGCATAAGATGTATTATAATAATTTTTTGACATTTGATAAATTAACAAGAAGTATACAGTTTTCACATGCTGGTACTCAAAATATTCCAAAAGCTGGTTTCAATGAAATATGACACTGAAATCAGACAAACGCAATACATACAGACCAAGGCTTGTAGCAAATGAACCTTTAAAAAAGCACCTAGTGTTGAGTTATGCCCAATATCTGCTTGATAATAATTCCCCTTTAAAGCCAAACTCTTTTCATTTTAAACATCTTTGAAATGTTCCTAAACCAAAAAGAGATTACATGTACTTAAAGACTTCTATGAAAAATACAAAAAAAAAAATAATTGGATCTCACATTTTTAACCCTTTACCACACAACCAAATTCTAGACTGGTCCAATCAAAAGCACAATGAAGACCACAAAATAAATATAACTCAAAAATGAAATATGTTTCTAGCAGGATAGAAAACATTGTGGGAAAAGGAGAAAAAGCTGGTTACCAGCATTTTCTCCTTTCCCCACAATGTTTTCTAACGGCTTCTATCTCAGGGTAGTAAAAAGCAGGGATTGTTTGGTATAGAGTTGAATATACAATACAACCTGACAATACTGAAAAATACTTTTTTTCTTTCTTTTTTATAACAACAATTTGTCATAATTATATATAAAAAAATTGCTTTGTGGATTAATTCTTTACCAAACAATTCTATTTTGCAACCTTAACAATGAACCTTGAAAACATTGTGGGAAAAGGAGTTTGCTGTTAACTGCATTTTCCCCTTTTCCCACATTGATTTCTTTTTGTCCAAAGATCAATATCTATAATTCGTAGTCTGAATATGCTTTCAATTTTTACCAGTCCAAATTTTGCCATGTGTTTACAGAGTTAACCCTTTACCACACAATGCTGACTTGAACAAACCCTGGGGGAGAATCATTTTTATAACATTGCATCAAAAGGAGAAAATGTTGGTTATCAGCACTTTCTCCTTTTGCTACAATGTTTTCCACCCTTTCAGAGTCATGTTTCATCATTTGAGACACATTTCATTTATCCAAAAGCTTTAAATTGGGACCAGCTTAAAATTTTGTTGTTTGGTAAAGAATTCACATGCAATATTTTCATATAAACTTTAAATAACTTGAAATAATGTGAAGAAATAACTATTAACCCTTTACTAGACAACAAAATTTAAGCCTTTTCCAAATTGAAAGCATTTGCAGACAATTTCAGTGCGGCTCAAACAGTGCAATCATTTTTTTGATGCAGTAGAAAACATTTTGGGAAAATGAGAAAATTCTGGTTACCAGCATTTTCTTCTTTCCCCAAAATGTTTTCAAAATGCTTCTTTCCCACAGTCGTTAAAATTTTGCATTGTGTGGTAAAGAGTTCATGCAGGAAAAATTATACATGTAAATTTATACCAAAGAATTCTTCATACTTACTGGATAAAAACCCTTAAAGTGCCAGATGAACACATTTTATGTCCAGAAAAGGAAGAATTTGGTCAGCATTATTATAAATTGGGCAGTGTATATGCAAGAACAGCAATCTAGCTGATCTCAATCTACACTGGCCCATAGAAATAATTATGATAGACAGGCACTTTAGGAGTTTAGATCCCTCTCATTCCCCATACCATAAACCTTGGAAAGGACACAGAAATATACAGAATGTCACTTAGCATCACTGCCTGATCCCATTTGTTTTTTTTAAGTTGACAATAAAGAACAAACTCGGCTTCTCAATCAGCTCTGAAATCCAGTATTGACTTGAAATGGACTTCAAAGCTGTTTGATTTTTCAGGGCCTAATAGTACTAGTGGTACAACAGTCTGATCTTTCTCTTTGCCAGCTGGTAGTGTTTTTCAAATGGCTTCTGGCAGTGAAAGGGTGAAATAAATCCACCGATGTAACTTCTCAAAATGGCTTTTTTCAAATGTGATATCGTAATTTTTTTGCTTCAGATTCTTGGTTTTTGACACAGGTTAGAAAGGCTGTCTTTGCTAATGAAACACGGCTGCCCCTGAATAGACCGACAACTTTTCAAGATTGCCTTGATCTGTCATTGGTTGACAGCATCAGCTCCTTATTTGTAGACAATAGGAGCGGGTGTTTCTTTTACTCAGTGAGGATGAATTTCCTGTCATTACCTGTCCCTGAATAGATCAACAACCTTTCTGGCTTGCTTTGATCCGTCATTGGTGACAGTTGATCTCTGCACAAAAGGTTTTATTAAAAAACTCATTCACAACATAAAACTATTGATCATGCAGCAGCCATTTTTCCTAGATCCTACCAAGTACTCAACACTGCTATCCTTTTATAACTCCTGGATACCAACCAGTGCAAGGAAATCATCCAATAAGCAAAGGCAACCTTTCTAATCCATGAATTTGGAAAAAAAGAAATCATCTAGACAATTTTATTTTTGCCAAAATCAAATAATTATATTACATTATTCAAGCCATTTTCAGAAATTTAATTCAATAGATTTAACCTTGACAGCAACGGTTTACTTTTTTTTGACATTTGATATGAAAAGTTGGTTTCCTCTCTCTTTCTCTCTCTCTCCCCCTTCTTTTTTTTTTCAGTTTTTTTTTTTTCATTTTTTTTCCTTCATTTTTTTAATCTTTTTTTTTTCTTTTCATTTTTTTTAAATCCTTTTTTTTTCCATTATTTTTTTCAATTCTCTTTTTTTTTTTTTCATTTTTTTTTTTTAATACATTTTTTTATAATCAAATTCAAATTCTGCACATTTAACACTAAATAAAGAAATGAGTTACATTTTTTTATGGTTGGATGTAAGATCCTTAACAATGGACATTGCATATGGAAAACTTTTTTTGGGTAAACCCATTACCACACTATCCCTACTTTTGACGCCCCTTAGAAAGAAGCCTTTAAAAAACATTGTGGGATAAGGAGAAAATGCTGGTAACCAGCATTTTCTCCTTTTCCCACAATGTTTTCTACCAGTCACAAAACAAATTTCAATTTTTCGGTCACTTTCATTTTGGAGTCTGCAAATGCTTTCGATTTGGACCAGTCTAAAACATTGTCGTTTGGTAATGAGTTAACCCTTAGAGCACTGAATTAACTAAATGAACCTTTTCAATCTAAAATAAGGCCTATAATCACAAAATGATGGTAACTTTTGTCCAAAATGTCTTGGCAATTGCAAGTGGACAACATAGATCAAAGATCAAACTGCATGTTTTGTGCTGTCTGATCTTGATAAGGCAACTATAGTTTTGAAAAGCGCTTTTAGGGTTAATATTTCCAACCCTTTCCCAAACAGTCCCAAATTTAACTGTTTACCAAACGACAAAATTTAGGACTAGTTCAATTTGAAAACATTTGCAGACGAGATATATGTGACCCAAAGATTGATATCTGATTTGGGAAGGATAGAAAACAATGTGGGAAAAGGAGAAAATGCTGGGTCCAGCATTTTCTCCTTTTCCCACAATATTTTTAAAAGCTTTCTTTCTCTGGGTAGTTAAAGGTTGGGATTGTGTGGTAAACAGTTAAACCACCCTAAAAAAGGGAGGCATTTCAAAGGATTGTAGAAAAAGAGAAAATACTGGAAAGGAGCATTTCCTCAATTTTCTAGCACATTAAAGTACAAAAACTAATTAGTACCAATTTCAAATTTGAGCAATGCATGTCACTTTCAACTCTGATAAATCAACAATATGTTCTTATGGAAAGGGTTTACATTCACCATTGAGTAAGAAAATGAAATTGTCCAATTTTAATCTCAAGAATCCATTACATTTTAACCTTTCACCAAACAATTTCAATCCCTAGAAAAAAGGGCTTTTGAAATTACTGTGGGAGATGGAGAAAATGCTGGTAACCAGCATTTACTCTATTTTCCACAATATTTCTCCCTTATCAAAGAACTGCAGCTCATATGTACCAATTTCAAATTCATCATCCTTAGATAAGTTTCAACAGTTTGATGTTTGAGGAAAGGTAATTCAAAACTAAACAAGGAAATAAGTGGGTTTTTTTTTAATATAAGTAATCATTGTTGTTGTTTTTTTATCATTGGAATCAAAATCCTTTACCTTTTACCAAACAAACTTAAAAACATGAGGCTTTTGACAACATTTTGGAAAAAAGAAAAAAAATCTGGAAACAACAGGCACCATTTTTTTTCTCTTACCAGAATGTTTTTTCGTAGAACTACAGCCCCTATGTACCAACTTCAACTTTGTTGTCTGCAGATACTTTAACTTTCAAAAGTCAAAATTTGTTGTTTGGAAAAAGGTTTACATTCAACACTGTATATGAACATGTATTTTTGTTTCATTGAAAGCAAAATGGCAAATATTTAACATGTACAAATAACCCTTAACTCTTTCCCTGTATTTTACGTGTCTGCAGTACAAGCCATTAGAAAACACTGTGGAAAAACGAGAAATTGCTCGTTACGAGCAATTTCTCCTTTTCCCACAGTGTTTCCTACCCTTTTGGAGAACTTTCTGCCATATTAATCAAATTTGAAATTGTCGTCTGCAAACTCTTTGGTTAGGAAGAGTCTAAAATATATATTTTGGGAAAGGGTTAATGCACCTTTCAAAAATCAGGCTGTATATGCAGCCAGCGTAGATCAAGATCAAAACTGCACAAAGCGTGCAGTCTGAACTGTCCCTTACACTGTCTGCTTTACTAAAACAACATAGACAACAATCATGAAACTGCAATCTTTTGGATCATATTTTCAGACTTAACCTTTTACCCCATAAGGCATTTTTATGGTATCTCTAATTGACCCTAAATAACAGCAAGGATGAAGCTGTTTCTTATGTGTATATGACACCTTTTGATAGCATAGAAAACATTGTGGCAAAAGGTGAAATTGCTCGTCATAAGCAATTTCACCTTTTGCCACAATGTTTTCCAAAGGCTCCGACAAGAAATGCTTAGAAATGAGTATCTATGGAGTAAAGGGTTAAAGAGGCTGTTGGATTTATTTTGTGCTTTAAAGTCAACAAATACAACTGATACAAAAAAATTATATAACAATACATAATATAGTAATTGAATGAATAATTACATGTTTCATGTTTTTTTGATTATTGGAAAGAATAATAAATTCATGCTGATACATGTACTACCTTAGTGGCAATTGTAATCCCTTTGGTTTACTAACCTTCAAACATGTTAAAGTAAATATGTGTCTGACAGACACATATCATGCAAGGATACTTCAATATGTATCATGCCTACCATTTTAAAAAAACAAAACATGGTGCTGTTTTAAAGGCATTATCCATTGTTATTTGTAATGTTATTTTCTATCAGCTAATGAAATACTTTGAATACCTGTCCTAAACCCAACACTAAAGAAACTTGTAGACATAACAGTGCTGATACTACACTTTTTTCCTGCTAGATTCTGAAATATTCTAGGCCTATAACACTTGCAACAGAATTTTTAAAGAGTCAAAGTTAAATCTGAACAAAATCTGAGCCATAATTTCTGAAATCAAACCTTTAATAAACCATATGTGCCTATTCTGTAAAAATCCCTAAAACTTACCATTATGGAAATATGTTAAAAATTCAACAAAGATTGTCAATGAAATTTCATAACTTTACATGTTGAATAAAATAATGATGAATGTATATTGCTTTATGGTGCTTAGACAGGTAAGGTCATTTAGCAAGAATATCTATATTAAAAGATTATAAGAGCAAAGTTTCAGAGCTTAAAAATATTTAAACAAAATAGTAACAAAGAGTTGAATTGAGGATAATGTATGATCTTGATATGTACATGTATGTAAGAAATCACTGAATGACATGACAAGTTTAATACAGCAGTTTTGTTGTAATTACCGTTTCATCAGATACACATAATATGTCATTTAGTGCTCAGCAGATGATGTCTTTGACATTTGTACTGTTTTTGGGATAAGAGGACATGAAATAGGTAATTAAGTGACCTTTTTCTGGTAGAAAATCTAAATGACCCAATTTTTTAGTGGTTTTATTACAGAAAAAATGTTGATGATAAAATATTTGTGAAATAGAAAATGAAATAATGCAGCATCTGTAATTTAAATAACATTAATTATGCAGCTTTGTGTGCAATATAAGTGCAATTTGAAGAGACTGCATGGAGAGAGGAATAGCTAAATGAAACTGTGCATGTGTATCAAACTTAATTTGGACCAAATCATTTTTTATGTAAAGTAAATAGTGGCTTTAGGAAAAAAGTTCAACACAAAATTTTAAAATCTGTGGCCTTAACCTTAGGATCATAGGTATTGGCATGACTAGGGCATTGTTAAATGAAACTTTTGACCTGTATATGTCATCATGCCACGATCTAAATCCATCATTTAGTTTGGAAAACTAGGGGTGTGGGCAGGGGGTATAACTATGGAAGAACTTTGACCTTAATCCATCATTTTGCCACATATGACCAAAATCATCATTTTGTTGGGAAAATGTGATCTCTCAATAAGGTTTAACTCTTTACCACACAATCCCGACTTTTAACGACCCTGAGAAAGAAACCTTTTGAAAACATTGTGGGAAAAGGAGAAAATGCTGGTTACCAGCATTTTCTCCTTTTCCCACAATGTTTTCTACCCTTCCCAGAACAAATTTTCATTTTTGAGTCGAAATTATTTTGTCGTCTGCAAGTGATTTCAATCTGGACCAGTCTAAAATTTTCTTGTGTGGTAAAGAGTTAACCTAAGTATGGAAGCAAACTCCAGTGCCTACACAAACGATAATGCCAATTATTTGTGAATTACTAATAGCATACATACAAATAATTATACCTCATCTATCTTTATGTAAATGGCATAATTTATAATTGTTTGGCAAATACTATTTAGTTTGATTTTATTATCATAAAGAGTTTATTTCATTAACTTACATTATCACAATTTCAACTAGAATAACTATCACTAAAGGTGAGAAATACCCCCGCCACTATATTTCATGTCACAGGGGCAAGAACTCATTAATTCTTCATAAAATTCTCAAGAAAGTTGCGTCTTGCACATCTACAACTCCTAATGAACACTTCTGCCAAGTTTAAAGTGAATCAGACAGAAACTGTATGAGAAGTTGTCCCGACACGCATTTTTAAGTCAGATCAGGGGCAATAACTCCATAATTCTTGACGGAATTTTCACAAAATGTGTATCTTGCACATGTACAAATTCAAAATGGACACTTCTGCCAAGTATAAAGCGAATCGGACTGAAATTGCTGGAGGAGTTGTCCGGACAAGTATTTTAAATGTGAATAAGGGGCAATTACTCATTCATTCTTCATAGAATTTTCACGAAAGTTGCCTCTTGCACATCTACAACTCCTAATGAACCTTTCTGCTAAGTTTAGAGTGAATCAGACATAAACTGTAGGAGTTGTCCGGACAAGCATTTTCATGTCAAATCAGGGGCAATAACTTAGTAATTCTTATGGAATTTTCACAAAATTTGCGTCTTGCACATCTACAACTTCAAAGAGACACTTCTGCCTAGTATAAAGCGAATCGGACTGAAATTGTAGGAGAAGTTGTCCGGACAAGTATTTTCATGTCCAATCAGGGGCAATAACTAATTAATTCTTCCTAGAATTTTCAAGAAAATTGCGTCTTGCACATCTACAACTCCTAATGAACACTTTAAAGTGAATCAGACAGAAACTGTAGGAGGAGTTGTCCAGACAAGCATTGTAAGTCAAATCAGGGGCAATAGCTTAGTAATTCTTGATGGAATTTTTACAAACTATGTGTCTTGCACATCTACAGTTCCTAATGAACACTTCTGCAAAGAATCAAGCGAATTGGATTGAAACTGTAGGAGGAGTTGTCCGAACAAGATTTTGCTGATAGACCGCCCCCCCACCCCCCATTCGACCGACCGACAGGCCGATTTCAGTATACCCCCCACAAACTTCGTTTGCGGGGATATAACAAATTTTATATTAAAGTTCTAAGTTGTTTTAAAGTTAAAATCTATAGATTACCCAATTTAAATTGACTCTTACCGTAAGACATTCAAACCTGGTCAAACCATGGATCTGCAAAGATAAAAATCAATCAATATAATCAAGGAATCAGCCAGCAAATCAACATCAAGTTACACTGAGAAAAAACAGTATTTCAGTATACCTGTAAAGTTGCATTAGCACTTTACCAAATGACAAAATTTTAATTTCAATTTAATTCAATAAACTTTATTTCTTCCATGTATGTACAACATACAGTATGGAAATACAAAAAATAAATAAATGTCATAGAGATAATAATGTGATTGGACCTTGACAGTATAAGAAGAGAAAGGGTAGAAAGTGTGAAGGAAGGGTAACATTTGTCTAAAACGAAAATCAGTAAAAGCTTGTAACAGGTACATATCTTAACCCATTACCACACGACAAAATTTTAGACTGGTCCAATTCAAAAGCATTTGCAGACGACAAAATAAAGGTGACCGAAAAATCAAAATTTGGTTTGGGAAGGGTAGAAAACACTGTGGGAAAAGGAGAAAATGCTGGTTACCAGCATTTTCTCCTTTTCCCACAGTGTTTTCAAAAGGCTTCTTTCACAGGGGCGTCAAAAGTAGGGGTTGTGTGGTAATGGGTTAACTCTTTACCAAACATCATAATTTTGAACTAGTCCAAACCGAAGTCATTTGCAGATGACAAAATAAATGTGAATCACAACTTGAAATCAGGCTGCACTGCATGTGATGTATGAAAAAAGTGCATGCTGATCTGGAATAGCAGAGATTATCACAGGAAGAAGTACAGTTAATTACAACAATTTAGTCTTTTCAAAATTCTAAGCACTTGCAGACGACAAAACAAAGGTATCTCCAAAACTGAAATTCATTTCCAGCAGGGTAGCAAACATCGTGAGAAAAGGAGAAAATGCTGGTTACCAGCATTTTCTACTTTTCCCACAATGTTTTCAAAAGGCTTCTTTCCAAAGGCCATTAAAAGTTGGCGTCCTAGATGAAGTAGCCTTTTGAAAACATTGTAGGAAAAGGTGAAAATGCTGGTAAGCTTCAATTTCTCCATTTCCCACAATGTTTTCTTCTCTTCCAAAGTGAAGTTTCATTTTTTGAGTCCCATTTATTTCGTGAAAAAAATTGAAGTGAAATGTCTGTTAAATTTTTAAAGAAACTTGACTAGTAATGTGGACTTTGTTGAGAAAACAATACGAAGTCATCAAATGCCTACTTTTCCTGAACAGTTGACTAGAATTTCTTCAATTATAATAGAGGTTAATCCCTTGATGAATCTTTGCAAGTTTCAAAAAAATTGGATCAACACGCACATGTGAACTTCATTGCCTAAACACGTATTGGAAATGTTCAACTCTGAATGGCTACTTTTCCTATACTGATTGTCCAACTTTCTTCCAAAATCAGCAGGGTTCAAGCTGTTTATGATACAAAGCAACCATGCAAGTTTCATGAAAATTCAATGAGAAATGGAAATTTTAAAGTCTAAACGGCTACATTTTCCACATTGATTGTTGGATTTTTTTAAAAATCAATAGGCTTAAAGCTGTTGATGAGATGAAGCAACTGTGCAATATCAAATCCAATATCAAATTTTGACTTCACCATGTAAACAAGAGATCGAAATTTTCAATTTTAAATGGCTACTTTTTCTACACTGTTTTTGGATTTTTTTTCACAATCAATAGGCTTCAAGCTCTTGATGAGATAAACTGTGTGAGTTTTGCAAAAATCTTATCACAAATGCAGACTTTATCATGTAAACAAGAATTGGAAATTTTCAACTTGAAATGACTACTTTTCCCATACTGTTTTTTGGATTATTTTCGAAGTCAATAAGGTTGAAGCTATTGATGAGATAAACAACATACTGTGCAAGTTTCATGAAAATCTGACAAGAAATGAAGACTTCATTGGGTAAATAAAAAAAAAGACTAACAGACAGACGACGGAGACCCTGCCATGACATAAGCTCTGCTGGCTTTCAGCCAGTAGAGCTAGAAACAAATGATTATATTTTCAATTGACCTTTCTGTAAATATGAGTTTGGCATGCCTCCTTAATAGTAATGCAGTATTTCGATTGTCAAGCCTCACAAGCTAAACAGAAACTGTGTCAGACTTTTCTGTTGACATGACGCCCAATGCTGCGTTTTCATTGGCTGATAAGACGTTAGTAGACTTGTTAATCATAATCGGCAGAAAGGTCAATTCCCCATTACTGGTACTTTTAAAGATGCCTGTCTACAGCCGGTGAGCAGAAACGCTGTTAAATTTCAAAAAGAAAAATAGAATGGTACAGAAATCTGTCCTTTGTGTACACAAGGATAAATTACTGACATATATCGTGTAAATGAAAAAAGAAACACGGGGGTTTGTGTGAAAAACCTAAAATTGGCCAGAAGAAAACTGGCTGATGATCGAAGCTGTAAACAATGGCGGTGACTCATGGAAATTTATCATTGGTTTCCGCCTAGAGTCGGATATGGTGTAACTTACATATAGGCCTCGATCTCCTTCTTAAAATAGAGGCTGCAACAGAGAAGCATCCATTTTCCTTTATTTACCGCATCAAGGCCAAGGTCAAATATAGTCATGTTACAGTATGCATGATCATCATACGAATCTACCCGAGTTTATAACGGTTATCGAAAATCTTCGATTTAAAATTCGGAAACGACCAGTCTGTTTACATTGAAGGCCGCAAGTCCACGAAATGCATTTTCTATCAGGCGTAATCTAAGCAACCTTGCAACCGTCAGGCGCAATATTTGGCATAGATATATAAGAATGACTATATTTTGATAAAATAAAAACAAAATGAGTTAAAACTGGCTTAAAATGAGCATTATTGCCTCTTTAATCCAGATAAAATATTTGAAAAAATGAAAAAAATTAAAGTGTTGTTTTAACCCTTTACAGCACAATCACGATTTTTAACAACCCCAAAGAAAAAGCCTTTTGAAAACATTGTGGGAAAAAAAAAGAAAATGCTGGTAACCAGCATTTTCTCCTTTTCCCACAATTTTTTGCTAACCTTCCTAAAACAAATCTAAATTTGTAAGCTGTAATTATTTTTTGTCTTCTGCAAATACTTTGAATTCGGACCAGTCTAAAAATTTGTTGTCTGATAAATAGTTAATTTCTTTTAACCCTTTACCAAACAATCCCTGGTTTTTACGGGTCAGGAATAGAAGCCTTTTGAAAACATTGTGGGAAAAGGAGAAAATGCTGGTAACCAGCATTTTCTCCTTTTCCACCAATGTTTTCTACCATATCATATAGAAAAATCATCTTTTTAGCAACTGTTAATTTGTCATCTGCAAAATGTTTTCAATTTGGTCTGGTCCAAAATTTGCCATTTGGGAAAGGGTTAAAGCTCTTCCTGTTGAATACATGATTAATATAAGTATAAGATTCAGTTTTGAAATACTTAAGTATTTTCAAAAGCCCCTTACTTTGCCTGTTGGAGCATTGATTTCTTTTTCTGCTTCTTAGTATACTAGATACATACTAATTAACTATACGGTATAGCGTTTCAGGATAAAACTGCACAGAACATATAATCTGATTCTATCACTTACTGATATGGCAAGCCAGAATCAGATGCACAGGCCAATAGCAAAAATATGATTTTCAGCATTTTCTCCACAATCCTCAATGTTTTCAACTCTTCCAAAAAACATCTTTTAACTTTCCGTTTCAAATTCATTTTGTCAACGTGTCTAAAGTTTGGATGTGTTGTGCCAAGTTAAAAGCCTATTATATTCGGTCCTTGTTCGCACCAGGTCATGTCTCTGTACCATGCTATCACAGTATATATAATGACCCTGAGGAAAGCTTTTGAAAAAATTGTTGGAAAAGGAGAAAATGCTGATAACCAACATTTTTTCTTTACCCACAATGTTTTCTATCCTTTCAAATGCAAAATTCAGTTTTTAAATCACATTTATTTTGCCTGTATCACATGTGTTCCTTTTGGTCAAGTCTATAGTAGCATTGTTTGGTAGAGACTTAACCCTTTACCAAACAATCCCAGGTTTTTACGACCCCGAGATAGAAGCCTTTTTAAACGTGGTGGAAAAAGGAGAAAATGCTGGTAACTATTATTTTCTCCTTTCCCACAATGTTTTCTACCCTACCACAACCATATTTTACTTTTTGAGTCACATTTATTTTGTCGTCTGCAAATGTTTTGAATTTGGAGCAGTCTACAATTTTGTGTTTGGTAAAGGTTTCAATATATTATCATCATGCAAAGGCATCATTATGCAGATCTAGGACCGCATTCACAACAAGCATTTTTTTAATTTCACCTTCACAGTTTTATGGAGTGAATGTTTTTTTATTTCAGTCCCGTGCAAAGGCAAACTTATAATAGGAAGAAATGATCATACTAATATCCAAACGATCTTTAAACCACATTTCAAAAAAGAAATCGGCGGGAACAGAATGAGATTCGCAAACAGGCGTTGGTGTAAATACATGTACGAGGAAGTCAGGAAAAAGAAAACAATGATTTGCATGCTGTTTCCATCACTCAGGAACAATCAACAAATTACGAAGGATTAAGAAACATACTTACATTTCCGAAGTAAACTGAATGTCTTTTCTTGAAACGCCATTTCACATTTTTGTTCTGCACGGAGCGCCACATCATTGCCTGCCAAATACCGAGTAATCACGTGAGCGGTTGAGAAACCACGTGACCGGATCGGCCTAAACCCAACTAATTCTACGTACCCACTATCACGATTCGTGCCATGATTGAAATCGTGGTCTTGATCATGAGTAAGTATGATGATACTATCAGGTCGTATCAGAACTTGAAGTTAATGTTGGCAATCGTGTTAATCGTATGAAATTTTTTGGCTGTCAAAAAATTTATACGATCAACACCACTGATTTTCAATCGTGGTCATCGCATCTAACAGTATTGAATCGTAAGAAAACGTAGCATTAAATCGTACTTCTGAATCGTGTCGATCGGGACCGATCTTGGACAAAGCAGAGGCAAAGCTGTGGTTCGATTTGCTGGATGGTAGGATAGGATAAGTTCTCCTTTTGATCCCTCACATCGAGACAGTCCAAGTAAGAAATGCGGCATCCTTTGCAGCAACAGTACATGGTGTTTAAAAGGGACATACTCCCTTCATCATTGAACATTCAGATTCTACTCGTAGCTGCTTTCCAACACCAACAAGTCTGTGATTAATACATTTATTACACCATTTTTTTTTTACATTAGGCCTACTAAGTGCATTCAAAAACAAGTGACTGAACAGACGACCTGTAGAGGCTCAAGGTCTGAATGCACGTTCTGCGCAGTCTGACCTTGATCCTTTACCACACAATCCCGACTTTTAACGACCCTGAATAAGAAGCCTTTTGAAAACATTGTGGGAAAAGGAGAAAATGCTGGTAACCAGCATTTTCTCCTTTTCCCACAATGTTTTCTGGTCATACCAAAATAAATATAAAATTTTTAGTATCATTACTTTTGTCATCTGTATATGCTCCCAATTTGGGCCAGTCGAAAATTTTGTTGTTTGGTAAAGGGTTAAAAAACTAACCTATGATGTAGGCAAAGATCCCTGTATTTGTTTACAGTGATGGAAAATTAAACATCTAAGGTGAGGCGAAAATGGTAACTTTTTAGCTTTTTCGCCGTGACATTACTTTAACGAAATATTAATTCCGCACTACAGTAATGAGAAACACTAAGTTGTGAGAAATTACTTTCTGACCACATGTATGCTTCAAGACTTGGCTATTTCTGGAAATAAATGGAGAGATATCGTGATCTATTGAGCTGTCTGTTAATCAAAATTGCCGTATTAATTTCCTTTTTATTCAAATGAAATCTCCAAGGATTTTCAAAGGAAATTACATAATTCACACAGGATTGCATATTATGACCACGCTTCTACTTAAACTAAAGCCTTAGAAACCGTTGTTTTTAATTTAAGAAGGATTGATAATAGGCCGAAGACAGTTACATATCCTAACTTCTGGCCGAATTAGCCAGGAACTTTCATTCGTTCCCTACGAAACAAGTTTACAGGTTTCGATTCTCTATTGATAGCATTTGAAGAGGCCAGAGTAATGTTACTATAAAAGATGATTGGATTTATGTTTGAAAGGAAGAAAACATCGTGTAGGACAGGAAAAATGGTTACCAGCATTTTCTCCTTTTGCCTCAATGTTTTCAAAAGCTACATTTTATATAGTTCATTTAAAACAATGAATTATTTGGCAAAGAGTCTACTGAATGTTTTGGCAGAGAGCTAAATGGAAAACTGATGCCAAGATAATGGTATTGACACGTAGCTGGGTTTTCGAAATTTCTGGTTTAAAAAAACGAACAGGAAATAAACATGTAGGCAAGCATGTCTTTGACATAAGTCTCGGTTCCCCCTGGAAATTTTCAGCGATGTTATCGAATGTAATTCAATACCTTAAAATGGTAAGATGCATTTTAGTCCAGTCAAATTGTGAGAAGACCCAAAACTAATTGCAACACACACTTTTTGCGTTTTCAACATCCTTAGGGACACCTTTTTAACATATGTAAAGTAAGACGAAATCGGAGGATAGGAAATATGATTTTTTAGCTTTTTTGAATTCATATGAATTTGGCCATTTTAAACTTTATTACGGCTCATCTCGCAAGTTTTACATGTTATTCCTACTTGATTTTTCTCTTGAAAGTAACAGTAAAACCCACTAGCAACCTTTTACAACCTGCCCGCCATGATTTACATATAAGGCAGCATCCCTTCAGTCAATTTAGTTCTACACTGGAGTTGGTTTACCCCACCCACCAATACAAAGGGAGGGACCACTGTATATATACAGTATACTAAGGTTGGACAATTGAAATGGTTCACTTACATTTTTATTGTGAATAAATTTTTGTTTGTTGGAATACTGATTAGTACTTCAGACCATATTTTTGTCTTTAAATGTACAGAAACCTGTCGGTAACACTTTGTTAAGGTACATGTAGAGGACCCGCAATACTTCTAGTGCTGCATGGCATAAAATTTCTTGACCGTTGATAAAGACAGATTTATATAGATATAATACTTTTGCACATTTTTAACTGACCAGAAATTCCTTTGATATCTATCTTCATATTATCTGTTGATACTTTTGTTAGGCTCCAGAAAAGGGAGGTAATTATCACATCTCTTAGTAATGAGAATGGAGTGCTTTTAGATTTATAAACGATAATGAAAGAGTGTACATGGTTCATGGACCGTTTCTAATGGCACGGTCACAAATTAGGAATTGCCAACGGACAGTGGGCTTTTATCCGGAATCGGGGCAGAATGGGATTGCACCAGCCCAGCAGCAGTTGCAAATGAACAAGAACAGCTGAAATTTTGTCAGTAGACAGAGTTTGTTGGATGTTAAGGTACAACTGAACCTTTAACGGTAACAACAACAACAAAACTCACGTCATCCGGGCATCTTTTCAAATAGGCACTGCCTTTTACTTATTGTCAGGGTATCGGCGATTTCTGTGCAGGCAGCAGGCAGTAGAAGTCTTGTCTGACTGGAGCCGCCCGGCTTACATGTAACTAATGAAAGTTGAGATTCCAAATTTTCTATTGTCGGGATTTTGTTTGCATTATAATCAGAAGAAACATTCTTTTGAAACGGAGGCTGTGTGGAGCGTTTCTTCAGCAAAGAAGAAACATGCTTGTTGCCTTAGCAGTTTACATTGGGAAAGCTGGAGAAGCCCACGAATAAAGCTCTGTTTAAGTGAAAGCCTTGCTCTAATGTGGGAGTCATGAGTAGATTCCAAGTCATAACTTCACCTGAAACTGGATAAGATTCTTGAGGTTCTCGAAAGGTTAGCGCCTGATTTAAACTGGCCAAGAATCTGCGCTTCTTGGCAAATCATATTCTTACTGCAGTCTTGCCATTGGCTTTACCTTGTCCTTCTTTGCTGGCAGTTTTATCATTAGTAGTCGATATAAAACTACTGATAGACTGAAGTCACCTAGATGGTCTCAGTGCAGTTACCTCCTGGTTCACGCACGGAGATCAGCTAACATATTCACCATGCGGACGTCATTCGATTGTCAGAAGTTCACCCATCCCAATACCACCTAGCATTCTAAACTGCTTGTTTCCAAACTTGGTTGAATATTATCCAACGATTCTTTTATTTGTGAACACGCGAAGAAATAATACTGGATCAAACTTCAACCTGTCCGAGTCCATAATTCACTGATATCTATCGTACTTCATCATCAAAGAACTAGATTTGGCTGGTTGCATAATGTCTCTGTATGAAATTATTAGAGCTTTAAGTTTCTCCTTGGTAACACTGCTGCAGATATTAATGTACCTCTGTAGACACTCTGCTTTCATAACGTCAGCTTTTATGCAGATGTACTTTAGCATTCATTGCATGGTTTGTAACTTATCAATTATAGTCTTTTCTATATATAAGATACGTCCGAGGCATGTGTCTAATGGTTGGCTAGGGAACATTTTACCATAGTGCACACCTAAATTCAAAAGATGCGGTAGAACCTTAACTATTTTCAAAAATGCCCGATGTCATTCAGTTATCATGAAAGACCTGCTGGTATTTTTTATCAACAGTACATTTTGGACAACCCTTGCTTATGGCTTTTGAACACGTGCATGCGAATATCATTTGCTTAACTTGGATAGTGAGTCCCTTATCAAGTTTGACAGACACCAATCACAAAACCAGTATTGTGGCTTTTTCGTAACTTAAATGGCAACGAATTGAACAAGAGGGCCATGATGGCCCTGTATCGCTCCACTGGCTTTTTAACCCTTTACCACACAAATTGAAGTGTTCATGACCATGAAAAAGAGGGCCTTCAAAAACAATGAACACTGTCAGGCAATACAAGTAGATTAATTCATTGGCATGAAAGGTTAAATCCTTGGAAAAATAAGCTGAATGAAAAAAACCTTACTCTGAATTTATTATTCACCTCAAGTGAGCATAACTATTAGCATCAAAATGAATCACACTCCTTGAAAACAGAATATTTACTATCAAAAAACTTAATGTCTAGCACCAATCATGTATCAAAGCAGTTTGATAATCAAGGGAAGTAAATAGTACCAAACTTTATCTTTCATAAAAAGAGTTATTTCCCTTGATTAATGTTTAAATTGAAGTGACTATATTTTGAAGCCCATGTTAAACTTGTGATCCCTGAATGGAGGCAATTTTGACCCCAGACCTACAATATGAAACTAAAATGTGTGTTTATAAACAAGAAGATTTTTTAATCTTGCCCAATAAAAAGCCCTGTAAAACAAGTTTGCTCAATAAAAGGCCCTCTAAAATATGTGACCCATGAGACAGGTTTATCAAGTTTTCATTGTAAAAGCCAATATAAAACTTGTGACCCCTGGGGTGGGGTCAAACTTGACCCCCAAAGTTAAAATTTTAGGCCCTCTTGGTAGAGGCCCATAAGATAAAGCTACACGCAAAATGTGGTAGCCCTAGGCCTTATGGCTATGTACAAGTAGATTATCAAAGTTTCCCTATATAAGCCCATGTAAAACTTGTGACCCACTGTGACGGGGCTAAATTTGACCCCGGGGCTATAATTTGGGCACCCTTTGGTAGAGACCCCCTAGATGAAGTTACATGCAAAATTTGATAGGCCTAGCCCTTACAGCTAGGTACGAGTAGATTATTAAAGTTTCCCTATATAAGCCCATGTAAAATTTGTTACCCCCCGGGGCGGGGCCAAATTTGACCCCAGGGCTATAATTTGGACACCCTTGGTAGAAGTCCACTAGATAAAGCTACATGCCAAATTTGGTAGTCCTAGGCCCTATGGCTAGGTGGAAGAAGAATTTTAAAGTTCTCCCTATATAAGCCCATGTAAAACTTGTTAACCCCGGGGCGGGGCCAATTTTGACCCGAGGGCTATAATTTGGACACTGTTGGTAGAGGTCCACTAGATAAAACTACATGCCAAATTTGGTAGCCCTAGGTCTTATGCCTAGGTAGAAGAGGAATTTTAAAGTTCTCTCTAAATAAGCCCATGTAAAACTTGTGACCCCCGGGGCGGGGCCAATTTTGACCTCAGGGCTATAATTTGAAGAAACTTGGTAGAGGTCCACTAGATAAAGCTACATGCAAAATTTGGTAGCCCTAGGCCTTACGGTTTCAGACAAGAAGATTTTCAAAGATTTTTAAAATTTTTCAGTTTTGTTGCCATGGCAACCAGAGTTTTTGAAGGAATTAAATTCTTTCAAGAAATTCTGAAGAGGACCATGACTGGATCATTTCTGTGAAGTTTCATCAAAATTGGATGGGTAGTTTCAGAGAAGAAGATGTTTAAAGAAAAAGTTAACGCACGGACGGACGGACGGACGCACGCACGACGGACAACGGGCCATGACATTAGCCCGCTGGCCTTCGGCCAGTGGAGCTAATAACACTTGAAAACAGAATATTTTTTATAAAAAAACTTAATGTCTAGCACCAATCATGTATCAATGCAGTTTGATAATCAAGGGAGGTAAATAGTACCAAACTTTATCTTTCATAAAAAGAGTTATTTCCCTTGATTAATGTATAAATTAAAGTGACTATATCTTGAGGCCCATGTTAAACTTGTGATCCCTGGATGGAGCCAATTTTGACCCCAGACCTACAATATGAAACTAGAATGTGTGGTTATAAACACGAAGATTTTTTAATCTTGCCCAATAAAAAGCCCTGTACAACAAGTTTGCTCATTAAAAGGTCCTGTAAAATATGTGACCCATGAGACAGGTTTATAAAGCCAATGTAAAACTTGTGACCCCTGGGATGGGGTCAAACTTGACCCCCAAAGTTAAAATTTTGGCCCTCTTGGTAGAAGCCCATTAGATAAAGCTACATGCAAAATTTGGTAGCCCTAGGCCTTATGGCTATGTACAAGTAGATTATTTAAGTTTCTTTATATAAGCCAATGCAAAACTTGTGATCCCCTGTGAAGGGGCTAAATTTGACCCCAGGGCTATACTTTTGGGCACCCTTGGTAGAGAACCCCTAGATAAAGCTACATGTAACATTTGATAGCCCTAGTCCTTATAGCTAGAAGCGACAAGATTTTTGAAAGTTTTCCCTATATAAGCCCATGTAAAATTTGTTACCCCCTGGGGCGGGGCCAAATTTGACCCCTGGGCTATAAGTTGGAAACCCTTGGTAGAGGTCTACTAGATAAAGCTACATGCCAAATTTGGTAGCCCTAGGCCCTATGGCTAGGTGGAAGAAGAATTTTGAAGTTCTCCCTATATAAGCCCATGTAAAACTTGTTACCCCCGGGGCGGGGCCAATTTTGACCCCAGGGCTATAATTTAGACACTCTTGGTAGAGGTCCACTAAATAAAACAACATCCCAAATTTGGTAGCCCTAGGTCCTATGCCTACGTAGAAGAAGAGTTTTAAAGTTCTCCCTAAATAAGCCCATGTAAAACTTGTGACCCCCGGGGCGGGGCCAATTTTGACCCCTGGGCTATAATTTGAAGAAACTTGGTAGAGGTCCACTAGTTTAAGCTACATGCCAAATTTGGTAGCTCTAGGCCTTACGGTTCCAGACAAGAAGATTTTCAAAGATTTTCAAAATTTTTCAGTTTTGTTGCCATGGCAACCAGAGTTTTTGAAGGAATTAAATTATTTCAAGAAATTCTGAAGAGGACCATGGCAGGATCATTTCTGTGAAGTTTCATCAAAATTGGATGGGTAGTTTCAGAGAAGAAGATGTTTAAAGAAAAAGTTAACGCACGGACGGACGGACGGACGGACGCACAGACGGACGGACGGACGCACGACGGACAACGGGCCATGACATAAGCCCGCTGGCCTTCGGCCAGTGGAGCTAATAAAAAATTGTTGCTGGAATTCAAAATAAGAAAAAGAACATTATATGGTTGAATAACGAAACCTTACAAAGTTGAAACTTTGTATGTGTGGGTTACAAATCTAAGTTGTAACACTTACAATCATTGGTTCATATGACAGCTTTGCTTGAATACATCTATGGGAGTACTTGTGTTTAGCATTTAATTGACTTAATATGCCCCTGCAGTTGATAGCGGTATGTAACCTTTTAGTAAAATGGTGGTTCAAGGTTTGCTTATTTATAGAAAAAGCAATAGGGTAAGTATATAAGACCAAAAAGATGTTGTAAATTTTTTAATTATCATAGGTTGAATTATTACCTGCATCTTGTCAAAAACATCCTAACACAGTTTTCTAAACTTAAAACACAAAGATTCAAGTTTATTCCTATGTTTTTAGTTAGTGTTGTTTGGCAGGACACTTGGTATGACTGAAACCAAGCTGATTGTTGCATAAAAAGTCATTCAACCAAACATTCAAGTTTATTCATGAACAATTTTGTTTTTTCACAAAATCTATGATAAGACCATGATTCGGCATTCACGATTCCATCACAAGACATTGTGCCAGACTGTATCAAATTGCAACCATTGAAAGAATGTGTGTAGGCTTTTAATAAACAATTATTATCATATAGGGAATGATCATGCACATAGCAGTTCACTTCCCCCCAAAAAATTGACCCTGAAAATCTAATACAAAAACTTCTGGGTGGGGTAAGTTGATATTGCCTCTATCATTATTTTAAGTAAAAAACCAGAAAGAAGAGAGAACAATATTTCAAATAACTAAGTAATTCACAACCAGAGTTATCAGAAAATGTTACATGCAATATAGAAAGTTCAAAACAGTTCAAAGAATGCAAAATTTACATATAAGCTACTATTTGTACACAAAGTTGCGGCTGGAAACAAAACGCGCGAAAAAAATCGAATTTCATATCTTCCGATTTCGTCCTACTTTTTATATATTGTTTAGGGAGGGTAACTCCTCATAAAAATCAAAGAATTGCTTGTGTTGCAATTAGTTTTGGGTTAAGCCCTTTTTTTCATTATTTTGACTGGACTAATAGATGTTAACGACACAAAATATTGGGCAAAAGTACCCAACCTGTCTGAACATTATATGCACAGATCAACTGAGAGAGAGAGACACACACACCCGCATAGGCGCTTTCAAAAAGCTTATAAAAGAGACTGTACTGTATTGTATTGTATGAAATTAGCAGATTTTTAAACATCCTTTTAACCCTTTACCCCATAAGACTTTTCTATGGTATCTCTAATTGACCCTAAATAACAGCAAGGATGAAGCTATTTCCTTATATGTATATATCACCTTTTGATAGTATTGAAAACATTGTGACAAAAGGTGAAATTGCTCGTCACGAGCAATTTCACCTTTTGCCACAATGTTTTCCAAAGGCTCCTACAAACAATGTGTTGAAATGAGTATCTATGGAGTAAAGGGTTAATATAATGGATAAAGTAGCATGAACAGACGTATAATGAAGGGAAAAAAATAGGAAAACAAAGCGCTAGCAGTCTAATCTTAATCTACACTATCCGCATAAGTCATTCCACCTGCATTCAGCGCGACAACGGTCAGCTGTCGCATTTTTGTTTCCATGGTTTTCTATGGTTGTACACCTCAGATTTCAGAAATGCGCTACCTTATTTAACTTCTATGACGTCAATCGGAACTTTCTGTTATTTTTGGCAGGTCGTGTTTTTTTCTTGTACTATTTAGCACACGACAAATGTTAAAAGTTTTCTATGGTGGCATATTTCTGCCGCGAGATACGACATAGCCATTGCGAAAATTTATGAAAACTATCGTGATAAAGCAAAGTTTTCTGGAAATATTATCTAGATAGTAAAGATTATCCACTTAAAGATATCGCAAAAGTTCTAGCTGGCTGTTATCATTATCGTTTTACTTTCGTGCCCATAACTGACATTTGCGGTATCTATAATTAGATACGGTTTCGAAACATCTTCTTTTACAACCTTGTTAACTCTTTACCACACGAGAAAAATTTAGACTGGTCCAAATTGAAAGCATTCGCAGACGACAAAATAAAGGTGACTGAAAAATTGAAATTTGTTCTGGGAAGGGTAGAAAACACTGTGGGAAAAGGAGAAAATGCTGGTTACCAGCATTTTCTCCTTTTCCTACAGTGTTTTCAAAAGGCTTCTTTCTCAGGGGCGTCAAAAGTAGGGATTGTGTGGTAATGGGTTAATTCTCCTTTTCCCTGCATGGTTTTCAGTTGTTTGTAGGATGCATTTCTAGTCGTCTTTGTGATTTTAAAGACCTCTATTCATTACTAGTATTGTCAAAATTTACCAATTAAGCTACAATTGTTAAAGAATCGCTTTTTAGGCCAGGGAATCCCTCTCAAGGGATTCCCTTGCCTATAGGGATCGTAAGCTGTCTATTCAGACAAAAATGTTGGTTGGTGTGTCCACTCTATATCGCTGAGTCCGCCAAAACAACTAGTTTCCTAAGTATATACAGAGATTGCTTATCACACGGTGTGAATGCTTTCCTTTCCTCAAAGCTTTCATCTGCAAAACGCCACAGAATTGCAAGGGTATTACAATCCTTTAATAACTGACGAGTGTGTCTTTTTTATCCCGTTTTTGTCATTAACACTGACCTAATAAAGGCGTAACCTAATGAACTTAGTTTATCCGGCAGTTGTGTATTCCTACGCGCTATATACGGTTAATATCTATAACGCTCTCTCTTGCACTCCGGATCATTCATATTCAGGTATGGTGAGATTAACGAACGACGACTCTGCTCGGAGTTTGTCTATAACGTTGTGTTGACATTTGAACATGTGTGTCACAAAACGCGTCTCCGCTAAAATGCGATTGTAAATAAAGCAAACTACGTATAGAATATTGGCCCGTGTTATGTTTGATAAAATCAAGCGTTCTCCCAATAAGCTTCTCCCAATAAGAACAATAACGGTAACTCTGTATAGACTGTAAATGGACAAATCGGCCCATAACTATTTCGACCCACAACAAAATCAGTGCGTACGGCTTTCGGCTTTCATGGAAACAATAGTATGCTTACTATTTCTGCATGGTATTTGTCAAGCTTTACGCTAAGGTTGTAAGTCCGCAGTTAAACACAAAAATCTAGGATAATTTATTTAATTTAGTCTGAAAGTGTGTGTGAATACATAGGTATTACGACACCTACCAATATCGCCCATAACTACCCATAAAGTGCAAATTTTGCAGTAGTTATCGTTTTTAACTCTGCCCAGAAGCTTCAGAGGAACAAAACCTGCTGTCATAGGTATGTTTATTATTAATATTTTTATTTCTATCTGTGATACAACACTACAAATAATTGAAATGACCCTCTAAGGCTCCTATGTGGCTTGCAACATGGGAAAAAGGACATTCGGACATTTGCGGAAAGTGTCATCTCGGATCAGCCTGCGCAGACTGCGCAGGCTAATCCGAGACAGCACTTTCCGTTATAGTGCAATTTTCTGTTTTGCGCATGTCTATTGTAGCACAAAATCTAATATAGTCGTAAAGTGCCGTCTCGGATTAGCCTGCGCGGACTGCACAGGCTGATCCGAGACGACACTTAACGCAGATGTCCAGATGTCCCTTTTCGCGTGTTGCACACCATATGCGGATTATATCACTTACTGTAATAGCCCAAAATTCACAATACCGCCTGTCACTGGAAAGTCCCTTTTTCTTACCGTCAGTGATGCAATATTAAAATACATAAATTGGCATAAAACAATCTCCGGTCGGACTTTTTCAGAGGAGTACTGACAGTGACACCTACCCTTATCGCTCAATATTAACTGTAGTTTGCATGGTTAAGTATTAAAATAAAGTTAAGTGGGGCATTACCACTTGAAAATTGTTGCTCGATTAATTAAAACAATAAGCTTCAGTTGGGCAGTACCTTAAGACACAAATTTTGTTTTCGATTGCTTCATTTTTCTGTCCCCAAAGAACATGACAAATATGACGTTATAATTGACTGACACTCTGGTGCCCCTTTAGTGGGATTGTGACACCTTAGCCTAGAGGCTATTCTTTACAGAGGTTATCGGTGATTACCAAACTATGAGATTCTGTGGGGCAATACCATCAGACAAAGGATTTTGTTTTGTTTTCCATTCCTGAGGAAACAAGGCAGCTTTAACATACTTATTGACCAGCCCCTTTAGGGCCCCTTCATTGGGATTGTGACATCTACTCCTACACCCCATTTTTTGCAGTGGATATCAGGGATAGCAAATGCACTAAGAATGAGTGGGGCAGTACCACCAGACAGAGGATTTTTCTTATGTCTTTTTGTCATTGAGGCAAAAATAGCATGTTTGATGTTATTGTTGATTGACCCCTCTTTGGCCCATTTATTGGGATTGTGACACCTACCCCTGTAGTCTATTTTTTACAGTGGACATAGACGATAATAAAAACAATAAGCCTTAGCGGGGCAGTACCAACAGACACAATATATTTTTTTTCTTTTTTCATCCCAGCGGTAAAATCACAGATAAAACGTAATTATTGACCGACCTCTCTGAAGCCCCTTTCCAGGGATTGTGACACCAACCAATACAGTTTTTTATTTACAGTGTATATCAGGCATAAAAAATATACTAAGCTTAATTGGGGCAGTACCACTAGACACGGGATTTTTTTCTTTTGTGTCTGCATTCATGAGGCAACAAGACATCTTTAACATACTTATTGACCAGCCCCTTTAGGGCCCCTTTAATAGGATTGTGACACCCACTCTTATACCCCATTTTTAAGAGTGGATATCAGGGATAACAAATGCAATAAGATTGAGTGGGGCAGTACCACCAGACATAGGAATTTTTTTATGTCTTTTTGTCATTGAGGCAAAATAGCAAATTTGATGTTATTATTGATTGACCCCTCTTTGGCCCATTTATTGGGATTGTGACACCTACCCCTGTAGTCTATTTTTTACAGTGGACATAGACGATAATAAAAACAATAAGCCTTAGCGGGGCAGTACCAACAGACACAATATATTTTTTTTCTTTTTTCATCCCAGCGGTAAAATCACAGATAAAACGTAATTATTGACCGACCTCTCTGAAGCCCCTTTCCAGGGATTGTGACACCAACCAATACAGTTTTTTATTTACAGTGTATATCAGGCATAAAAAATATACTAAGCTTAATTGGGGCAGTACCACTAGACACGGGATTTTTTTCTTTTGTGTCTGCATTCATGAGGCAACAAGACATCTTTAACATACTTATTGACCAGCCCCTTTAGGGCCCCTTTAATAGGATTGTGACACCCACTCTTATACCCCATTTTTAAGAGTGGATATCAGGGATAACAAATGCAATAAGATTGAGTGGGGCAGTACCACCAGACATAGGAATTTTTTTATGTCTTTTTGTCATTGAGGCAAAATAGCAAATTTGATGTTATTATTGATTGACCCCTCTTTGGCCCATTTATTGGGATTGTGACACCTACCCCTGTAGTCCATTTTTTACAGTGAACATTGAGGATAATAAAGACAATAAGCCTTAGTGGGGCAGTACCATAAGAGACAATTTTTTTTTTTCTTTTTCAATCCCAGCGGTAAAATCACAGATAAAACATAATTATTGACTGATCCCTCTGAAGCCCCTTTTCAGGGATTGTGACACCAACCCATACAGTTTTTTATTTACAGTGTATATCAGGGATAAAAAATATACTAAGCTTAATTGGGGCAGTACCACCAGATACAGACTTTGTTTTTCCCTTTGTTTCTGCATTCATGAGGCAACAACACAAATTATATACTTTATGTCCAGCCCCTTAAGGGCCCCTTCATTACCGTTGTGACACCTACTCCTATACCCCATTTTTTAGAGTGGATATCAGGGATAACAAATGCAATAAGATTGAGTGGGGCAGTACCACCAGACATAGGAATTTTCTTATGTCTTTTTGTCATTGAGGCAAAATAGCAAATTTGATGTTATTATTGATTGACCCACCTATTTGGCCAATTTATTGGGATTGTGACACCTACCCCTATAGTCCATTTTTTACAGTGGACATTGAGGATATGAAAAAAGAATAAGCTTTAGTGGGGCAGTACCATCAGACACAATATATATATATATATTTTAATCCCAACAGTAAAATCACAAATGAAACTTAATTATTGACTGACCCCTTTAAAGCCCCTTTTCCGGGATTGTGACACCAACCCATACAGTTTTTTATTTACAGTAAATATCAGGGATAAAAAAAATACTAAGCTTAAATGGGGCAGTACCACCAAACACAGGATTTTTCTTTGCTTTTGTTTTTTGCATTCAAGAGGCAACAAGACAAATTTAACGTACTTAATGACCAGCCCCTTTTTGGCCCCTTCATTGGGATTGTGACACCTACTCTAATACCCCATTTTTTAGAGTGGATATCAGGGATAACAAATGCAATAAGATTGAGTGGGGCAGTACCACCAGAAATAGGAATTTTCTTGTATCTCTTTGTCACTGAGGCAAAAATAGCAGGTTTGATGTTATTATTGATTGACCCCTCTTTGGCCCATTTAAATGGATTGTGACACCTACCACTGTTGTCCATTATGTACAGTTGATAGTGAGGATGATAAAAACAATAAGCTTTTGTGGGGCTGTACCATAAGACACAATTTTTTTTTTTTTTTTTTTTTTTTTTTTTTTTATTCCCAGTGGTAAAATCGCAACGTAATTATTGACCGACCCTTTTAAAGCCCCTTTTAAGGGATTGTGACACCAACCCATACAGTTTTTTATTTACAGTGTATATCAGGGATAAAAAATATACTAAGCTTAATTGGGGCAGTACCACCAGATACAGGATTTTTTTCCCTTTGTTTCTGCATTCATGAGGCAACAAGACAAATTTACCATACTTATTGACCAGTCCCATCAGGGCCCCTTCATTGAGATTGTGACACCTACTCCTATACCCCATTTATTAGAGTGGGTATCAGGGATAACAAATGCAATAAGATTGAGTGGGGCAGTACCACCAAACATAGGAATTTTCTTATGTCTTTTTGTCATTGAGGCAAAATTACAAATTTGATGTTATTATTGGTTGACCCCTCTTTGGCCCATTTATTGGGATTGTGACACCTAGCCCTGTAGTCTATTATTTACAGTGGACATTGACGATAATAAAAACAATAAGCCTTAGTGGGGCAGTACCATAAGACACAATATTTCTTTTTTCTTTTTCAATCCCAGCCGTAAAATCACAGATGAAACGTAATTATTGACCGACCCCTCTGAAGCCCCTTAACAGGGATTGTGACACCAACCCATACAGTCTTTTATTTACAGTGTTCATCAGGGATAAAAAATATACTAAGCTTAATTGGGGCAGTACCACCAGATACAGGATTTGTTTTTCCTTTGTTTCTGCATTTATGAGGCAACAAGACAAATTTAACATACTTATTCACCAGCCCCTTTAGGGCCCCTTGATTGAGATTGTGACACCTACTCCTATACCCCATTTTTTAGAGTGCATATCAGGGATAACAAAAGCAATAAGATTGAGTGGGGCAGTACCACCAGATATAGGAATTTTCTTATGTCTTTTTGTCATTGAGGCAAAATAGCAAATTTGATCGTTATAATTGATTGACCCCTCTTTGGCCCATTTCTTGGGATTGTGACACCTACCCCTGTAGTCAATTGTTTACAGTGGACATTGAGGATAATAAAAACAATAAGCCTTAGTGGGGCAGTACCGTCAGACACAATATCTTATTTTCTTTTTCAATCCAAGCGGAAAAAATCGCAGATAAAACATAATTATTGACCAACACCTCTGAAGCCCTTTTAAGAGATTGTGACACCAACCCATAAAATTTTTTAATTACAGTGTATATCAGGGATGAAAAATATACTAAGGGTAATTGGGGCAGTACCACCAGACATAGGATTTTTTTCCCTTTGTTTCTGCATTCATGAGGCAACAACACAAATTTAACATACTTATTGACCAACCCCTTCAGGGCCCCTTCATTGGGATTGTGACACCTACTTCTATACCAGAGTGGGTATCAGGGATAATACATGCAATGAGATTGAGTGGGGCAGTACCACCAAACATAGGAATTTTCTTATGTCTTTTTGTCATTGAGGCAAAATAGCAAATTTGATATTATTATTGATTGACCCCTTTTTGGCCCATTTCTTGGGATTGTGACACCTACCCCTGTAGTCTATTATTAAAAGTGGGCATTGACGATAATATAAACAATAAGCCTTAGTGGGGCAGTACCATAAGACACAATATTTTTTTTTCTTTTTCAATCCCAGCGGTAAAATCACAGATGAAACGTAATTATTGACCAACCCCTCTAAAGGCGCCTTTTAAGGGATTTTGACACCAACCCATACAGTTTTTTATGAACAGTGGATATCAGGTATAAAAAATATACTAAGCTTAATTGGGGCAGTACCACCAGATACAGGATTTGTTTTTCCCTTTGTTTCTGCATTCATGAGGCAACAAGACAAATTTAACGTACTTATTGACCAGCCCCTTCAGGGGCCCTTCATTGGGATTGTGACACCTACTCCTGTACCCCATGTTTTAGAGTGGATATCAGGGATAACAAATGCAATAAGAATGAGTGGGGCAGTACCACCAGACATAAGAATTTTCTTATGTCTTTTTGTCATTGAGGCAAAATAGCAAATTTGATGTTATTATTGATTGACCCCTCTTTGGCCCATTTATTGGGATTGTGACACCTACCCCTGTAGTCCATTGTTTACAGTGGACATTGAGGATAATAAAAACAATAACCCTTAGAGGGGCAGTACCATAAGACACAATATTTTTTATTTCTTTTTCAATCCCAGCAGAATAAAATGCAGATAAAACATAATTTTTGACCGACCCCTCTGAAACCCCTTTTAAGGGATTGTGACACCAACCCATAAGGATTTTTATTTACAGTGTTTATCAGGGATGAAAAATATACTAAGCGTAATTGGGGCAGTACCACCAGATACAGGATTTTTTTCCCTTTGTTTCTGCATTCATGAGGCAACTAGACAAATTTAACATACTTATTGACCAGCCCCTTCAGGGCCCCTTCATCAGGAAAGTGACACCTACTCCTATGCCCCATTTTTTAAAGTGGGTATCAGGGATAACAAATGCAATAAGATTGAGTAGGGCAGTACCACCAGATATAGGAATTTTCTTATGTCTTTTTGTCATTTAGGCAAAAATAGCAAATTTGATGTTATAATTGATTGACCCCTCTTTGGCCCATTTATTGGGATTGTGACAACTACCCCTGTAGTCTATTATTTACAGTGGACATTGACGATAATAAAAACAATAAGCCTTAGTGGGGCAGTACCATAAGACACAATATTTTTTTTCTTTTTCAATCCCAGCGGTGAAATCACAGATGAAACGTAATTATTGACCGACCCCTCTAAAGCCCCTTTACAGGGATTGTGACACCAACCCATACAGTTTTTTATTTACAGTGGATATCAGGGATAAAAAATATACTAAGCTTGTTTGCGGCAGTACCACCAGACACAGGATTTTTTTTCCCCTTAGTTTCCGCATTCATAAGGCAACAAGACAAATTGAACGTACTTATTGACTAGCCCCTTTACGGCCCATTCATTGGGATTGTGACACCTTTTCCTATAAATTTTTTTTGAGTGGATATTGGGGAAAACAAATGCAATAAGATTAAGTGGGGCAGTACCACCAAACATAGGAATTTTTTTATGTCTTTTTGTCATTGAGGCAAAATAGCAAATTTGATGTTATTATTGATTGACCCCTCTTTGGCCCATTTATTGGGATTGTGACACCTACCCCTATAGTTTATTACTTACAGTGGACATTAAGGATAATAAAAATAATAAGCCTTAGTGGGGCAGTACCATCAGACACAATATTTTTATTTCTTTTTCAATCCCAGCGGAAAAATCACAGATAAAACATAATTATTGAACGACCCTTCTGAAGCCCATTTTAAGGGATTGTGACACCAACCCATACAGTTTTTTATTTACAGTGTTCATCAGGGATAAAAAATATACTAAGCTTAATTGGGGCTGTACCACCAGATACAGGATTTGTTTTTCCTTTGTTTCTGCATTCATGAGGCAACAAGACAAATTTAACGTACTTATTGACCAGCCCCTTTGGGGCCCCTTTATTGGGATTGTGACACCTACTCCTATATCCCATTATTTACAGGAGATATCAAGAATAACACTTGCAATAAGACTGATTGGGGCAGTACCACAAAGCACAGAACTTTTCTTACATCTGTTTGTCATTGAGACAAAAATAACTAATTTGATGTTATTATTGATGGACCCCTCTTTGGACCATTTATTGGGATTGTGACACCTACCCCTGTAGTCCACTATTTACCATGGATAGTGAGGATTATAAAAATAATAAGCTTTAGTGGGGCAGTACCATCAGACACAATATTTTTTTCCTTCTTTACTGCATACCTGAGGCTGCAGCACAAATTTAACATACTTATTGTCCTGCCCCTCTTGGACCCCTTCATTGTGTCATCCGCCCCTATTCATCCATTATTTTCAGTGGATATCAAGGATAATAAAAGCAATAAGATTGGGTGGGGCAGTACCACCAGACACAGGATTTTTCTTAAATTTCCAATATACTTCAGGAAAAAATAACAAATTTAATGCTGTTAATGAGGGAACCCTCTTGGGCCAATTTATTGGGATTGTGACACCTACCCCATTTGTGCATTGTGTACAGTGGATATTGGAGATTATAAAAGCAATAACCTTCAGTGGGGCAGTGCCACCAGACACATTCTTTTTTTCTTCTCTTTTTATCCATTAGATAAAATCACAAATACATGGTAATTATTGACAATCCCTTCTGCAGTCCCTTTTAAGGGATTGTGACACCTACCTTAACAGCTTTTAATTTACAATGCATATCAGGGATAATAAAAATAATGAGCTGCAGTGGGGCAGTACCACCAGACACAATTTTTTTTAAGTTTCTTTTTCTGAAGGAATTATTAGACATTCAACATAAACATTTGCCGACCCCTCTGGAGCCCCTTTATTGAGATTTGTGGCACCTACCACTAAAGCTAATTATATACAGTACCTATTAATGATTATCAAAACAGTAAGCATCATTGGGGCAGTACCACAAGACACACAAAATTTCTTCTTGACCTATCCCTTAGGGACCCAATTTATTGGGATTGTGACATCTATCTTTGAAGCCTCTTAATTGCAGTAGATATCAAAGGTAATAAAAACAGTAAGTTTTATTTGGGAAGTACCACCAGACACATGAATTTGTTTTGTTTTCTATCCCTGTGGAAATTTGCAAATACATGTAAAGCGTTATCATTCACCTAACCCTCTTGAGCCCCTTTACTGGGATTGTGACTCCTAACCCTATGGCTTATTATATACAGTAGATATTAGTGATAATCAAAACAGTAAGTTTTTGTGGGGCAGTATCACAAGCACACAGACTTTGGTTTTTCAAAGTCTGGGAAAAAAGTCACAAATATGACCTTATTATTTATACTGACCCCTCAGGAACCCAAGCATTGGGATTGTTACACCTACCCCAAGCCCATTACTTACATCATAGAAACAAGAAGCTTTGAACAGTGGGGAAGTACCACCAGATACATACTTTTTTTTCTCTTTTGTTCTGTTTGGTTTTTTCCCAAAATTTCAAATATGACATTATTGTTGAACTTCTCTTAAGGCCCATTCATTGGGCAGTCACACATCCCCTTTAGGCCATTATTTACAGTGGGTATCAGAGATAATATACAATGTGCTTTAATGCAGCAATCCCACCAGACCACACTGGATGTTTTTTTCATGTATAAGGCAAAAGTAGAAATACATGTATGACACAATTATTGCTCAACCTTTTTTGAGGCCCTTTATTTAGGTTGTGACACCTAACCCTATAGAATAATTTTTAATATGCATATTAGGGGCAAAAACAGTGAACTGTACTGGGGCAGTACCAGTGTTCACAGGAATAATTTTGTCTTTTTAACCTCTGAGGCAATATTACCTTTATTAAAATTTGTGGTCAGTAGCAAAGAAACATTGTCTTTCCGGGTCTGTACATACAAAGGTAGTTGGGAATCCAGGCATGCATGCAAACAAGCAGGCAGGCAGGAAAGCAGATCAGTGAGTTATAGGTTAGTTAGTTGGTATGTAGGTAGGTTTGCCTATAGGTAGTAGACAGATTGGTAGAAAGGTAGGTTGGTTGGTAGGTTGTTGGATAGGTATGTAGGCCTAGGTTGGTCGTTTGATAGGTAAGTAGGTTGTTGGTTGGTATATCAGTTGATAGGTCATACATGTAGATAGGTAGGTAGGTAGGTTGTGTGATATGTATATCAGTAGGTTTGTCGGAAGATAGGTTGATCGGGTGACAGATAGATAGGTTGGTAGACTACATGTAGGTAGGTTTTAGGTTGAGAGTTAACAGGTAAATAGGTTGTCAATTTCTTGGCCTTTTGGAAGGTCTTTAGTTAGTTGTTTTTTTTTTTTCCCCCATTTTATTGATTGAAACAACCTGTCCAGGGCCACTCAATGTATTCTGTGACATCTATCCTAATGCCCAATTTTCATAGAATAGGTGTTATGATAGGTAGATCTATTACAAATGATGGGTCAATGTCTCAAGTCATCAATGTTTACTCTTTCTAAGGAGTTTCATTAATCTACAAATTATAGGCCTGCATTTAACCAACCCTCTGGAACCTCCTATTTATGCTCATTACAAACACTATCAATGGTGCAATACCTCATGTTAATAATTTAGCAGATTTACAATGAAATGACTCAGGTTGAGACCATTGATGGGGATTGTGACCCCTACCCTTGTAGCCTAGTTTGTAAAGTAGGTATCCTGCAGAATTCTGCTAATAACCTTTGGTGGGACAGTGCCTACAATTATAGTAGATTCTTCTTTTTTTTCTTTTGTGCAAAATAACAATCAGCCCTTTACCACCTTACAAAATTTTAGACTAATCCATATTGAAAGCATCTGAAGAGGAGAAACTTTGACTTAAATGCTGAGATTTGTTTTTGAATAAGTAGAAAACATTGTGTGAATGATGGTTACTAGCATTTTCTCCTTTTCACACATTGTTTTCCTCTTTTCTTCATTAAGTTAAGACTTGGGATTGTGTGATAAAGGGTTAACATAATGATATCAAGCTAACCGTTCTAGGGCCTTTCTATAATGAGTGTGACATCAGGTCTGTTGAAGATGACGTCATGACAACGTCACACGCTCCGAATGTGGCCTTGTAGGGGAAGAATTTATTTGAAATTTGATTAACATATTAATTGTTCACATTCAGAGGTTCGTATTTTATACAGTTTTCGAAAACATGTATTTCAACTAAACTCGATGTATATTCGGCATAAATGTATAGGAAAGAGCCTATTTACCGGTATTCTCAACTCTGTTCCTTGATAAGAATCACTGCAGCAGATCTATCCACAATATTAAATCCATTCAACCATTCTCTTCTATAAAAAACTTGGTGTAAAACATTGTAGTGCAGGAGTAGATAAAATATAGGCAAATTAACTCATTACAGCACTCTTACCTTTTCAAAATTGTGACCAAAATCGCCGTTTGCCGATTTTATTGAGTGTCGAACTGATCCTGGGTCGAATAGTCCAATGATCGTCAATACAGAGTTACCGTTATTGTTCTTATTGGGAAAAGCTTAGGCACAAGTAAACAGTTTGCTTCGAATTGGCCAGGGTCAAAAATAGAAATAAGTGAGTAAGGTAGGTTTTTAATGCAATTTTGATAAGAAGAGTAGTTATTACACCCATGAATTGTGTTAGATTAAGGAAAAGAAGCATTGTTTTGTATGTGAAACAGGGGGTCATGACCTTTCCTTCTTTGTTCTATAGTTTTGACCCCAAATGCGAAAGTGAGGGGTCATGGAGCAAGCGGCTGTTTTTAGCGGAGAAAACAAGGGTAGGGTCAGGGCACGAAAGATTGCGGAAAAACGGCATGGTAATGTGCTATTTTGGATTTCATCCCCAGATTATGTGTTGTTTGGAGTTTCAATTCAGCTTGGCATTTTCAGGCTAGCTTCCTGGGTTTGGATTTTGTGAATTTTGGAATATAGGCTAAAATGGCAATTTTTTTCAGTTTTTTTCCGACCATGTCACTTGCTTATATTGATCATTGATATCAATATTTCACAAGTTGAACATGATTTATTGATAAAATCTAAAGAATTAGGATTGTGCTGTTGCATTTAAGTGCTCCTTATAATTTCAGGCTGACTAAATAGACCTTTGTTTGAGGGAGTTCAGGTCGACATACGGCAGACCGAGACGAGTTTAGCTGACAACCGTGTACTGCTACCTTAAGGTAAGTGGCAGTTTATAAAAGTTTGTATTTTGACCTCAAATTGCATTTAGTCTAGTAATTCCATCAATTTCCAGATTGAAAATAGTATCCAAGTTGATTTTAGGATTGTGAATTTTGGCTGATATTGATTCAAAGAAGGGAGGTAATTCGAAATTCGGAAAAATGCAAATTTGGCGAATTTGGCGCTTGACGTCATGTTGCCTGATTTCGCTATTTTTGTACTTTTCCAGAGCTGCTTTGATTGAAATCAGTATGATTTAGGCAATTCTGGTAGATTTAGACCATTTCTGATATTGGGGGAACAGATCTACATACCTACATGGTCAGTGCATTCTTCAGTTCTCTATTGTGTCCGAAAAGAGTCGTCATGGACCGAAACGTTCTATCCCACGAGTCTCTGGGCCATGACGAATGTGTAGTTAGGACCGGCCTGACCGGTATATGTGGCTTTGTCGTATACCTAGTCTCGGTTGACGGTAAAAGTTCGAAACTGCTGGTTTATCGACTTACATACTTTGTCAAGAAAAGCCTGATTCAGCTTTGTAGTGACAAATATATGTACATTTGTGTCCAAACAAATTATGCCTCAATGTTGATCACTTGTCATATAAAAGGGTTCTGTTTTTGTGTTATATTTGTTTCTTATATGTTTTGCAAGTTGCTCATGTCTTAAACTTGTTGAAGCAGTTTCTAAAATTCTAATTATTAGAACTTTTTTAATGTAACAAACAGGCAGTTTGGCATGGTACGTTAAGAGAAGTGACAGTTTTAAACAGAAATGGAACCCAAGACAGGGAAGAACCAGTGGTTTTGCAACTGTACAAGTACCTGAGGTAAGATTAATGTCCAGAAAGACAATAGAATCTTGCCTGAGGTTGTGAAAGTGAAATTCAAGTTGTTCTCCTAAGACTTGTCTTTGAGCTCAAATTGCCAGAAAAATGGGGTAAAATATTCTGATTTGCATAAGGGTTAAGAATCCATTTGAAATGAGTTCTGTGTAACTGAGTCTCATTCTGCTGGTTTATATCAGTCAGTAACAAGGCAAGTTACTTGTTAAGACGGTTTAAAGTGTTTTTTGGCATATCTGAAAAAATTCATTTCTGCCTTAAGGCACAAGTAAACAGTTTGCTTCGAATTGGCCAGGGTCAAAAATAGAAATAAGTGAGTAAGGTAGGTTTTTAATGCAATTTTGATAAGAAGAGTAGTTATTACACCCATGAATTGTGTTAGATTAAGGAAAAGAAGCATTGTTTTGTATGTGAAACAGGGGGTCATGACCTTTCCTTCTTTGTTCTATAGTTTTGACCCCAAATGCGAAAGTGAGGGGTCATGGAGCAAGCGGCTGTTTTTAGCGGAGAAAACAAGGGTAGGGTCAGGGCACGAAAGATTGCGGAAAAACGGCATGGTAATGTGCTATTTTGGATTTCATCCCCAGATTATGTGTTGTTTGGAGTTTCAATTCAGCTTGGCATTTTCAGGCTAGCTTCCTGGGTTTGGATTTTGTGAATTTTGGAATATAGGCTAAAATGGCAATTTTTTTCAGTTTTTTTCCGACCATGTCACTTGCTTATATTGATCATTGATATCAATATTTCACAAGTTGAACATGATTTATTGATAAAATCTAAAGAATTAGGATTGTGCTGTTGCATTTAAGTGCTCCTTATAATTTCAGGCTGACTAAATAGACCTTTGTTTGAGGGAGTTCAGGTCGACATACGGCAGACCGAGACGAGTTTAGCTGACAACCGTGTACTGCTACCTTAAGGTAAGTGGCAGTTTATAAAAGTTTGTATTTTGACCTCAAATTGCATTTAGTCTAGTAATTCCATCAATTTCCAGATTGAAAATAGTATCCAAGTTGATTTTAGGATTGTGAATTTTGGCTGATATTGATTCAAAGAAGGGAGGTAATTCGAAATTCGGAAAAATGCAAATTTGGCGAATTTGGCGCTTGACGTCATGTTGCCTGATTTCGCTATTTTTGTACTTTTCCAGAGCTGCTTTGATTGAAATCAGTATGATTTAGGCAATTCTGGTAGATTTAGACCATTTCTGATATTGGGGGAACAGATCTACATACCTACATGGTCAGTGCATTCTTCAGTTCTCTATTGTGTCCGAAAAGAGTCGTCATGGACCGAAACGTTCTATCCCACGAGTCTCTGGGCCATGACGAATGTGTAGTTAGGACCGGCCTGACCGGTATATGTGGCTTTGTCGTATACCTAGTCTCGGTTGACGGTAAAAGTTCGAAACTGCTGGTTTATCGACTTACATACTTTGTCAAGAAAAGCCTGATTCAGCTTTGTAGTGACAAATATATGTACATTTGTGTCCAAACAAATTATGCCTCAATGTTGATCACTTGTCATATAAAAGGGTTCTGTTTTTGTGTTATATTTGTTTCTTATATGTTTTGCAAGTTGCTCATGTCTTAAACTTGTTGAAGCAGTTTCTAAAATTCTAATTATTAGAACTTTTTTAATGTAACAAACAGGCAGTTTGGCATGGTACGTTAAGAGAAGTGACAGTTTTAAACAGAAATGGAACCCAAGACAGGGAAGAACCAGTGGTTTTGCAACTGTACAAGTACCTGAGGTAAGATTAATGTCCAGAAAGACAATAGAATCTTGCCTGAGGTTGTGAAAGTGAAATTCAAGTTGTTCTCCTAAGACTTGTCTTTGAGCTCAAATTGCCAGAAAAATGGGGTAAAATATTCTGATTTGCATAAGGGTTAAGAATCCATTTGAAATGAGTTCTGTGTAACTGAGTCTCATTCTGCTGGTTTATATCAGTCAGTAACAAGGCAAGTTACTTGTTAAGACGGTTTAAAGTGTTTTTTGGCATATCTGAAAAAATTCATTTCTGCCTTAAGGCACAAGTAAACAGTTTGCTTCGAATTGGCCAGGGTCAAAAATAGAAATAAGTGAGTAAGGTAGGTTTTTAATGCAATTTTGATAAGAAGAGTAGTTATTACACCCATGAATTGTGTTAGATTAAGGAAAAGAAGCATTGTTTTGTATGTGAAACAGGGGGTCATGACCTTTCCTTCTTTGTTCTATAGTTTTGACCCCAAATGCGAAAGTGAGGGGTCATGGAGCAAGCGGCTGTTTTTAGCGGAGAAAACAAGGGTAGGGTCAGGGCACGAAAGATTGCGGAAAAACGGCATGGTAATGTGCTATTTTGGATTTCATCCCCAGATTATGTGTTGTTTGGAGTTTCAATTCAGCTTGGCATTTTCAGGCTAGCTTCCTGGGTTTGGATTTTGTGAATTTTGGAATATAGGCTAAAATGGCAATTTTTTTCAGTTTTTTTCCGACCATGTCACTTGCTTATATTGATCATTGATATCAATATTTCACAAGTTGAACATGATTTATTGATAAAATCTAAAGAATTAGGATTGTGCTGTTGCATTTAAGTGCTCCTTATAATTTCAGGCTGACTAAATAGACCTTTGTTTGAGGGAGTTCAGGTCGACATACGGCAGACCGAGACGAGTTTAGCTGACAACCGTGTACTGCTACCTTAAGGTAAGTGGCAGTTTATAAAAGTTTGTATTTTGACCTCAAATTGCATTTAGTCTAGTAATTCCATCAATTTCCAGATTGAAAATAGTATCCAAGTTGATTTTAGGATTGTGAATTTTGGCTGATATTGATTCAAAGAAGGGAGGTAATTCGAAATTCGGAAAAATGCAAATTTGGCGAATTTGGCGCTTGACGTCATGTTGCCTGATTTCGCTATTTTTGTACTTTTCCAGAGCTGCTTTGATTGAAATCAGTATGATTTAGGCAATTCTGGTAGATTTAGACCATTTCTGATATTGGGGGAACAGATCTACATACCTACATGGTCAGTGCATTCTTCAGTTCTCTATTGTGTCCGAAAAGAGTCGTCATGGACCGAAACGTTCTATCCCACGAGTCTCTGGGCCATGACGAATGTGTAGTTAGGACCGGCCTGACCGGTATATGTGGCTTTGTCGTATACCTAGTCTCGGTTGACGGTAAAAGTTCGAAACTGCTGGTTTATCGACTTACATACTTTGTCAAGAAAAGCCTGATTCAGCTTTGTAGTGACAAATATATGTACATTTGTGTCCAAACAAATTATGCCTCAATGTTGATCACTTGTCATATAAAAGGGTTCTGTTTTTGTGTTATATTTGTTTCTTATATGTTTTGCAAGTTGCTCATGTCTTAAACTTGTTGAAGCAGTTTCTAAAATTCTAATTATTAGAACTTTTTTAATGTAACAAACAGGCAGTTTGGCATGGTACGTTAAGAGAAGTGACAGTTTTAAACAGAAATGGAACCCAAGACAGGGAAGAACCAGTGGTTTTGCAACTGTACAAGTACCTGAGGTAAGATTAATGTCCAGAAAGACAATAGAATCTTGCCTGAGGTTGTGAAAGTGAAATTCAAGTTGTTCTCCTAAGACTTGTCTTTGAGCTCAAATTGCCAGAAAAATGGGGTAAAATATTCTGATTTGCATAAGGGTTAAGAATCCATTTGAAATGAGTTCTGTGTAACTGAGTCTCATTCTGCTGGTTTATATCAGTCAGTAACAAGGCAAGTTACTTGTTAAGACGGTTTAAAGTGTTTTTTGGCATATCTGAAAAAATTCATTTCTGCCTTAAGGCACAAGTAAACAGTTTGCTTCGAATTGGCCAGGGTCAAAAATAGAAATAAGTGAGTAAGGTAGGTTTTTAATGCAATTTTGATAAGAAGAGTAGTTATTACACCCATGAATTGTGTTAGATTAAGGAAAAGAAGCATTGTTTTGTATGTGAAACAGGGGGTCATGACCTTTCCTTCTTTGTTCTATAGTTTTGACCCCAAATGCGAAAGTGAGGGGTCATGGAGCAAGCGGCTGTTTTTAGCGGAGAAAACAAGGGTAGGGTCAGGGCACGAAAGATTGCGGAAAAACGGCATGGTAATGTGCTATTTTGGATTTCATCCCCAGATTATGTGTTGTTTGGAGTTTCAATTCAGCTTGGCATTTTCAGGCTAGCTTCCTGGGTTTGGATTTTGTGAATTTTGGAATATAGGCTAAAATGGCAATTTTTTTCAGTTTTTTTCCGACCATGTCACTTGCTTATATTGATCATTGATATCAATATTTCACAAGTTGAACATGATTTATTGATAAAATCTAAAGAATTAGGATTGTGCTGTTGCATTTAAGTGCTCCTTATAATTTCAGGCTGACTAAATAGACCTTTGTTTGAGGGAGTTCAGGTCGACATACGGCAGACCGAGACGAGTTTAGCTGACAACCGTGTACTGCTACCTTAAGGTAAGTGGCAGTTTATAAAAGTTTGTATTTTGACCTCAAATTGCATTTAGTCTAGTAATTCCATCAATTTCCAGATTGAAAATAGTATCCAAGTTGATTTTAGGATTGTGAATTTTGGCTGATATTGATTCAAAGAAGGGAGGTAATTCGAAATTCGGAAAAATGCAAATTTGGCGAATTTGGCGCTTGACGTCATGTTGCCTGATTTCGCTATTTTTGTACTTTTCCAGAGCTGCTTTGATTGAAATCAGTATGATTTAGGCAATTCTGGTAGATTTAGACCATTTCTGATATTGGGGGAACAGATCTACATACCTACATGGTCAGTGCATTCTTCAGTTCTCTATTGTGTCCGAAAAGAGTCGTCATGGACCGAAACGTTCTATCCCACGAGTCTCTGGGCCATGACGAATGTGTAGTTAGGACCGGCCTGACCGGTATATGTGGCTTTGTCGTATACCTAGTCTCGGTTGACGGTAAAAGTTCGAAACTGCTGGTTTATCGACTTACATACTTTGTCAAGAAAAGCCTGATTCAGCTTTGTAGTGACAAATATATGTACATTTGTGTCCAAACAAATTATGCCTCAATGTTGATCACTTGTCATATAAAAGGGTTCTGTTTTTGTGTTATATTTGTTTCTTATATGTTTTGCAAGTTGCTCATGTCTTAAACTTGTTGAAGCAGTTTCTAAAATTCTAATTATTAGAACTTTTTTAATGTAACAAACAGGCAGTTTGGCATGGTACGTTAAGAGAAGTGACAGTTTTAAACAGAAATGGAACCCAAGACAGGGAAGAACCAGTGGTTTTGCAACTGTACAAGTACCTGAGGTAAGATTAATGTCCAGAAAGACAATAGAATCTTGCCTGAGGTTGTGAAAGTGAAATTCAAGTTGTTCTCCTAAGACTTGTCTTTGAGCTCAAATTGCCAGAAAAATGGGGTAAAATATTCTGATTTGCATAAGGGTTAAGAATCCATTTGAAATGAGTTCTGTGTAACTGAGTCTCATTCTGCTGGTTTATATCAGTCAGTAACAAGGCAAGTTACTTGTTAAGACGGTTTAAAGTGTTTTTTGGCATATCTGAAAAAATTCATTTCTGCCTTAAGGCACAAGTAAACAGTTTGCTTCGAATTGGCCAGGGTCAAAAATAGAAATAAGTGAGTAAGGTAGGTTTTTAATGCAATTTTGATAAGAAGAGTAGTTATTACACCCATGAATTGTGTTAGATTAAGGAAAAGAAGCATTGTTTTGTATGTGAAACAGGGGGTCATGACCTTTCCTTCTTTGTTCTATAGTTTTGACCCCAAATGCGAAAGTGAGGGGTCATGGAGCAAGCGGCTGTTTTTAGCGGAGAAAACAAGGGTAGGGTCAGGGCACGAAAGATTGCGGAAAAACGGCATGGTAATGTGCTATTTTGGATTTCATCCCCAGATTATGTGTTGTTTGGAGTTTCAATTCAGCTTGGCATTTTCAGGCTAGCTTCCTGGGTTTGGATTTTGTGAATTTTGGAATATAGGCTAAAATGGCAATTTTTTTCAGTTTTTTTCCGACCATGTCACTTGCTTATATTGATCATTGATATCAATATTTCACAAGTTGAACATGATTTATTGATAAAATCTAAAGAATTAGGATTGTGCTGTTGCATTTAAGTGCTCCTTATAATTTCAGGCTGACTAAATAGACCTTTGTTTGAGGGAGTTCAGGTCGACATACGGCAGACCGAGACGAGTTTAGCTGACAACCGTGTACTGCTACCTTAAGGTAAGTGGCAGTTTATAAAAGTTTGTATTTTGACCTCAAATTGCATTTAGTCTAGTAATTCCATCAATTTCCAGATTGAAAATAGTATCCAAGTTGATTTTAGGATTGTGAATTTTGGCTGATATTGATTCAAAGAAGGGAGGTAATTCGAAATTCGGAAAAATGCAAATTTGGCGAATTTGGCGCTTGACGTCATGTTGCCTGATTTCGCTATTTTTGTACTTTTCCAGAGCTGCTTTGATTGAAATCAGTATGATTTAGGCAATTCTGGTAGATTTAGACCATTTCTGATATTGGGGGAACAGATCTACATACCTACATGGTCAGTGCATTCTTCAGTTCTCTATTGTGTCCGAAAAGAGTCGTCATGGACCGAAACGTTCTATCCCACGAGTCTCTGGGCCATGATGAATGTGTAGTTAGGACCGGCCTGACCGGTATATGTGGCTTTGTCGTATACCTAGTCTCGGTTGACGGTAAAAGTTCGAAACTGCTGGTTTATCGACTTACATACTTTGTCAAGAAAAGCCTGATTCAGCTTTGTAGTGACAAATATATGTACATTTGTGTCCAAACAAATTATGCCTCAATGTTGATCACTTGTCATATAAAAGGGTTCTGTTTTTGTGTTATATTTGTTTCTTATATGTTTTGCAAGTTGCTCATGTCTTAAACTTGTTGAAGCAGTTTCTAAAATTCTAATTATTAGAACTTTTTTAATGTAACAAACAGGCAGTTTGGCATGGTACGTTAAGAGAAGTGACAGTTTTAAACAGAAATGGAACCCAAGACAGGGAAGAACCAGTGGTTTTGCAACTGTACAAGTACCTGAGGTAAGATTAATGTCCAGAAAGACAATAGAATCTTGCCTGAGGTTGTGAAAGTGAAATTCAAGTTGTTCTCCTAAGACTTGTCTTTGAGCTCAAATTGCCAGAAAAATGGGGTAAAATATTCTGATTTGCATAAGGGTTAAGAATCCATTTGAAATGAGTTCTGTGTAACTGAGTCTCATTCTGCTGGTTTATATCAGTCAGTAACAAGGCAAGTTACTTGTTAAGACGGTTTAAAGTGTTTTTTGGCATATCTGAAAAAATTCATTTCTGCCTTAAGGCACAAGTAAACAGTTTGCTTCGAATTGGCCAGGGTCAAAAATAGAAATAAGTGAGTAAGGTAGGTTTTTAATGCAATTTTGATAAGAAGAGTAGTTATTACACCCATGAATTGTGTTAGATTAAGGAAAAGAAGCATTGTTTTGTATGTGAAACAGGGGGTCATGACCTTTCCTTCTTTGTTCTATAGTTTTGACCCCAAATGCGAAAGTGAGGGGTCATGGAGCAAGCGGCTGTTTTTAGCGGAGAAAACAAGGGTAGGGTCAGGGCACGAAAGATTGCGGAAAAACGGCATGGTAATGTGCTATTTTGGATTTCATCCCCAGATTATGTGTTGTTTGGAGTTTCAATTCAGCTTGGCATTTTCAGGCTAGCTTCCTGGGTTTGGATTTTGTGAATTTTGGAATATAGGCTAAAATGGCAATTTTTTTCAGTTTTTTTCCGACCATGTCACTTGCTTATATTGATCATTGATATCAATATTTCACAAGTTGAACATGATTTATTGATAAAATCTAAAGAATTAGGATTGTGCTGTTGCATTTAAGTGCTCCTTATAATTTCAGGCTGACTAAATAGACCTTTGTTTGAGGGAGTTCAGGTCGACATACGGCAGACCGAGACGAGTTTAGCTGACAACCGTGTACTGCTACCTTAAGGTAAGTGGCAGTTTATAAAAGTTTGTATTTTGACCTCAAATTGCATTTAGTCTAGTAATTCCATCAATTTCCAGATTGAAAATAGTATCCAAGTTGATTTTAGGATTGTGAATTTTGGCTGATATTGATTCAAAGAAGGGAGGTAATTCGAAATTCGGAAAAATGCAAATTTGGCGAATTTGGCGCTTGACGTCATGTTGCCTGATTTCGCTATTTTTGTACTTTTCCAGAGCTGCTTTGATTGAAATCAGTATGATTTAGGCAATTCTGGTAGATTTAGACCATTTCTGATATTGGGGGAACAGATCTACATACCTACATGGTCAGTGCATTCTTCAGTTCTCTATTGTGTCCGAAAAGAGTCGTCATGGACCGAAACGTTCTATCCCACGAGTCTCTGGGCCATGACGAATGTGTAGTTAGGACCGGCCTGACCGGTATATGTGGCTTTGTCGTATACCTAGTCTCGGTTGACGGTAAAAGTTCGAAACTGCTGGTTTATCGACTTACATACTTTGTCAAGAAAAGCCTGATTCAGCTTTGTAGTGACAAATATATGTACATTTGTGTCCAAACAAATTATGCCTCAATGTTGATCACTTGTCATATAAAAGGGTTCTGTTTTTGTGTTATATTTGTTTCTTATATGTTTTGCAAGTTGCTCATGTCTTAAACTTGTTGAAGCAGTTTCTAAAATTCTAATTATTAGAACTTTTTTAATGTAACAAACAGGCAGTTTGGCATGGTACGTTAAGAGAAGTGACAGTTTTAAACAGAAATGGAACCCAAGACAGGGAAGAACCAGTGGTTTTGCAACTGTACAAGTACCTGAGGTAAGATTAATGTCCAGAAAGACAATAGAATCTTGCCTGAGGTTGTGAAAGTGAAATTCAAGTTGTTCTCCTAAGACTTGTCTTTGAGCTCAAATTGCCAGAAAAATGGGGTAAAATATTCTGATTTGCATAAGGGTTAAGAATCCATTTGAAATGAGTTCTGTGTAACTGAGTCTCATTCTGCTGGTTTATATCAGTCAGTAACAAGGCAAGTTACTTGTTAAGACGGTTTAAAGTGTTTTTTGGCATATCTGAAAAAATTCATTTCTGCCTTAAGGCACAAGTAAACAGTTTGCTTCGAATTGGCCAGGGTCAAAAATAGAAATAAGTGAGTAAGGTAGGTTTTTAATGCAATTTTGATAAGAAGAGTAGTTATTACACCCATGAATTGTGTTAGATTAAGGAAAAGAAGCATTGTTTTGTATGTGAAACAGGGGGTCATGACCTTTCCTTCTTTGTTCTATAGTTTTGACCCCAAATGCGAAAGTGAGGGGTCATGGAGCAAGCGGCTGTTTTTAGCGGAGAAAACAAGGGTAGGGTCAGGGCACGAAAGATTGCGGAAAAACGGCATGGTAATGTGCTATTTTGGATTTCATCCCCAGATTATGTGTTGTTTGGAGTTTCAATTCAGCTTGGCATTTTCAGGCTAGCTTCCTGGGTTTGGATTTTGTGAATTTTGGAATATAGGCTAAAATGGCAATTTTTTTCAGTTTTTTTCCGACCATGTCACTTGCTTATATTGATCATTGATATCAATATTTCACAAGTTGAACATGATTTATTGATAAAATCTAAAGAATTAGGATTGTGCTGTTGCATTTAAGTGCTCCTTATAATTTCAGGCTGACTAAATAGACCTTTGTTTGAGGGAGTTCAGGTCGACATACGGCAGACCGAGACGAGTTTAGCTGACAACCGTGTACTGCTACCTTAAGGTAAGTGGCAGTTTATAAAAGTTTGTATTTTGACCTCAAATTGCATTTAGCCTAGTAATTCCATCAATTTCCAGATTGAAAATAGTATCCAAGTTGATTTTAGGATTGTGAATTTTGGCTGATATTGATTCAAAGAAGGGAGGTAATTCGAAATTCGGAAAAATGCAAATTTGGCGAATTTGGCGCTTGACGTCATGTTGCCTGATTTCGCTATTTTTGTACTTTTCCAGAGCTGCTTTGATTGAAATCAGTATGATTTAGGCAATTCTGGTAGATTTAGACCATTTCTGATATTGGGGGAACAGATCTACATACCTACATGGTCAGTGCATTCTTCAGTTCTCTATTGTGTCCGAAAAGAGTCGTCATGGACCGAAACGTTCTATCCCACGAGTCTCTGGGCCATGACGAATGTGTAGTTAGGACCGGCCTGACCGGTATATGTGGCTTTGTCGTATACCTAGTCTCGGTTGACGGTAAAAGTTCGAAACTGCTGGTTTATCGACTTACATACTTTGTCAAGAAAAGCCTGATTCAGCTTTGTAGTGACAAATATATGTACATTTGTGTCCAAACAAATTATGCCTCAATGTTGATCACTTGTCATATAAAAGGGTTCTGTTTTTGTGTTATATTTGTTTCTTATATGTTTTGCAAGTTGCTCATGTCTTAAACTTGTTGAAGCAGTTTCTAAAATTCTAATTATTAGAACTTTTTTAATGTAACAAACAGGCAGTTTGGCATGGTACGTTAAGAGAAGTGACAGTTTTAAACAGAAATGGAACCCAAGACAGGGAAGAACCAGTGGTTTTGCAACTGTACAAGTACCTGAGGTAAGATTAATGTCCAGAAAGACAATAGAATCTTGCCTGAGGTTGTGAAAGTGAAATTCAAGTTGTTCTCCTAAGACTTGTCTTTGAGCTCAAATTGCCAGAAAAATGGGGTAAAATATTCTGATTTGCATAAGGGTTAAGAATCCATTTGAAATGAGTTCTGTGTAACTGAGTCTCATTCTGCTGGTTTATATCAGTCAGTAACAAGGCAAGTTACTTGTTAAGACGGTTTAAAGTGTTTTTTGGCATATCTGAAAAAATTCATTTCTGCCTTAAGGCACAAGTAAACAGTTTGCTTCGAATTGGCCAGGGTCAAAAATAGAAATAAGTGAGTAAGGTAGGTTTTTAATGCAATTTTGATAAGAAGAGTAGTTATTACACCCATGAATTGTGTTAGATTAAGGAAAAGAAGCATTGTTTTGTATGTGAAACAGGGGGTCATGACCTTTCCTTCTTTGTTCTATAGTTTTGACCCCAAATGCGAAAGTGAGGGGTCATGGAGCAAGCGGCTGTTTTTAGCGGAGAAAACAAGGGTAGGGTCAGGGCACGAAAGATTGCGGAAAAACGGCATGGTAATGTGCTATTTTGGATTTCATCCCCAGATTATGTGTTGTTTGGAGTTTCAATTCAGCTTGGCATTTTCAGGCTAGCTTCCTGGGTTTGGATTTTGTGAATTTTGGAATATAGGCTAAAATGGCAATTTTTTTCAGTTTTTTTCCGACCATGTCACTTGCTTATATTGATCATTGATATCAATATTTCACAAGTTGAACATGATTTATTGATAAAATCTAAAGAATTAGGATTGTGCTGTTGCATTTAAGTGCTCCTTATAATTTCAGGCTGACTAAATAGACCTTTGTTTGAGGGAGTTCAGGTCGACATACGGCAGACCGAGACGAGTTTAGCTGACAACCGTGTACTGCTACCTTAAGGTAAGTGGCAGTTTATAAAAGTTTGTATTTTGACCTCAAATTGCATTTAGTCTAGTAATTCCATCAATTTCCAGATTGAAAATAGTATCCAAGTTGATTTTAGGATTGTGAATTTTGGCTGATATTGATTCAAAGAAGGGAGGTAATTCGAAATTCGGAAAAATGCAAATTTGGCGAATTTGGCGCTTGACGTCATGTTGCCTGATTTCGCTATTTTTGTACTTTTCCAGAGCTGCTTTGATTGAAATCAGTATGATTTAGGCAATTCTGGTAGATTTAGACCATTTCTGATATTGGGGGAACAGATCTACATACCTACATGGTCAGTGCATTCTTCAGTTCTCTATTGTGTCCGAAAAGAGTCGTCATGGACCGAAACGTTCTATCCCACGAGTCTCTGGGCCATGACGAATGTGTAGTTAGGACCGGCCTGACCGGTATATGTGGCTTTGTCGTATACCTAGTCTCGGTTGACGGTAAAAGTTCGAAACTGCTGGTTTATCGACTTACATACTTTGTCAAGAAAAGCCTGATTCAGCTTTGTAGTGACAAATATATGTACATTTGTGTCCAAACAAATTATGCCTCAATGTTGATCACTTGTCATATAAAAGGGTTCTGTTTTTGTGTTATATTTGTTTCTTATATGTTTTGCAAGTTGCTCATGTCTTAAACTTGTTGAAGCAGTTTCTAAAATTCTAATTATTAGAACTTTTTTAATGTAACAAACAGGCAGTTTGGCATGGTACGTTAAGAGAAGTGACAGTTTTAAACAGAAATGGAACCCAAGACAGGGAAGAACCAGTGGTTTTGCAACTGTACAAGTACCTGAGGTAAGATTAATGTCCAGAAAGACAATAGAATCTTGCCTGAGGTTGTGAAAGTGAAATTCAAGTTGTTCTCCTAAGACTTGTCTTTGAGCTCAAATTGCCAGAAAAATGGGGTAAAATATTCTGATTTGCATAAGGGTTAAGAATCCATTTGAAATGAGTTCTGTGTAACTGAGTCTCATTCTGCTGGTTTATATCAGTCAGTAACAAGGCAAGTTACTTGTTAAGACGGTTTAAAGTGTTTTTTGGCATATCTGAAAAAATTCATTTCTGCCTTAAGGCACAAGTAAACAGTTTGCTTCGAATTGGCCAGGGTCAAAAATAGAAATAAGTGAGTAAGGTAGGTTTTTAATGCAATTTTGATAAGAAGAGTAGTTATTACACCCATGAATTGTGTTAGATTAAGGAAAAGAAGCATTGTTTTGTATGTGAAACAGGGGGTCATGACCTTTCCTTCTTTGTTCTATAGTTTTGACCCCAAATGCGAAAGTGAGGGGTCATGGAGCAAGCGGCTGTTTTTAGCGGAGAAAACAAGGGTAGGGTCAGGGCACGAAAGATTGCGGAAAAACGGCATGGTAATGTGCTATTTTGGATTTCATCCCCAGATTATGTGTTGTTTGGAGTTTCAATTCAGCTTGGCATTTTCAGGCTAGCTTCCTGGGTTTGGATTTTGTGAATTTTGGAATATAGGCTAAAATGGCAATTTTTTTCAGTTTTTTTCCGACCATGTCACTTGCTTATATTGATCATTGATATCAATATTTCACAAGTTGAACATGATTTATTGATAAAATCTAAAGAATTAGGATTGTGCTGTTGCATTTAAGTGCTCCTTATAATTTCAGGCTGACTAAATAGACCTTTGTTTGAGGGAGTTCAGGTCGACATACGGCAGACCGAGACGAGTTTAGCTGACAACCGTGTACTGCTACCTTAAGGTAAGTGGCAGTTTATAAAAGTTTGTATTTTGACCTCAAATTGCATTTAGTCTAGTAATTCCATCAATTTCCAGATTGAAAATAGTATCCAAGTTGATTTTAGGATTGTGAATTTTGGCTGATATTGATTCAAAGAAGGGAGGTAATTCGAAATTCGGAAAAATGCAAATTTGGCGAATTTGGCGCTTGACGTCATGTTGCCTGATTTCGCTATTTTTGTACTTTTCCAGAGCTGCTTTGATTGAAATCAGTATGATTTAGGCAATTCTGGTAGATTTAGACCATTTCTGATATTGGGGGAACAGATCTACATACCTACATGGTCAGTGCATTCTTCAGTTCTCTATTGTGTCCGAAAAGAGTCGTCATGGACCGAAACGTTCTATCCCACGAGTCTCTGGGCCATGACGAATGTGTAGTTAGGACCGGCCTGACCGGTATATGTGGCTTTGTCGTATACCTAGTCTCGGTTGACGGTAAAAGTTCGAAACTGCTGGTTTATCGACTTACATACTTTGTCAAGAAAAGCCTGATTCAGCTTTGTAGTGACAAATATATGTACATTTGTGTCCAAACAAATTATGCCTCAATGTTGATCACTTGTCATATAAAAGGGTTCTGTTTTTGTGTTATATTTGTTTCTTATATGTTTTGCAAGTTGCTCATGTCTTAAACTTGTTGAAGCAGTTTCTAAAATTCTAATTATTAGAACTTTTTTAATGTAACAAACAGGCAGTTTGGCATGGTACGTTAAGAGAAGTGACAGTTTTAAACAGAAATGGAACCCAAGACAGGGAAGAACCAGTGGTTTTGCAACTGTACAAGTACCTGAGGTAAGATTAATGTCCAGAAAGACAATAGAATCTTGCCTGAGGTTGTGAAAGTGAAATTCAAGTTGTTCTCCTAAGACTTGTCTTTGAGCTCAAATTGCCAGAAAAATGGGGTAAAATATTCTGATTTGCATAAGGGTTAAGAATCCATTTGAAATGAGTTCTGTGTAACTGAGTCTCATTCTGCTGGTTTATATCAGTCAGTAACAAGGCAAGTTACTTGTTAAGACGGTTTAAAGTGTTTTTTGGCATATCTGAAAAAATTCATTTCTGCCTTAAGGCACAAGTAAACAGTTTGCTTCGAATTGGCCAGGGTCAAAAATAGAAATAAGTGAGTAAGGTAGGTTTTTAATGCAATTTTGATAAGAAGAGTAGTTATTACACCCATGAATTGTGTTAGATTAAGGAAAAGAAGCATTGTTTTGTATGTGAAACAGGGGGTCATGACCTTTCCTTCTTTGTTCTATAGTTTTGACCCCAAATGCGAAAGTGAGGGGTCATGGAGCAAGCGGCTGTTTTTAGCGGAGAAAACAAGGGTAGGGTCAGGGCACGAAAGATTGCGGAAAAACGGCATGGTAATGTGCTATTTTGGATTTCATCCCCAGATTATGTGTTGTTTGGAGTTTCAATTCAGCTTGGCATTTTCAGGCTAGCTTCCTGGGTTTGGATTTTGTGAATTTTGGAATATAGGCTAAAATGGCAATTTTTTTCAGTTTTTTTCCGACCATGTCACTTGCTTATATTGATCATTGATATCAATATTTCACAAGTTGAACATGATTTATTGATAAAATCTAAAGAATTAGGATTGTGCTGTTGCATTTAAGTGCTCCTTATAATTTCAGGCTGACTAAATAGACCTTTGTTTGAGGGAGTTCAGGTCGACATACGGCAGACCGAGACGAGTTTAGCTGACAACCGTGTACTGCTACCTTAAGGTAAGTGGCAGTTTATAAAAGTTTGTATTTTGACCTCAAATTGCATTTAGTCTAGTAATTCCATCAATTTCCAGATTGAAAATAGTATCCAAGTTGATTTTAGGATTGTGAATTTTGGCTGATATTGATTCAAAGAAGGGAGGTAATTCGAAATTCGGAAAAATGCAAATTTGGCGAATTTGGCGCTTGACGTCATGTTGCCTGATTTCGCTATTTTTGTACTTTTCCAGAGCTGCTTTGATTGAAATCAGTATGATTTAGGCAATTCTGGTAGATTTAGACCATTTCTGATATTGGGGGAACAGATCTACATACCTACATGGTCAGTGCATTCTTCAGTTCTCTATTGTGTCCGAAAAGAGTCGTCATGGACCGAAACGTTCTATCCCACGAGTCTCTGGGCCATGACGAATGTGTAGTTAGGACCGGCCTGACCGGTATATGTGGCTTTGTCGTATACCTAGTCTCGGTTGACGGTAAAAGTTCGAAACTGCTGGTTTATCGACTTACATACTTTGTCAAGAAAAGCCTGATTCAGCTTTGTAGTGACAAATATATGTACATTTGTGTCCAAACAAATTATGCCTCAATGTTGATCACTTGTCATATAAAAGGGTTCTGTTTTTGTGTTATATTTGTTTCTTATATGTTTTGCAAGTTGCTCATGTCTTAAACTTGTTGAAGCAGTTTCTAAAATTCTAATTATTAGAACTTTTTTAATGTAACAAACAGGCAGTTTGGCATGGTACGTTAAGAGAAGTGACAGTTTTAAACAGAAATGGAACCCAAGACAGGGAAGAACCAGTGGTTTTGCAACTGTACAAGTACCTGAGGTAAGATTAATGTCCAGAAAGACAATAGAATCTTGCCTGAGGTTGTGAAAGTGAAATTCAAGTTGTTCTCCTAAGACTTGTCTTTGAGCTCAAATTGCCAGAAAAATGGGGTAAAATATTCTGATTTGCATAAGGGTTAAGAATCCATTTGAAATGAGTTCTGTGTAACTGAGTCTCATTCTGCTGGTTTATATCAGTCAGTAACAAGGCAAGTTACTTGTTAAGACGGTTTAAAGTGTTTTTTGGCATATCTGAAAAAATTCATTTCTGCCTTAAGGCACAAGTAAACAGTTTGCTTCGAATTGGCCAGGGTCAAAAATAGAAATAAGTGAGTAAGGTAGGTTTTTAATGCAATTTTGATAAGAAGAGTAGTTATTACACCCATGAATTGTGTTAGATTAAGGAAAAGAAGCATTGTTTTGTATGTGAAACAGGGGGTCATGACCTTTCCTTCTTTGTTCTATAGTTTTGACCCCAAATGCGAAAGTGAGGGGTCATGGAGCAAGCGGCTGTTTTTAGCGGAGAAAACAAGGGTAGGGTCAGGGCACGAAAGATTGCGGAAAAACGGCATGGTAATGTGCTATTTTGGATTTCATCCCCAGATTATGTGTTGTTTGGAGTTTCAATTCAGCTTGGCATTTTCAGGCTAGCTTCCTGGGTTTGGATTTTGTGAATTTTGGAATATAGGCTAAAATGGCAATTTTTTTCAGTTTTTTTCCGACCATGTCACTTGCTTATATTGATCATTGATATCAATATTTCACAAGTTGAACATGATTTATTGATAAAATCTAAAGAATTAGGATTGTGCTGTTGCATTTAAGTGCTCCTTATAATTTCAGGCTGACTAAATAGACCTTTGTTTGAGGGAGTTCAGGTCGACATACGGCAGACCGAGACGAGTTTAGCTGACAACCGTGTACTGCTACCTTAAGGTAAGTGGCAGTTTATAAAAGTTTGTATTTTGACCTCAAATTGCATTTAGTCTAGTAATTCCATCAATTTCCAGATTGAAAATAGTATCCAAGTTGATTTTAGGATTGTGAATTTTGGCTGATATTGATTCAAAGAAGGGAGGTAATTCGAAATTCGGAAAAATGCAAATTTGGCGAATTTGGCGCTTGACGTCATGTTGCCTGATTTCGCTATTTTTGTACTTTTCCAGAGCTGCTTTGATTGAAATCAGTATGATTTAGGCAATTCTGGTAGATTTAGACCATTTCTGATATTGGGGGAACAGATCTACATACCTACATGGTCAGTGCATTCTTCAGTTCTCTATTGTGTCCGAAAAGAGTCGTCATGGACCGAAACGTTCTATCCCACGAGTCTCTGGGCCATGACGAATGTGTAGTTAGGACCGGCCTGACCGGTATATGTGGCTTTGTCGTATACCTAGTCTCGGTTGACGGTAAAAGTTCGAAACTGCTGGTTTATCGACTTACATACTTTGTCAAGAAAAGCCTGATTCAGCTTTGTAGTGACAAATATATGTACATTTGTGTCCAAACAAATTATGCCTCAATGTTGATCACTTGTCATATAAAAGGGTTCTGTTTTTGTGTTATATTTGTTTCTTATATGTTTTGCAAGTTGCTCATGTCTTAAACTTGTTGAAGCAGTTTCTAAAATTCTAATTATTAGAACTTTTTTAATGTAACAAACAGGCAGTTTGGCATGGTACGTTAAGAGAAGTGACAGTTTTAAACAGAAATGGAACCCAAGACAGGGAAGAACCAGTGGTTTTGCAACTGTACAAGTACCTGAGGTAAGATTAATGTCCAGAAAGACAATAGAATCTTGCCTGAGGTTGTGAAAGTGAAATTCAAGTTGTTCTCCTAAGACTTGTCTTTGAGCTCAAATTGCCAGAAAAATGGGGTAAAATATTCTGATTTGCATAAGGGTTAAGAATCCATTTGAAATGAGTTCTGTGTAACTGAGTCTCATTCTGCTGGTTTATATCAGTCAGTAACAAGGCAAGTTACTTGTTAAGACGGTTTAAAGTGTTTTTTGGCATATCTGAAAAAATTCATTTCTGCCTTAAGGCACAAGTAAACAGTTTGCTTCGAATTGGCCAGGGTCAAAAATAGAAATAAGTGAGTAAGGTAGGTTTTTAATGCAATTTTGATAAGAAGAGTAGTTATTACACCCATGAATTGTGTTAGATTAAGGAAAAGAAGCATTGTTTTGTATGTGAAACAGGGGGTCATGACCTTTCCTTCTTTGTTCTATAGTTTTGACCCCAAATGCGAAAGTGAGGGGTCATGGAGCAAGCGGCTGTTTTTAGCGGAGAAAACAAGGGTAGGGTCAGGGCACGAAAGATTGCGGAAAAACGGCATGGTAATGTGCTATTTTGGATTTCATCCCCAGATTATGTGTTGTTTGGAGTTTCAATTCAGCTTGGCATTTTCAGGCTAGCTTCCTGGGTTTGGATTTTGTGAATTTTGGAATATAGGCTAAAATGGCAATTTTTTTCAGTTTTTTTCCGACCATGTCACTTGCTTATATTGATCATTGATATCAATATTTCACAAGTTGAACATGATTTATTGATAAAATCTAAAGAATTAGGATTGTGCTGTTGCATTTAAGTGCTCCTTATAATTTCAGGCTGACTAAATAGACCTTTGTTTGAGGGAGTTCAGGTCGACATACGGCAGACCGAGACGAGTTTAGCTGACAACCGTGTACTGCTACCTTAAGGTAAGTGGCAGTTTATAAAAGTTTGTATTTTGACCTCAAATTGCATTTAGTCTAGTAATTCCATCAATTTCCAGATTGAAAATAGTATCCAAGTTGATTTTAGGATTGTGAATTTTGGCTGATATTGATTCAAAGAAGGGAGGTAATTCGAAATTCGGAAAAATGCAAATTTGGCGAATTTGGCGCTTGACGTCATGTTGCCTGATTTCGCTATTTTTGTACTTTTCCAGAGCTGCTTTGATTGAAATCAGTATGATTTAGGCAATTCTGGTAGATTTAGACCATTTCTGATATTGGGGGAACAGATCTACATACCTACATGGTCAGTGCATTCTTCAGTTCTCTATTGTGTCCGAAAAGAGTCGTCATGGACCGAAACGTTCTATCCCACGAGTCTCTGGGCCATGACGAATGTGTAGTTAGGACCGGCCTGACCGGTATATGTGGCTTTGTCGTATACCTAGTCTCGGTTGACGGTAAAAGTTCGAAACTGCTGGTTTATCGACTTACATACTTTGTCAAGAAAAGCCTGATTCAGCTTTGTAGTGACAAATATATGTACATTTGTGTCCAAACAAATTATGCCTCAATGTTGATCACTTGTCATATAAAAGGGTTCTGTTTTTGTGTTATATTTGTTTCTTATATGTTTTGCAAGTTGCTCATGTCTTAAACTTGTTGAAGCAGTTTCTAAAATTCTAATTATTAGAACTTTTTTAATGTAACAAACAGGCAGTTTGGCATGGTACGTTAAGAGAAGTGACAGTTTTAAACAGAAATGGAACCCAAGACAGGGAAGAACCAGTGGTTTTGCAACTGTACAAGTACCTGAGGTAAGATTAATGTCCAGAAAGACAATAGAATCTTGCCTGAGGTTGTGAAAGTGAAATTCAAGTTGTTCTCCTAAGACTTGTCTTTGAGCTCAAATTGCCAGAAAAATGGGGTAAAATATTCTGATTTGCATAAGGGTTAAGAATCCATTTGAAATGAGTTCTGTGTAACTGAGTCTCATTCTGCTGGTTTATATCAGTCAGTAACAAGGCAAGTTACTTGTTAAGACGGTTTAAAGTGTTTTTTGGCATATCTGAAAAAATTCATTTCTGCCTTAAGGCACAAGTAAACAGTTTGCTTCGAATTGGCCAGGGTCAAAAATAGAAATAAGTGAGTAAGGTAGGTTTTTAATGCAATTTTGATAAGAAGAGTAGTTATTACACCCATGAATTGTGTTAGATTAAGGAAAAGAAGCATTGTTTTGTATGTGAAACAGGGGGTCATGACCTTTCCTTCTTTGTTCTATAGTTTTGACCCCAAATGCGAAAGTGAGGGGTCATGGAGCAAGCGGCTGTTTTTAGCGGAGAAAACAAGGGTAGGGTCAGGGCACGAAAGATTGCGGAAAAACGGCATGGTAATGTGCTATTTTGGATTTCATCCCCAGATTATGTGTTGTTTGGAGTTTCAATTCAGCTTGGCATTTTCAGGCTAGCTTCCTGGGTTTGGATTTTGTGAATTTTGGAATATAGGCTAAAATGGCAATTTTTTTCAGTTTTTTTCCGACCATGTCACTTGCTTATATTGATCATTGATATCAATATTTCACAAGTTGAACATGATTTATTGATAAAATCTAAAGAATTAGGATTGTGCTGTTGCATTTAAGTGCTCCTTATAATTTCAGGCTGACTAAATAGACCTTTGTTTGAGGGAGTTCAGGTCGACATACGGCAGACCGAGACGAGTTTAGCTGACAACCGTGTACTGCTACCTTAAGGTAAGTGGCAGTTTATAAAAGTTTGTATTTTGACCTCAAATTGCATTTAGTCTAGTAATTCCATCAATTTCCAGATTGAAAATAGTATCCAAGTTGATTTTAGGATTGTGAATTTTGGCTGATATTGATTCAAAGAAGGGAGGTAATTCGAAATTCGGAAAAATGCAAATTTGGCGAATTTGGCGCTTGACGTCATGTTGCCTGATTTCGCTATTTTTGTACTTTTCCAGAGCTGCTTTGATTGAAATCAGTATGATTTAGGCAATTCTGGTAGATTTAGACCATTTCTGATATTGGGGGAACAGATCTACATACCTACATGGTCAGTGCATTCTTCAGTTCTCTATTGTGTCCGAAAAGAGTCGTCATGGACCGAAACGTTCTATCCCACGAGTCTCTGGGCCATGACGAATGTGTAGTTAGGACCGGCCTGACCGGTATATGTGGCTTTGTCGTATACCTAGTCTCGGTTGACGGTAAAAGTTCGAAACTGCTGGTTTATCGACTTACATACTTTGTCAAGAAAAGCCTGATTCAGCTTTGTAGTGACAAATATATGTACATTTGTGTCCAAACAAATTATGCCTCAATGTTGATCACTTGTCATATAAAAGGGTTCTGTTTTTGTGTTATATTTGTTTCTTATATGTTTTGCAAGTTGCTCATGTCTTAAACTTGTTGAAGCAGTTTCTAAAATTCTAATTATTAGAACTTTTTTAATGTAACAAACAGGCAGTTTGGCATGGTACGTTAAGAGAAGTGACAGTTTTAAACAGAAATGGAACCCAAGACAGGGAAGAACCAGTGGTTTTGCAACTGTACAAGTACCTGAGGTAAGATTAATGTCCAGAAAGACAATAGAATCTTGCCTGAGGTTGTGAAAGTGAAATTCAAGTTGTTCTCCTAAGACTTGTCTTTGAGCTCAAATTGCCAGAAAAATGGGGTAAAATATTCTGATTTGCATAAGGGTTAAGAATCCATTTGAAATGAGTTCTGTGTAACTGAGTCTCATTCTGCTGGTTTATATCAGTCAGTAACAAGGCAAGTTACTTGTTAAGACGGTTTAAAGTGTTTTTTGGCATATCTGAAAAAATTCATTTCTGCCTTAAGGCACAAGTAAACAGTTTGCTTCGAATTGGCCAGGGTCAAAAATAGAAATAAGTGAGTAAGGTAGGTTTTTAATGCAATTTTGATAAGAAGAGTAGTTATTACACCCATGAATTGTGTTAGATTAAGGAAAAGAAGCATTGTTTTGTATGTGAAACAGGGGGTCATGACCTTTCCTTCTTTGTTCTATAGTTTTGACCCCAAATGCGAAAGTGAGGGGTCATGGAGCAAGCGGCTGTTTTTAGCGGAGAAAACAAGGGTAGGGTCAGGGCACGAAAGATTGCGGAAAAACGGCATGGTAATGTGCTATTTTGGATTTCATCCCCAGATTATGTGTTGTTTGGAGTTTCAATTCAGCTTGGCATTTTCAGGCTAGCTTCCTGGGTTTGGATTTTGTGAATTTTGGAATATAGGCTAAAATGGCAATTTTTTTCAGTTTTTTTCCGACCATGTCACTTGCTTATATTGATCATTGATATCAATATTTCACAAGTTGAACATGATTTATTGATAAAATCTAAAGAATTAGGATTGTGCTGTTGCATTTAAGTGCTCCTTATAATTTCAGGCTGACTAAATAGACCTTTGTTTGAGGGAGTTCAGGTCGACATACGGCAGACCGAGACGAGTTTAGCTGACAACCGTGTACTGCTACCTTAAGGTAAGTGGCAGTTTATAAAAGTTTGTATTTTGACCTCAAATTGCATTTAGTCTAGTAATTCCATCAATTTCCAGATTGAAAATAGTATCCAAGTTGATTTTAGGATTGTGAATTTTGGCTGATATTGATTCAAAGAAGGGAGGTAATTCGAAATTCGGAAAAATGCAAATTTGGCGAATTTGGCGCTTGACGTCATGTTGCCTGATTTCGCTATTTTTGTACTTTTCCAGAGCTGCTTTGATTGAAATCAGTATGATTTAGGCAATTCTGGTAGATTTAGACCATTTCTGATATTGGGGGAACAGATCTACATACCTACATGGTCAGTGCATTCTTCAGTTCTCTATTGTGTCCGAAAAGAGTCGTCATGGACCGAAACGTTCTATCCCACGAGTCTCTGGGCCATGACGAATGTGTAGTTAGGACCGGCCTGACCGGTATATGTGGCTTTGTCGTATACCTAGTCTCGGTTGACGGTAAAAGTTCGAAACTGCTGGTTTATCGACTTACATACTTTGTCAAGAAAAGCCTGATTCAGCTTTGTAGTGACAAATATATGTACATTTGTGTCCAAACAAATTATGCCTCAATGTTGATCACTTGTCATATAAAAGGGTTCTGTTTTTGTGTTATATTTGTTTCTTATATGTTTTGCAAGTTGCTCATGTCTTAAACTTGTTGAAGCAGTTTCTAAAATTCTAATTATTAGAACTTTTTTAATGTAACAAACAGGCAGTTTGGCATGGTACGTTAAGAGAAGTGACAGTTTTAAACAGAAATGGAACCCAAGACAGGGAAGAACCAGTGGTTTTGCAACTGTACAAGTACCTGAGGTAAGATTAATGTCCAGAAAGACAATAGAATCTTGCCTGAGGTTGTGAAAGTGAAATTCAAGTTGTTCTCCTAAGACTTGTCTTTGAGCTCAAATTGCCAGAAAAATGGGGTAAAATATTCTGATTTGCATAAGGGTTAAGAATCCATTTGAAATGAGTTCTGTGTAACTGAGTCTCATTCTGCTGGTTTATATCAGTCAGTAACAAGGCAAGTTACTTGTTAAGACGGTTTAAAGTGTTTTTTGGCATATCTGAAAAAATTCATTTCTGCCTTAAGGCACAAGTAAACAGTTTGCTTCGAATTGGCCAGGGTCAAAAATAGAAATAAGTGAGTAAGGTAGGTTTTTAATGCAATTTTGATAAGAAGAGTAGTTATTACACCCATGAATTGTGTTAGATTAAGGAAAAGAAGCATTGTTTTGTATGTGAAACAGGGGGTCATGACCTTTCCTTCTTTGTTCTATAGTTTTGACCCCAAATGCGAAAGTGAGGGGTCATGGAGCAAGCGGCTGTTTTTAGCGGAGAAAACAAGGGTAGGGTCAGGGCACGAAAGATTGCGGAAAAACGGCATGGTAATGTGCTATTTTGGATTTCATCCCCAGATTATGTGTTGTTTGGAGTTTCAATTCAGCTTGGCATTTTCAGGCTAGCTTCCTGGGTTTGGATTTTGTGAATTTTGGAATATAGGCTAAAATGGCAATTTTTTTCAGTTTTTTTCCGACCATGTCACTTGCTTATATTGATCATTGATATCAATATTTCACAAGTTGAACATGATTTATTGATAAAATCTAAAGAATTAGGATTGTGCTGTTGCATTTAAGTGCTCCTTATAATTTCAGGCTGACTAAATAGACCTTTGTTTGAGGGAGTTCAGGTCGACATACGGCAGACCGAGACGAGTTTAGCTGACAACCGTGTACTGCTACCTTAAGGTAAGTGGCAGTTTATAAAAGTTTGTATTTTGACCTCAAATTGCATTTAGTCTAGTAATTCCATCAATTTCCAGATTGAAAATAGTATCCAAGTTGATTTTAGGATTGTGAATTTTGGCTGATATTGATTCAAAGAAGGGAGGTAATTCGAAATTCGGAAAAATGCAAATTTGGCGAATTTGGCGCTTGACGTCATGTTGCCTGATTTCGCTATTTTTGTACTTTTCCAGAGCTGCTTTGATTGAAATCAGTATGATTTAGGCAATTCTGGTAGATTTAGACCATTTCTGATATTGGGGGAACAGATCTACATACCTACATGGTCAGTGCATTCTTCAGTTCTCTATTGTGTCCGAAAAGAGTCGTCATGGACCGAAACGTTCTATCCCACGAGTCTCTGGGCCATGACGAATGTGTAGTTAGGACCGGCCTGACCGGTATATGTGGCTTTGTCGTATACCTAGTCTCGGTTGACGGTAAAAGTTCGAAACTGCTGGTTTATCGACTTACATACTTTGTCAAGAAAAGCCTGATTCAGCTTTGTAGTGACAAATATATGTACATTTGTGTCCAAACAAATTATGCCTCAATGTTGATCACTTGTCATATAAAAGGGTTCTGTTTTTGTGTTATATTTGTTTCTTATATGTTTTGCAAGTTGCTCATGTCTTAAACTTGTTGAAGCAGTTTCTAAAATTCTAATTATTAGAACTTTTTTAATGTAACAAACAGGCAGTTTGGCATGGTACGTTAAGAGAAGTGACAGTTTTAAACAGAAATGGAACCCAAGACAGGGAAGAACCAGTGGTTTTGCAACTGTACAAGTACCTGAGGTAAGATTAATGTCCAGAAAGACAATAGAATCTTGCCTGAGGTTGTGAAAGTGAAATTCAAGTTGTTCTCCTAAGACTTGTCTTTGAGCTCAAATTGCCAGAAAAATGGGGTAAAATATTCTGATTTGCATAAGGGTTAAGAATCCATTTGAAATGAGTTCTGTGTAACTGAGTCTCATTCTGCTGGTTTATATCAGTCAGTAACAAGGCAAGTTACTTGTTAAGACGGTTTAAAGTGTTTTTTGGCATATCTGAAAAAATTCATTTCTGCCTTAAGGCACAAGTAAACAGTTTGCTTCGAATTGGCCAGGGTCAAAAATAGAAATAAGTGAGTAAGGTAGGTTTTTAATGCAATTTTGATAAGAAGAGTAGTTATTACACCCATGAATTGTGTTAGATTAAGGAAAAGAAGCATTGTTTTGTATGTGAAACAGGGGGTCATGACCTTTCCTTCTTTGTTCTATAGTTTTGACTCCAAATGCGAAAGTGAGGGGTCATGGAGCAAGCGGCTGTTTTTAGCGGAGAAAACAAGGGTAGGGTCAGGGCACGAAAGATTGCGGAAAAACGGCATGGTAATGTGCTATTTTGGATTTCATCCCCAGATTATGTGTTGTTTGGAGTTTCAATTCAGCTTGGCATTTTCAGGCTAGCTTCCTGGGTTTGGATTTTGTGAATTTTGGAATATAGGCTAAAATGGCAATTTTTTTCAGTTTTTTTCCGACCATGTCACTTGCTTATATTGATCATTGATATCAATATTTCACAAGTTGAACATGATTTATTGATAAAATCTAAAGAATTAGGATTGTGCTGTTGCATTTAAGTGCTCCTTATAATTTCAGGCTGACTAAATAGACCTTTGTTTGAGGGAGTTCAGGTCGACATACGGCAGACCGAGACGAGTTTAGCTGACAACCGTGTACTGCTACCTTAAGGTAAGTGGCAGTTTATAAAAGTTTGTATTTTGACCTCAAATTGCATTTAGTCTAGTAATTCCATCAATTTCCAGATTGAAAATAGTATCCAAGTTGATTTTAGGATTGTGAATTTTGGCTGATATTGATTCAAAGAAGGGAGGTAATTCGAAATTCGGAAAAATGCAAATTTGGCGAATTTGGCGCTTGACGTCATGTTGCCTGATTTCGCTATTTTTGTACTTTTCCAGAGCTGCTTTGATTGAAATCAGTATGATTTAGGCAATTCTGGTAGATTTAGACCATTTCTGATATTGGGGGAACAGATCTACATACCTACATGGTCAGTGCATTCTTCAGTTCTCTATTGTGTCCGAAAAGAGTCGTCATGGACCGAAACGTTCTATCCCACGAGTCTCTGGGCCATGACGAATGTGTAGTTAGGACCGGCCTGACCGGTATATGTGGCTTTGTCGTATACCTAGTCTCGGTTGACGGTAAAAGTTCGAAACTGCTGGTTTATCGACTTACATACTTTGTCAAGAAAAGCCTGATTCAGCTTTGTAGTGACAAATATATGTACATTTGTGTCCAAACAAATTATGCCTCAATGTTGATCACTTGTCATATAAAAGGGTTCTGTTTTTGTGTTATATTTGTTTCTTATATGTTTTGCAAGTTGCTCATGTCTTAAACTTGTTGAAGCAGTTTCTAAAATTCTAATTATTAGAACTTTTTTAATGTAACAAACAGGCAGTTTGGCATGGTACGTTAAGAGAAGTGACAGTTTTAAACAGAAATGGAACCCAAGACAGGGAAGAACCAGTGGTTTTGCAACTGTACAAGTACCTGAGGTAAGATTAATGTCCAGAAAGACAATAGAATCTTGCCTGAGGTTGTGAAAGTGAAATTCAAGTTGTTCTCCTAAGACTTGTCTTTGAGCTCAAATTGCCAGAAAAATGGGGTAAAATATTCTGATTTGCATAAGGGTTAAGAATCCATTTGAAATGAGTTCTGTGTAACTGAGTCTCATTCTGCTGGTTTATATCAGTCAGTAACAAGGCAAGTTACTTGTTAAGACGGTTTAAAGTGTTTTTTGGCATATCTGAAAAAATTCATTTCTGCCTTAAGGCACAAGTAAACAGTTTGCTTCGAATTGGCCAGGGTCAAAAATAGAAATAAGTGAGTAAGGTAGGTTTTTAATGCAATTTTGATAAGAAGAGTAGTTATTACACCCATGAATTGTGTTAGATTAAGGAAAAGAAGCATTGTTTTGTATGTGAAACAGGGGGTCATGACCTTTCCTTCTTTGTTCTATAGTTTTGACCCCAAATGCGAAAGTGAGGGGTCATGGAGCAAGCGGCTGTTTTTAGCGGAGAAAACAAGGGTAGGGTCAGGGCACGAAAGATTGCGGAAAAACGGCATGGTAATGTGCTATTTTGGATTTCATCCCCAGATTATGTGTTGTTTGGAGTTTCAATTCAGCTTGGCATTTTCAGGCTAGCTTCCTGGGTTTGGATTTTGTGAATTTTGGAATATAGGCTAAAATGGCAATTTTTTTCAGTTTTTTTCCGACCATGTCACTTGCTTATATTGATCATTGATATCAATATTTCACAAGTTGAACATGATTTATTGATAAAATCTAAAGAATTAGGATTGTGCTGTTGCATTTAAGTGCTCCTTATAATTTCAGGCTGACTAAATAGACCTTTGTTTGAGGGAGTTCAGGTCGACATACGGCAGACCGAGACGAGTTTAGCTGACAACCGTGTACTGCTACCTTAAGGTAAGTGGCAGTTTATAAAAGTTTGTATTTTGACCTCAAATTGCATTTAGTCTAGTAATTCCATCAATTTCCAGATTGAAAATAGTATCCAAGTTGATTTTAGGATTGTGAATTTTGGCTGATATTGATTCAAAGAAGGGAGGTAATTCGAAATTCGGAAAAATGCAAATTTGGCGAATTTGGCGCTTGACGTCATGTTGCCTGATTTCGCTATTTTTGTACTTTTCCAGAGCTGCTTTGATTGAAATCAGTATGATTTAGGCAATTCTGGTAGATTTAGACCATTTCTGATATTGGGGGAACAGATCTACATACCTACATGGTCAGTGCATTCTTCAGTTCTCTATTGTGTCCGAAAAGAGTCGTCATGGACCGAAACGTTCTATCCCACGAGTCTCTGGGCCATGACGAATGTGTAGTTAGGACCGGCCTGACCGGTATATGTGGCTTTGTCGTATACCTAGTCTCGGTTGACGGTAAAAGTTCGAAACTGCTGGTTTATCGACTTACATACTTTGTCAAGAAAAGCCTGATTCAGCTTTGTAGTGACAAATATATGTACATTTGTGTCCAAACAAATTATGCCTCAATGTTGATCACTTGTCATATAAAAGGGTTCTGTTTTTGTGTTATATTTGTTTCTTATATGTTTTGCAAGTTGCTCATGTCTTAAACTTGTTGAAGCAGTTTCTAAAATTCTAATTATTAGAACTTTTTTAATGTAACAAACAGGCAGTTTGGCATGGTACGTTAAGAGAAGTGACAGTTTTAAACAGAAATGGAACCCAAGACAGGGAAGAACCAGTGGTTTTGCAACTGTACAAGTACCTGAGGTAAGATTAATGTCCAGAAAGACAATAGAATCTTGCCTGAGGTTGTGAAAGTGAAATTCAAGTTGTTCTCCTAAGACTTGTCTTTGAGCTCAAATTGCCAGAAAAATGGGGTAAAATATTCTGATTTGCATAAGGGTTAAGAATCCATTTGAAATGAGTTCTGTGTAACTGAGTCTCATTCTGCTGGTTTATATCAGTCAGTAACAAGGCAAGTTACTTGTTAAGACGGTTTAAAGTGTTTTTTGGCATATCTGAAAAAATTCATTTCTGCCTTAAGGCACAAGTAAACAGTTTGCTTCGAATTGGCCAGGGTCAAAAATAGAAATAAGTGAGTAAGGTAGGTTTTTAATGCAATTTTGATAAGAAGAGTAGTTATTACACCCATGAATTGTGTTAGATTAAGGAAAAGAAGCATTGTTTTGTATGTGAAACAGGGGGTCATGACCTTTCCTTCTTTGTTCTATAGTTTTGACCCCAAATGCGAAAGTGAGGGGTCATGGAGCAAGCGGCTGTTTTTAGCGGAGAAAACAAGGGTAGGGTCAGGGCACGAAAGATTGCGGAAAAACGGCATGGTAATGTGCTATTTTGGATTTCATCCCCAGATTATGTGTTGTTTGGAGTTTCAATTCAGCTTGGCATTTTCAGGCTAGCTTCCTGGGTTTGGATTTTGTGAATTTTGGAATATAGGCTAAAATGGCAATTTTTTTCAGTTTTTTTCCGACCATGTCACTTGCTTATATTGATCATTGATATCAATATTTCACAAGTTGAACATGATTTATTGATAAAATCTAAAGAATTAGGATTGTGCTGTTGCATTTAAGTGCTCCTTATAATTTCAGGCTGACTAAATAGACCTTTGTTTGAGGGAGTTCAGGTCGACATACGGCAGACCGAGACGAGTTTAGCTGACAACCGTGTACTGCTACCTTAAGGTAAGTGGCAGTTTATAAAAGTTTGTATTTTGACCTCAAATTGCATTTAGTCTAGTAATTCCATCAATTTCCAGATTGAAAATAGTATCCAAGTTGATTTTAGGATTGTGAATTTTGGCTGATATTGATTCAAAGAAGGGAGGTAATTCGAAATTCGGAAAAATGCAAATTTGGCGAATTTGGCGCTTGACGTCATGTTGCCTGATTTCGCTATTTTTGTACTTTTCCAGAGCTGCTTTGATTGAAATCAGTATGATTTAGGCAATTCTGGTAGATTTAGACCATTTCTGATATTGGGGGAACAGATCTACATACCTACATGGTCAGTGCATTCTTCAGTTCTCTATTGTGTCCGAAAAGAGTCGTCATGGACCGAAACGTTCTATCCCACGAGTCTCTGGGCCATGACGAATGTGTAGTTAGGACCGGCCTGACCGGTATATGTGGCTTTGTCGTATACCTAGTCTCGGTTGACGGTAAAAGTTCGAAACTGCTGGTTTATCGACTTACATACTTTGTCAAGAAAAGCCTGATTCAGCTTTGTAGTGACAAATATATGTACATTTGTGTCCAAACAAATTATGCCTCAATGTTGATCACTTGTCATATAAAAGGGTTCTGTTTTTGTGTTATATTTGTTTCTTATATGTTTTGCAAGTTGCTCATGTCTTAAACTTGTTGAAGCAGTTTCTAAAATTCTAATTATTAGAACTTTTTTAATGTAACAAACAGGCAGTTTGGCATGGTACGTTAAGAGAAGTGACAGTTTTAAACAGAAATGGAACCCAAGACAGGGAAGAACCAGTGGTTTTGCAACTGTACAAGTACCTGAGGTAAGATTAATGTCCAGAAAGACAATAGAATCTTGCCTGAGGTTGTGAAAGTGAAATTCAAGTTGTTCTCCTAAGACTTGTCTTTGAGCTCAAATTGCCAGAAAAATGGGGTAAAATATTCTGATTTGCATAAGGGTTAAGAATCCATTTGAAATGAGTTCTGTGTAACTGAGTCTCATTCTGCTGGTTTATATCAGTCAGTAACAAGGCAAGTTACTTGTTAAGACGGTTTAAAGTGTTTTTTGGCATATCTGAAAAAATTCATTTCTGCCTTAAGGCACAAGTAAACAGTTTGCTTCGAATTGGCCAGGGTCAAAAATAGAAATAAGTGAGTAAGGTAGGTTTTTAATGCAATTTTGATAAGAAGAGTAGTTATTACACCCATGAATTGTGTTAGATTAAGGAAAAGAAGCATTGTTTTGTATGTGAAACAGGGGGTCATGACCTTTCCTTCTTTGTTCTATAGTTTTGACCCCAAATGCGAAAGTGAGGGGTCATGGAGCAAGCGGCTGTTTTTAGCGGAGAAAACAAGGGTAGGGTCAGGGCACGAAAGATTGCGGAAAAACGGCATGGTAATGTGCTATTTTGGATTTCATCCCCAGATTATGTGTTGTTTGGAGTTTCAATTCAGCTTGGCATTTTCAGGCTAGCTTCCTGGGTTTGGATTTTGTGAATTTTGGAATATAGGCTAAAATGGCAATTTTTTTCAGTTTTTTTCCGACCATGTCACTTGCTTATATTGATCATTGATATCAATATTTCACAAGTTGAACATGATTTATTGATAAAATCTAAAGAATTAGGATTGTGCTGTTGCATTTAAGTGCTCCTTATAATTTCAGGCTGACTAAATAGACCTTTGTTTGAGGGAGTTCAGGTCGACATACGGCAGACCGAGACGAGTTTAGCTGACAACCGTGTACTGCTACCTTAAGGTAAGTGGCAGTTTATAAAAGTTTGTATTTTGACCTCAAATTGCATTTAGCCTAGTAATTCCATCAATTTCCAGATTGAAAATAGTATCCAAGTTGATTTTAGGATTGTGAATTTTGGCTGATATTGATTCAAAGAAGGGAGGTAATTCGAAATTCGGAAAAATGCAAATTTGGCGAATTTGGCGCTTGACGTCATGTTGCCTGATTTCGCTATTTTTGTACTTTTCCAGAGCTGCTTTGATTGAAATCAGTATGATTTAGGCAATTCTGGTAGATTTAGACCATTTCTGATATTGGGGGAACAGATCTACATACCTACATGGTCAGTGCATTCTTCAGTTCTCTATTGTGTCCGAAAAGAGTCGTCATGGACCGAAACGTTCTATCCCACGAGTCTCTGGGCCATGACGAATGTGTAGTTAGGACCGGCCTGACCGGTATATGTGGCTTTGTCGTATACCTAGTCTCGGTTGACGGTAAAAGTTCGAAACTGCTGGTTTATCGACTTACATACTTTGTCAAGAAAAGCCTGATTCAGCTTTGTAGTGACAAATATATGTACATTTGTGTCCAAACAAATTATGCCTCAATGTTGATCACTTGTCATATAAAAGGGTTCTGTTTTTGTGTTATATTTGTTTCTTATATGTTTTGCAAGTTGCTCATGTCTTAAACTTGTTGAAGCAGTTTCTAAAATTCTAATTATTAGAACTTTTTTAATGTAACAAACAGGCAGTTTGGCATGGTACGTTAAGAGAAGTGACAGTTTTAAACAGAAATGGAACCCAAGACAGGGAAGAACCAGTGGTTTTGCAACTGTACAAGTACCTGAGGTAAGATTAATGTCCAGAAAGACAATAGAATCTTGCCTGAGGTTGTGAAAGTGAAATTCAAGTTGTTCTCCTAAGACTTGTCTTTGAGCTCAAATTGCCAGAAAAATGGGGTAAAATATTCTGATTTGCATAAGGGTTAAGAATCCATTTGAAATGAGTTCTGTGTAACTGAGTCTCATTCTGCTGGTTTATATCAGTCAGTAACAAGGCAAGTTACTTGTTAAGACGGTTTAAAGTGTTTTTTGGCATATCTGAAAAAATTCATTTCTGCCTTAAGGCACAAGTAAACAGTTTGCTTCGAATTGGCCAGGGTCAAAAATAGAAATAAGTGAGTAAGGTAGGTTTTTAATGCAATTTTGATAAGAAGAGTAGTTATTACACCCATGAATTGTGTTAGATTAAGGAAAAGAAGCATTGTTTTGTATGTGAAACAGGGGGTCATGACCTTTCCTTCTTTGTTCTATAGTTTTGACCCCAAATGCGAAAGTGAGGGGTCATGGAGCAAGCGGCTGTTTTTAGCGGAGAAAACAAGGGTAGGGTCAGGGCACGAAAGATTGCGGAAAAACGGCATGGTAATGTGCTATTTTGGATTTCATCCCCAGATTATGTGTTGTTTGGAGTTTCAATTCAGCTTGGCATTTTCAGGCTAGCTTCCTGGGTTTGGATTTTGTGAATTTTGGAATATAGGCTAAAATGGCAATTTTTTTCAGTTTTTTTCCGACCATGTCACTTGCTTATATTGATCATTGATATCAATATTTCACAAGTTGAACATGATTTATTGATAAAATCTAAAGAATTAGGATTGTGCTGTTGCATTTAAGTGCTCCTTATAATTTCAGGCTGACTAAATAGACCTTTGTTTGAGGGAGTTCAGGTCGACATACGGCAGACCGAGACGAGTTTAGCTGACAACCGTGTACTGCTACCTTAAGGTAAGTGGCAGTTTATAAAAGTTTGTATTTTGACCTCAAATTGCATTTAGTCTAGTAATTCCATCAATTTCCAGATTGAAAATAGTATCCAAGTTGATTTTAGGATTGTGAATTTTGGCTGATATTGATTCAAAGAAGGGAGGTAATTCGAAATTCGGAAAAATGCAAATTTGGCGAATTTGGCGCTTGACGTCATGTTGCCTGATTTCGCTATTTTTGTACTTTTCCAGAGCTGCTTTGATTGAAATCAGTATGATTTAGGCAATTCTGGTAGATTTAGACCATTTCTGATATTGGGGGAACAGATCTACATACCTACATGGTCAGTGCATTCTTCAGTTCTCTATTGTGTCCGAAAAGAGTCGTCATGGACCGAAACGTTCTATCCCACGAGTCTCTGGGCCATGACGAATGTGTAGTTAGGACCGGCCTGACCGGTATATGTGGCTTTGTCGTATACCTAGTCTCGGTTGACGGTAAAAGTTCGAAACTGCTGGTTTATCGACTTACATACTTTGTCAAGAAAAGCCTGATTCAGCTTTGTAGTGACAAATATATGTACATTTGTGTCCAAACAAATTATGCCTCAATGTTGATCACTTGTCATATAAAAGGGTTCTGTTTTTGTGTTATATTTGTTTCTTATATGTTTTGCAAGTTGCTCATGTCTTAAACTTGTTGAAGCAGTTTCTAAAATTCTAATTATTAGAACTTTTTTAATGTAACAAACAGGCAGTTTGGCATGGTACGTTAAGAGAAGTGACAGTTTTAAACAGAAATGGAACCCAAGACAGGGAAGAACCAGTGGTTTTGCAACTGTACAAGTACCTGAGGTAAGATTAATGTCCAGAAAGACAATAGAATCTTGCCTGAGGTTGTGAAAGTGAAATTCAAGTTGTTCTCCTAAGACTTGTCTTTGAGCTCAAATTGCCAGAAAAATGGGGTAAAATATTCTGATTTGCATAAGGGTTAAGAATCCATTTGAAATGAGTTCTGTGTAACTGAGTCTCATTCTGCTGGTTTATATCAGTCAGTAACAAGGCAAGTTACTTGTTAAGACGGTTTAAAGTGTTTTTTGGCATATCTGAAAAAATTCATTTCTGCCTTAAGGTAAGTGGCAGTTTATAAAAGTTTGTATTTTGACCTCAAATTGCATTTAGTCTAGTAATTCCATCAATTTCCAGATTGAAAATAGTATCCAAGTTGATTTTAGGATTGTGAATTTTGGCTGATATTGATTCAAAGAAGGGAGGTAATTCGAAATTCGGAAAAATGCAAATTTGGCGAATTTGGCGCTTGACGTCATGTTGCCTGATTTCGCTATTTTTGTACTTTTCCAGAGCTGCTTTGATTGAAATCAGTATGATTTAGGCAATTCTGGTAGATTTAGACCATTTCTGATATTGGGGGAACAGATCTACATACCTACATGGTCAGTGCATTCTTCAGTTCTCTATTGTGTCCGAAAAGAGTCGTCATGGACCGAAACGTTCTATCCCACGAGTCTCTGGGCCATGACGAATGTGTAGTTAGGACCGGCCTGACCGGTATATGTGGCTTTGTCGTATACCTAGTCTCGGTTGACGGTAAAAGTTCGAAACTGCTGGTTTATCGACTTACATACTTTGTCAAGAAAAGCCTGATTCAGCTTTGTAGTGACAAATATATGTACATTTGTGTCCAAACAAATTATGCCTCAATGTTGATCACTTGTCATATAAAAGGGTTCTGTTTTTGTGTTATATTTGTTTCTTATATGTTTTGCAAGTTGCTCATGTCTTAAACTTGTTGAAGCAGTTTCTAAAATTCTAATTATTAGAACTTTTTTAATGTAACAAACAGGCAGTTTGGCATGGTACGTTAAGAGAAGTGACAGTTTTAAACAGAAATGGAACCCAAGACAGGGAAGAACCAGTGGTTTTGCAACTGTACAAGTACCTGAGGTAAGATTAATGTCCAGAAAGACAATAGAATCTTGCCTGAGGTTGTGAAAGTGAAATTCAAGTTGTTCTCCTAAGACTTGTCTTTGAGCTCAAATTGCCAGAAAAATGGGGTAAAATATTCTGATTTGCATAAGGGTTAAGAATCCATTTGAAATGAGTTCTGTGTAACTGAGTCTCATTCTGCTGGTTTATATCAGTCAGTAACAAGGCAAGTTACTTGTTAAGACGGTTTAAAGTGTTTTTTGGCATATCTGAAAAAATTCATTTCTGCCTTAAGGCACAAGTAAACAGTTTGCTTCGAATTGGCCAGGGTCAAAAATAGAAATAAGTGAGTAAGGTAGGTTTTTAATGCAATTTTGATAAGAAGAGTAGTTATTACACCCATGAATTGTGTTAGATTAAGGAAAAGAAGCATTGTTTTGTATGTGAAACAGGGGGTCATGACCTTTCCTTCTTTGTTCTATAGTTTTGACCCCAAATGCGAAAGTGAGGGGTCATGGAGCAAGCGGCTGTTTTTAGCGGAGAAAACAAGGGTAGGGTCAGGGCACGAAAGATTGCGGAAAAACGGCATGGTAATGTGCTATTTTGGATTTCATCCCCAGATTATGTGTTGTTTGGAGTTTCAATTCAGCTTGGCATTTTCAGGCTAGCTTCCTGGGTTTGGATTTTGTGAATTTTGGAATATAGGCTAAAATGGCAATTTTTTTCAGTTTTTTTCCGACCATGTCACTTGCTTATATTGATCATTGATATCAATATTTCACAAGTTGAACATGATTTATTGATAAAATCTAAAGAATTAGGATTGTGCTGTTGCATTTAAGTGCTCCTTATAATTTCAGGCTGACTAAATAGACCTTTGTTTGAGGGAGTTCAGGTCGACATACGGCAGACCGAGACGAGTTTAGCTGACAACCGTGTACTGCTACCTTAAGGTAAGTGGCAGTTTATAAAAGTTTGTATTTTGACCTCAAATTGCATTTAGTCTAGTAATTCCATCAATTTCCAGATTGAAAATAGTATCCAAGTTGATTTTAGGATTGTGAATTTTGGCTGATATTGATTCAAAGAAGGGAGGTAATTCGAAATTCGGAAAAATGCAAATTTGGCGAATTTGGCGCTTGACGTCATGTTGCCTGATTTCGCTATTTTTGTACTTTTCCAGAGCTGCTTTGATTGAAATCAGTATGATTTAGGCAATTCTGGTAGATTTAGACCATTTCTGATATTGGGGGAACAGATCTACATACCTACATGGTCAGTGCATTCTTCAGTTCTCTATTGTGTCCGAAAAGAGTCGTCATGGACCGAAACGTTCTATCCCACGAGTCTCTGGGCCATGACGAATGTGTAGTTAGGACCGGCCTGACCGGTATATGTGGCTTTGTCGTATACCTAGTCTCGGTTGACGGTAAAAGTTCGAAACTGCTGGTTTATCGACTTACATACTTTGTCAAGAAAAGCCTGATTCAGCTTTGTAGTGACAAATATATGTACATTTGTGTCCAAACAAATTATGCCTCAATGTTGATCACTTGTCATATAAAAGGGTTCTGTTTTTGTGTTATATTTGTTTCTTATATGTTTTGCAAGTTGCTCATGTCTTAAACTTGTTGAAGCAGTTTCTAAAATTCTAATTATTAGAACTTTTTTAATGTAACAAACAGGCAGTTTGGCATGGTACGTTAAGAGAAGTGACAGTTTTAAACAGAAATGGAACCCAAGACAGGGAAGAACCAGTGGTTTTGCAACTGTACAAGTACCTGAGGTAAGATTAATGTCCAGAAAGACAATAGAATCTTGCCTGAGGTTGTGAAAGTGAAATTCAAGTTGTTCTCCTAAGACTTGTCTTTGAGCTCAAATTGCCAGAAAAATGGGGTAAAATATTCTGATTTGCATAAGGGTTAAGAATCCATTTGAAATGAGTTCTGTGTAACTGAGTCTCATTCTGCTGGTTTATATCAGTCAGTAACAAGGCAAGTTACTTGTTAAGACGGTTTAAAGTGTTTTTTGGCATATCTGAAAAAATTCATTTCTGCCTTAAGGCACAAGTAAACAGTTTGCTTCGAATTGGCCAGGGTCAAAAATAGAAATAAGTGAGTAAGGTAGGTTTTTAATGCAATTTTGATAAGAAGAGTAGTTATTACACCCATGAATTGTGTTAGATTAAGGAAAAGAAGCATTGTTTTGTATGTGAAACAGGGGGTCATGACCTTTCCTTCTTTGTTCTATAGTTTTGACCCCAAATGCGAAAGTGAGGGGTCATGGAGCAAGCGGCTGTTTTTAGCGGAGAAAACAAGGGTAGGGTCAGGGCACGAAAGATTGCGGAAAAACGGCATGGTAATGTGCTATTTTGGATTTCATCCCCAGATTATGTGTTGTTTGGAGTTTCAATTCAGCTTGGCATTTTCAGGCTAGCTTCCTGGGTTTGGATTTTGTGAATTTTGGAATATAGGCTAAAATGGCAATTTTTTTCAGTTTTTTTCCGACCATGTCACTTGCTTATATTGATCATTGATATCAATATTTCACAAGTTGAACATGATTTATTGATAAAATCTAAAGAATTAGGATTGTGCTGTTGCATTTAAGTGCTCCTTATAATTTCAGGCTGACTAAATAGACCTTTGTTTGAGGGAGTTCAGGTCGACATACGGCAGACCGAGACGAGTTTAGCTGACAACCGTGTACTGCTACCTTAAGGTAAGTGGCAGTTTATAAAAGTTTGTATTTTGACCTCAAATTGCATTTAGTCTAGTAATTCCATCAATTTCCAGATTGAAAATAGTATCCAAGTTGATTTTAGGATTGTGAATTTTGGCTGATATTGATTCAAAGAAGGGAGGTAATTCGAAATTCGGAAAAATGCAAATTTGGCGAATTTGGCGCTTGACGTCATGTTGCCTGATTTCGCTATTTTTGTACTTTTCCAGAGCTGCTTTGATTGAAATCAGTATGATTTAGGCAATTCTGGTAGATTTAGACCATTTCTGATATTGGGGGAACAGATCTACATACCTACATGGTCAGTGCATTCTTCAGTTCTCTATTGTGTCCGAAAAGAGTCGTCATGGACCGAAACGTTCTATCCCACGAGTCTCTGGGCCATGACGAATGTGTAGTTAGGACCGGCCTGACCGGTATATGTGGCTTTGTCGTATACCTAGTCTCGGTTGACGGTAAAAGTTCGAAACTGCTGGTTTATCGACTTACATACTTTGTCAAGAAAAGCCTGATTCAGCTTTGTAGTGACAAATATATGTACATTTGTGTCCAAACAAATTATGCCTCAATGTTGATCACTTGTCATATAAAAGGGTTCTGTTTTTGTGTTATATTTGTTTCTTATATGTTTTGCAAGTTGCTCATGTCTTAAACTTGTTGAAGCAGTTTCTAAAATTCTAATTATTAGAACTTTTTTAATGTAACAAACAGGCAGTTTGGCATGGTACGTTAAGAGAAGTGACAGTTTTAAACAGAAATGGAACCCAAGACAGGGAAGAACCAGTGGTTTTGCAACTGTACAAGTACCTGAGGTAAGATTAATGTCCAGAAAGACAATAGAATCTTGCCTGAGGTTGTGAAAGTGAAATTCAAGTTGTTCTCCTAAGACTTGTCTTTGAGCTCAAATTGCCAGAAAAATGGGGTAAAATATTCTGATTTGCATAAGGGTTAAGAATCCATTTGAAATGAGTTCTGTGTAACTGAGTCTCATTCTGCTGGTTTATATCAGTCAGTAACAAGGCAAGTTACTTGTTAAGACGGTTTAAAGTGTTTTTTGGCATATCTGAAAAAATTCATTTCTGCCTTAAGGCACAAGTAAACAGTTTGCTTCGAATTGGCCAGGGTCAAAAATAGAAATAAGTGAGTAAGGTAGGTTTTTAATGCAATTTTGATAAGAAGAGTAGTTATTACACCCATGAATTGTGTTAGATTAAGGAAAAGAAGCATTGTTTTGTATGTGAAACAGGGGGTCATGACCTTTCCTTCTTTGTTCTATAGTTTTGACCCCAAATGCGAAAGTGAGGGGTCATGGAGCAAGCGGCTGTTTTTAGCGGAGAAAACAAGGGTAGGGTCAGGGCACGAAAGATTGCGGAAAAACGGCATGGTAATGTGCTATTTTGGATTTCATCCCCAGATTATGTGTTGTTTGGAGTTTCAATTCAGCTTGGCATTTTCAGGCTAGCTTCCTGGGTTTGGATTTTGTGAATTTTGGAATATAGGCTAAAATGGCAATTTTTTTCAGTTTTTTTCCGACCATGTCACTTGCTTATATTGATCATTGATATCAATATTTCACAAGTTGAACATGATTTATTGATAAAATCTAAAGAATTAGGATTGTGCTGTTGCATTTAAGTGCTCCTTATAATTTCAGGCTGACTAAATAGACCTTTGTTTGAGGGAGTTCAGGTCGACATACGGCAGACCGAGACGAGTTTAGCTGACAACCGTGTACTGCTACCTTAAGGTAAGTGGCAGTTTATAAAAGTTTGTATTTTGACCTCAAATTGCATTTAGTCTAGTAATTCCATCAATTTCCAGATTGAAAATAGTATCCAAGTTGATTTTAGGATTGTGAATTTTGGCTGATATTGATTCAAAGAAGGGAGGTAATTCGAAATTCGGAAAAATGCAAATTTGGCGAATTTGGCGCTTGACGTCATGTTGCCTGATTTCGCTATTTTTGTACTTTTCCAGAGCTGCTTTGATTGAAATCAGTATGATTTAGGCAATTCTGGTAGATTTAGACCATTTCTGATATTGGGGGAACAGATCTACATACCTACATGGTCAGTGCATTCTTCAGTTCTCTATTGTGTCCGAAAAGAGTCGTCATGGACCGAAACGTTCTATCCCACGAGTCTCTGGGCCATGACGAATGTGTAGTTAGGACCGGCCTGACCGGTATATGTGGCTTTGTCGTATACCTAGTCTCGGTTGACGGTAAAAGTTCGAAACTGCTGGTTTATCGACTTACATACTTTGTCAAGAAAAGCCTGATTCAGCTTTGTAGTGACAAATATATGTACATTTGTGTCCAAACAAATTATGCCTCAATGTTGATCACTTGTCATATAAAAGGGTTCTGTTTTTGTGTTATATTTGTTTCTTATATGTTTTGCAAGTTGCTCATGTCTTAAACTTGTTGAAGCAGTTTCTAAAATTCTAATTATTAGAACTTTTTTAATGTAACAAACAGGCAGTTTGGCATGGTACGTTAAGAGAAGTGACAGTTTTAAACAGAAATGGAACCCAAGACAGGGAAGAACCAGTGGTTTTGCAACTGTACAAGTACCTGAGGTAAGATTAATGTCCAGAAAGACAATAGAATCTTGCCTGAGGTTGTGAAAGTGAAATTCAAGTTGTTCTCCTAAGACTTGTCTTTGAGCTCAAATTGCCAGAAAAATGGGGTAAAATATTCTGATTTGCATAAGGGTTAAGAATCCATTTGAAATGAGTTCTGTGTAACTGAGTCTCATTCTGCTGGTTTATATCAGTCAGTAACAAGGCAAGTTACTTGTTAAGACGGTTTAAAGTGTTTTTTGGCATATCTGAAAAAATTCATTTCTGCCTTAAGGCACAAGTAAACAGTTTGCTTCGAATTGGCCAGGGTCAAAAATAGAAATAAGTGAGTAAGGTAGGTTTTTAATGCAATTTTGATAAGAAGAGTAGTTATTACACCCATGAATTGTGTTAGATTAAGGAAAAGAAGCATTGTTTTGTATGTGAAACAGGGGGTCATGACCTTTCCTTCTTTGTTCTATAGTTTTGACCCCAAATGCGAAAGTGAGGGGTCATGGAGCAAGCGGCTGTTTTTAGCGGAGAAAACAAGGGTAGGGTCAGGGCACGAAAGATTGCGGAAAAACGGCATGGTAATGTGCTATTTTGGATTTCATCCCCAGATTATGTGTTGTTTGGAGTTTCAATTCAGCTTGGCATTTTCAGGCTAGCTTCCTGGGTTTGGATTTTGTGAATTTTGGAATATAGGCTAAAATGGCAATTTTTTTCAGTTTTTTTCCGACCATGTCACTTGCTTATATTGATCATTGATATCAATATTTCACAAGTTGAACATGATTTATTGATAAAATCTAAAGAATTAGGATTGTGCTGTTGCATTTAAGTGCTCCTTATAATTTCAGGCTGACTAAATAGACCTTTGTTTGAGGGAGTTCAGGTCGACATACGGCAGACCGAGACGAGTTTAGCTGACAACCGTGTACTGCTACCTTAAGGTAAGTGGCAGTTTATAAAAGTTTGTATTTTGACCTCAAATTGCATTTAGTCTAGTAATTCCATCAATTTCCAGATTGAAAATAGTATCCAAGTTGATTTTAGGATTGTGAATTTTGGCTGATATTGATTCAAAGAAGGGAGGTAATTCGAAATTCGGAAAAATGCAAATTTGGCGAATTTGGCGCTTGACGTCATGTTGCCTGATTTCGCTATTTTTGTACTTTTCCAGAGCTGCTTTGATTGAAATCAGTATGATTTAGGCAATTCTGGTAGATTTAGACCATTTCTGATATTGGGGGAACAGATCTACATACCTACATGGTCAGTGCATTCTTCAGTTCTCTATTGTGTCCGAAAAGAGTCGTCATGGACCGAAACGTTCTATCCCACGAGTCTCTGGGCCATGACGAATGTGTAGTTAGGACCGGCCTGACCGGTATATGTGGCTTTGTCGTATACCTAGTCTCGGTTGACGGTAAAAGTTCGAAACTGCTGGTTTATCGACTTACATACTTTGTCAAGAAAAGCCTGATTCAGCTTTGTAGTGACAAATATATGTACATTTGTGTCCAAACAAATTATGCCTCAATGTTGATCACTTGTCATATAAAAGGGTTCTGTTTTTGTGTTATATTTGTTTCTTATATGTTTTGCAAGTTGCTCATGTCTTAAACTTGTTGAAGCAGTTTCTAAAATTCTAATTATTAGAACTTTTTTAATGTAACAAACAGGCAGTTTGGCATGGTACGTTAAGAGAAGTGACAGTTTTAAACAGAAATGGAACCCAAGACAGGGAAGAACCAGTGGTTTTGCAACTGTACAAGTACCTGAGGTAAGATTAATGTCCAGAAAGACAATAGAATCTTGCCTGAGGTTGTGAAAGTGAAATTCAAGTTGTTCTCCTAAGACTTGTCTTTGAGCTCAAATTGCCAGAAAAATGGGGTAAAATATTCTGATTTGCATAAGGGTTAAGAATCCATTTGAAATGAGTTCTGTGTAACTGAGTCTCATTCTGCTGGTTTATATCAGTCAGTAACAAGGCAAGTTACTTGTTAAGACGGTTTAAAGTGTTTTTTGGCATATCTGAAAAAATTCATTTCTGCCTTAAGGCACAAGTAAACAGTTTGCTTCGAATTGGCCAGGGTCAAAAATAGAAATAAGTGAGTAAGGTAGGTTTTTAATGCAATTTTGATAAGAAGAGTAGTTATTACACCCATGAATTGTGTTAGATTAAGGAAAAGAAGCATTGTTTTGTATGTGAAACAGGGGGTCATGACCTTTCCTTCTTTGTTCTATAGTTTTGACCCCAAATGCGAAAGTGAGGGGTCATGGAGCAAGCGGCTGTTTTTAGCGGAGAAAACAAGGGTAGGGTCAGGGCACGAAAGATTGCGGAAAAACGGCATGGTAATGTGCTATTTTGGATTTCATCCCCAGATTATGTGTTGTTTGGAGTTTCAATTCAGCTTGGCATTTTCAGGCTAGCTTCCTGGGTTTGGATTTTGTGAATTTTGGAATATAGGCTAAAATGGCAATTTTTTTCAGTTTTTTTCCGACCATGTCACTTGCTTATATTGATCATTGATATCAATATTTCACAAGTTGAACATGATTTATTGATAAAATCTAAAGAATTAGGATTGTGCTGTTGCATTTAAGTGCTCCTTATAATTTCAGGCTGACTAAATAGACCTTTGTTTGAGGGAGTTCAGGTCGACATACGGCAGACCGAGACGAGTTTAGCTGACAACCGTGTACTGCTACCTTAAGGTAAGTGGCAGTTTATAAAAGTTTGTATTTTGACCTCAAATTGCATTTAGTCTAGTAATTCCATCAATTTCCAGATTGAAAATAGTATCCAAGTTGATTTTAGGATTGTGAATTTTGGCTGATATTGATTCAAAGAAGGGAGGTAATTCGAAATTCGGAAAAATGCAAATTTGGCGAATTTGGCGCTTGACGTCATGTTGCCTGATTTCGCTATTTTTGTACTTTTCCAGAGCTGCTTTGATTGAAATCAGTATGATTTAGGCAATTCTGGTAGATTTAGACCATTTCTGATATTGGGGGAACAGATCTACATACCTACATGGTCAGTGCATTCTTCAGTTCTCTATTGTGTCCGAAAAGAGTCGTCATGGACCGAAACGTTCTATCCCACGAGTCTCTGGGCCATGACGAATGTGTAGTTAGGACCGGCCTGACCGGTATATGTGGCTTTGTCGTATACCTAGTCTCGGTTGACGGTAAAAGTTCGAAACTGCTGGTTTATCGACTTACATACTTTGTCAAGAAAAGCCTGATTCAGCTTTGTAGTGACAAATATATGTACATTTGTGTCCAAACAAATTATGCCTCAATGTTGATCACTTGTCATATAAAAGGGTTCTGTTTTTGTGTTATATTTGTTTCTTATATGTTTTGCAAGTTGCTCATGTCTTAAACTTGTTGAAGCAGTTTCTAAAATTCTAATTATTAGAACTTTTTTAATGTAACAAACAGGCAGTTTGGCATGGTACGTTAAGAGAAGTGACAGTTTTAAACAGAAATGGAACCCAAGACAGGGAAGAACCAGTGGTTTTGCAACTGTACAAGTACCTGAGGTAAGATTAATGTCCAGAAAGACAATAGAATCTTGCCTGAGGTTGTGAAAGTGAAATTCAAGTTGTTCTCCTAAGACTTGTCTTTGAGCTCAAATTGCCAGAAAAATGGGGTAAAATATTCTGATTTGCATAAGGGTTAAGAATCCATTTGAAATGAGTTCTGTGTAACTGAGTCTCATTCTGCTGGTTTATATCAGTCAGTAACAAGGCAAGTTACTTGTTAAGACGGTTTAAAGTGTTTTTTGGCATATCTGAAAAAATTCATTTCTGCCTTAAGGCACAAGTAAACAGTTTGCTTCGAATTGGCCAGGGTCAAAAATAGAAATAAGTGAGTAAGGTAGGTTTTTAATGCAATTTTGATAAGAAGAGTAGTTATTACACCCATGAATTGTGTTAGATTAAGGAAAAGAAGCATTGTTTTGTATGTGAAACAGGGGGTCATGACCTTTCCTTCTTTGTTCTATAGTTTTGACCCCAAATGCGAAAGTGAGGGGTCATGGAGCAAGCGGCTGTTTTTAGCGGAGAAAACAAGGGTAGGGTCAGGGCACGAAAGATTGCGGAAAAACGGCATGGTAATGTGCTATTTTGGATTTCATCCCCAGATTATGTGTTGTTTGGAGTTTCAATTCAGCTTGGCATTTTCAGGCTAGCTTCCTGGGTTTGGATTTTGTGAATTTTGGAATATAGGCTAAAATGGCAATTTTTTTCAGTTTTTTTCCGACCATGTCACTTGCTTATATTGATCATTGATATCAATATTTCACAAGTTGAACATGATTTATTGATAAAATCTAAAGAATTAGGATTGTGCTGTTGCATTTAAGTGCTCCTTATAATTTCAGGCTGACTAAATAGACCTTTGTTTGAGGGAGTTCAGGTCGACATACGGCAGACCGAGACGAGTTTAGCTGACAACCGTGTACTGCTACCTTAAGGTAAGTGGCAGTTTATAAAAGTTTGTATTTTGACCTCAAATTGCATTTAGTCTAGTAATTCCATCAATTTCCAGATTGAAAATAGTATCCAAGTTGATTTTAGGATTGTGAATTTTGGCTGATATTGATTCAAAGAAGGGAGGTAATTCGAAATTCGGAAAAATGCAAATTTGGCGAATTTGGCGCTTGACGTCATGTTGCCTGATTTCGCTATTTTTGTACTTTTCCAGAGCTGCTTTGATTGAAATCAGTATGATTTAGGCAATTCTGGTAGATTTAGACCATTTCTGATATTGGGGGAACAGATCTACATACCTACATGGTCAGTGCATTCTTCAGTTCTCTATTGTGTCCGAAAAGAGTCGTCATGGACCGAAACGTTCTATCCCACGAGTCTCTGGGCCATGACGAATGTGTAGTTAGGACCGGCCTGACCGGTATATGTGGCTTTGTCGTATACCTAGTCTCGGTTGACGGTAAAAGTTCGAAACTGCTGGTTTATCGACTTACATACTTTGTCAAGAAAAGCCTGATTCAGCTTTGTAGTGACAAATATATGTACATTTGTGTCCAAACAAATTATGCCTCAATGTTGATCACTTGTCATATAAAAGGGTTCTGTTTTTGTGTTATATTTGTTTCTTATATGTTTTGCAAGTTGCTCATGTCTTAAACTTGTTGAAGCAGTTTCTAAAATTCTAATTATTAGAACTTTTTTAATGTAACAAACAGGCAGTTTGGCATGGTACGTTAAGAGAAGTGACAGTTTTAAACAGAAATGGAACCCAAGACAGGGAAGAACCAGTGGTTTTGCAACTGTACAAGTACCTGAGGTAAGATTAATGTCCAGAAAGACAATAGAATCTTGCCTGAGGTTGTGAAAGTGAAATTCAAGTTGTTCTCCTAAGACTTGTCTTTGAGCTCAAATTGCCAGAAAAATGGGGTAAAATATTCTGATTTGCATAAGGGTTAAGAATCCATTTGAAATGAGTTCTGTGTAACTGAGTCTCATTCTGCTGGTTTATATCAGTCAGTAACAAGGCAAGTTACTTGTTAAGACGGTTTAAAGTGTTTTTTGGCATATCTGAAAAAATTCATTTCTGCCTTAAGGTAAGTGGCAGTTTATAAAAGTTTGTATTTTGACCTCAAATTGCATTTAGTCTAGTAATTCCATCAATTTCCAGATTGAAAATAGTATCCAAGTTGATTTTAGGATTGTGAATTTTGGCTGATATTGATTCAAAGAAGGGAGGTAATTCGAAATTCGGAAAAATGCAAATTTGGCGAATTTGGCGCTTGACGTCATGTTGCCTGATTTCGCTATTTTTGTACTTTTCCAGAGCTGCTTTGATTGAAATCAGTATGATTTAGGCAATTCTGGTAGATTTAGACCATTTCTGATATTGGGGGAACAGATCTACATACCTACATGGTCAGTGCATTCTTCAGTTCTCTATTGTGTCCGAAAAGAGTCGTCATGGACCGAAACGTTCTATCCCACGAGTCTCTGGGCCATGACGAATGTGTAGTTAGGACCGGCCTGACCGGTATATGTGGCTTTGTCGTATACCTAGTCTCGGTTGACGGTAAAAGTTCGAAACTGCTGGTTTATCGACTTACATACTTTGTCAAGAAAAGCCTGATTCAGCTTTGTAGTGACAAATATATGTACATTTGTGTCCAAACAAATTATGCCTCAATGTTGATCACTTGTCATATAAAAGGGTTCTGTTTTTGTGTTATATTTGTTTCTTATATGTTTTGCAAGTTGCTCATGTCTTAAACTTGTTGAAGCAGTTTCTAAAATTCTAATTATTAGAACTTTTTTAATGTAACAAACAGGCAGTTTGGCATGGTACGTTAAGAGAAGTGACAGTTTTAAACAGAAATGGAACCCAAGACAGGGAAGAACCAGTGGTTTTGCAACTGTACAAGTACCTGAGGTAAGATTAATGTCCAGAAAGACAATAGAATCTTGCCTGAGGTTGTGAAAGTGAAATTCAAGTTGTTCTCCTAAGACTTGTCTTTGAGCTCAAATTGCCAGAAAAATGGGGTAAAATATTCTGATTTGCATAAGGGTTAAGAATCCATTTGAAATGAGTTCTGTGTAACTGAGTCTCATTCTGCTGGTTTATATCAGTCAGTAACAAGGCAAGTTACTTGTTAAGACGGTTTAAAGTGTTTTTTGGCATATCTGAAAAAATTCATTTCTGCCTTAAGGCACAAGTAAACAGTTTGCTTCGAATTGGCCAGGGTCAAAAATAGAAATAAGTGAGTAAGGTAGGTTTTTAATGCAATTTTGATAAGAAGAGTAGTTATTACACCCATGAATTGTGTTAGATTAAGGAAAAGAAGCATTGTTTTGTATGTGAAACAGGGGGTCATGACCTTTCCTTCTTTGTTCTATAGTTTTGACCCCAAATGCGAAAGTGAGGGGTCATGGAGCAAGCGGCTGTTTTTAGCGGAGAAAACAAGGGTAGGGTCAGGGCACGAAAGATTGCGGAAAAACGGCATGGTAATGTGCTATTTTGGATTTCATCCCCAGATTATGTGTTGTTTGGAGTTTCAATTCAGCTTGGCATTTTCAGGCTAGCTTCCTGGGTTTGGATTTTGTGAATTTTGGAATATAGGCTAAAATGGCAATTTTTTTCAGTTTTTTTCCGACCATGTCACTTGCTTATATTGATCATTGATATCAATATTTCACAAGTTGAACATGATTTATTGATAAAATCTAAAGAATTAGGATTGTGCTGTTGCATTTAAGTGCTCCTTATAATTTCAGGCTGACTAAATAGACCTTTGTTTGAGGGAGTTCAGGTCGACATACGGCAGACCGAGACGAGTTTAGCTGACAACCGTGTACTGCTACCTTAAGGTAAGTGGCAGTTTATAAAAGTTTGTATTTTGACCTCAAATTGCATTTAGTCTAGTAATTCCATCAATTTCCAGATTGAAAATAGTATCCAAGTTGATTTTAGGATTGTGAATTTTGGCTGATATTGATTCAAAGAAGGGAGGTAATTCGAAATTCGGAAAAATGCAAATTTGGCGAATTTGGCGCTTGACGTCATGTTGCCTGATTTCGCTATTTTTGTACTTTTCCAGAGCTGCTTTGATTGAAATCAGTATGATTTAGGCAATTCTGGTAGATTTAGACCATTTCTGATATTGGGGGAACAGATCTACATACCTACATGGTCAGTGCATTCTTCAGTTCTCTATTGTGTCCGAAAAGAGTCGTCATGGACCGAAACGTTCTATCCCACGAGTCTCTGGGCCATGACGAATGTGTAGTTAGGACCGGCCTGACCGGTATATGTGGCTTTGTCGTATACCTAGTCTCGGTTGACGGTAAAAGTTCGAAACTGCTGGTTTATCGACTTACATACTTTGTCAAGAAAAGCCTGATTCAGCTTTGTAGTGACAAATATATGTACATTTGTGTCCAAACAAATTATGCCTCAATGTTGATCACTTGTCATATAAAAGGGTTCTGTTTTTGTGTTATATTTGTTTCTTATATGTTTTGCAAGTTGCTCATGTCTTAAACTTGTTGAAGCAGTTTCTAAAATTCTAATTATTAGAACTTTTTTAATGTAACAAACAGGCAGTTTGGCATGGTACGTTAAGAGAAGTGACAGTTTTAAACAGAAATGGAACCCAAGACAGGGAAGAACCAGTGGTTTTGCAACTGTACAAGTACCTGAGGTAAGATTAATGTCCAGAAAGACAATAGAATCTTGCCTGAGGTTGTGAAAGTGAAATTCAAGTTGTTCTCCTAAGACTTGTCTTTGAGCTCAAATTGCCAGAAAAATGGGGTAAAATATTCTGATTTGCATAAGGGTTAAGAATCCATTTGAAATGAGTTCTGTGTAACTGAGTCTCATTCTGCTGGTTTATATCAGTCAGTAACAAGGCAAGTTACTTGTTAAGACGGTTTAAAGTGTTTTTTGGCATATCTGAAAAAATTCATTTCTGCCTTAAGGTAAGTGGCAGTTTATAAAAGTTTGTATTTTGACCTCAAATTGCATTTAGTCTAGTAATTCCATCAATTTCCAGATTGAAAATAGTATCCAAGTTGATTTTAGGATTGTGAATTTTGGCTGATATTGATTCAAAGAAGGGAGGTAATTCGAAATTCGGAAAAATGCAAATTTGGCGAATTTGGCGCTTGACGTCATGTTGCCTGATTTCGCTATTTTTGTACTTTTCCAGAGCTGCTTTGATTGAAATCAGTATGATTTAGGCAATTCTGGTAGATTTAGACCATTTCTGATATTGGGGGAACAGATCTACATACCTACATGGTCAGTGCATTCTTCAGTTCTCTATTGTGTCCGAAAAGAGTCGTCATGGACCGAAACGTTCTATCCCACGAGTCTCTGGGCCATGACGAATGTGTAGTTAGGACCGGCCTGACCGGTATATGTGGCTTTGTCGTATACCTAGTCTCGGTTGACGGTAAAAGTTCGAAACTGCTGGTTTATCGACTTACATACTTTGTCAAGAAAAGCCTGATTCAGCTTTGTAGTGACAAATATATGTACATTTGTGTCCAAACAAATTATGCCTCAATGTTGATCACTTGTCATATAAAAGGGTTCTGTTTTTGTGTTATATTTGTTTCTTATATGTTTTGCAAGTTGCTCATGTCTTAAACTTGTTGAAGCAGTTTCTAAAATTCTAATTATTAGAACTTTTTTAATGTAACAAACAGGCAGTTTGGCATGGTACGTTAAGAGAAGTGACAGTTTTAAACAGAAATGGAACCCAAGACAGGGAAGAACCAGTGGTTTTGCAACTGTACAAGTACCTGAGGTAAGATTAATGTCCAGAAAGACAATAGAATCTTGCCTGAGGTTGTGAAAGTGAAATTCAAGTTGTTCTCCTAAGACTTGTCTTTGAGCTCAAATTGCCAGAAAAATGGGGTAAAATATTCTGATTTGCATAAGGGTTAAGAATCCATTTGAAATGAGTTCTGTGTAACTGAGTCTCATTCTGCTGGTTTATATCAGTCAGTAACAAGGCAAGTTACTTGTTAAGACGGTTTAAAGTGTTTTTTGGCATATCTGAAAAAATTCATTTCTGCCTTAAGGCACAAGTAAACAGTTTGCTTCGAATTGGCCAGGGTCAAAAATAGAAATAAGTGAGTAAGGTAGGTTTTTAATGCAATTTTGATAAGAAGAGTAGTTATTACACCCATGAATTGTGTTAGATTAAGGAAAAGAAGCATTGTTTTGTATGTGAAACAGGGGGTCATGACCTTTCCTTCTTTGTTCTATAGTTTTGACCCCAAATGCGAAAGTGAGGGGTCATGGAGCAAGCGGCTGTTTTTAGCGGAGAAAACAAGGGTAGGGTCAGGGCACGAAAGATTGCGGAAAAACGGCATGGTAATGTGCTATTTTGGATTTCATCCCCAGATTATGTGTTGTTTGGAGTTTCAATTCAGCTTGGCATTTTCAGGCTAGCTTCCTGGGTTTGGATTTTGTGAATTTTGGAATATAGGCTAAAATGGCAATTTTTTTCAGTTTTTTTCCGACCATGTCACTTGCTTATATTGATCATTGATATCAATATTTCACAAGTTGAACATGATTTATTGATAAAATCTAAAGAATTAGGATTGTGCTGTTGCATTTAAGTGCTCCTTATAATTTCAGGCTGACTAAATAGACCTTTGTTTGAGGGAGTTCAGGTCGACATACGGCAGACCGAGACGAGTTTAGCTGACAACCGTGTACTGCTACCTTAAGGTAAGTGGCAGTTTATAAAAGTTTGTATTTTGACCTCAAATTGCATTTAGTCTAGTAATTCCATCAATTTCCAGATTGAAAATAGTATCCAAGTTGATTTTAGGATTGTGAATTTTGGCTGATATTGATTCAAAGAAGGGAGGTAATTCGAAATTCGGAAAAATGCAAATTTGGCGAATTTGGCGCTTGACGTCATGTTGCCTGATTTCGCTATTTTTGTACTTTTCCAGAGCTGCTTTGATTGAAATCAGTATGATTTAGGCAATTCTGGTAGATTTAGACCATTTCTGATATTGGGGGAACAGATCTACATACCTACATGGTCAGTGCATTCTTCAGTTCTCTATTGTGTCCGAAAAGAGTCGTCATGGACCGAAACGTTCTATCCCACGAGTCTCTGGGCCATGACGAATGTGTAGTTAGGACCGGCCTGACCGGTATATGTGGCTTTGTCGTATACCTAGTCTCGGTTGACGGTAAAAGTTCGAAACTGCTGGTTTATCGACTTACATACTTTGTCAAGAAAAGCCTGATTCAGCTTTGTAGTGACAAATATATGTACATTTGTGTCCAAACAAATTATGCCTCAATGTTGATCACTTGTCATATAAAAGGGTTCTGTTTTTGTGTTATATTTGTTTCTTATATGTTTTGCAAGTTGCTCATGTCTTAAACTTGTTGAAGCAGTTTCTAAAATTCTAATTATTAGAACTTTTTTAATGTAACAAACAGGCAGTTTGGCATGGTACGTTAAGAGAAGTGACAGTTTTAAACAGAAATGGAACCCAAGACAGGGAAGAACCAGTGGTTTTGCAACTGTACAAGTACCTGAGGTAAGATTAATGTCCAGAAAGACAATAGAATCTTGCCTGAGGTTGTGAAAGTGAAATTCAAGTTGTTCTCCTAAGACTTGTCTTTGAGCTCAAATTGCCAGAAAAATGGGGTAAAATATTCTGATTTGCATAAGGGTTAAGAATCCATTTGAAATGAGTTCTGTGTAACTGAGTCTCATTCTGCTGGTTTATATCAGTCAGTAACAAGGCAAGTTACTTGTTAAGACGGTTTAAAGTGTTTTTTGGCATATCTGAAAAAATTCATTTCTGCCTTAAGGCACAAGTAAACAGTTTGCTTCGAATTGGCCAGGGTCAAAAATAGAAATAAGTGAGTAAGGTAGGTTTTTAATGCAATTTTGATAAGAAGAGTAGTTATTACACCCATGAATTGTGTTAGATTAAGGAAAAGAAGCATTGTTTTGTATGTGAAACAGGGGGTCATGACCTTTCCTTCTTTGTTCTATAGTTTTGACCCCAAATGCGAAAGTGAGGGGTCATGGAGCAAGCGGCTGTTTTTAGCGGAGAAAACAAGGGTAGGGTCAGGGCACGAAAGATTGCGGAAAAACGGCATGGTAATGTGCTATTTTGGATTTCATCCCCAGATTATGTGTTGTTTGGAGTTTCAATTCAGCTTGGCATTTTCAGGCTAGCTTCCTGGGTTTGGATTTTGTGAATTTTGGAATATAGGCTAAAATGGCAATTTTTTTCAGTTTTTTTCCGACCATGTCACTTGCTTATATTGATCATTGATATCAATATTTCACAAGTTGAACATGATTTATTGATAAAATCTAAAGAATTAGGATTGTGCTGTTGCATTTAAGTGCTCCTTATAATTTCAGGCTGACTAAATAGACCTTTGTTTGAGGGAGTTCAGGTCGACATACGGCAGACCGAGACGAGTTTAGCTGACAACCGTGTACTGCTACCTTAAGGTAAGTGGCAGTTTATAAAAGTTTGTATTTTGACCTCAAATTGCATTTAGTCTAGTAATTCCATCAATTTCCAGATTGAAAATAGTATCCAAGTTGATTTTAGGATTGTGAATTTTGGCTGATATTGATTCAAAGAAGGGAGGTAATTCGAAATTCGGAAAAATGCAAATTTGGCGAATTTGGCGCTTGACGTCATGTTGCCTGATTTCGCTATTTTTGTACTTTTCCAGAGCTGCTTTGATTGAAATCAGTATGATTTAGGCAATTCTGGTAGATTTAGACCATTTCTGATATTGGGGGAACAGATCTACATACCTACATGGTCAGTGCATTCTTCAGTTCTCTATTGTGTCCGAAAAGAGTCGTCATGGACCGAAACGTTCTATCCCACGAGTCTCTGGGCCATGACGAATGTGTAGTTAGGACCGGCCTGACCGGTATATGTGGCTTTGTCGTATACCTAGTCTCGGTTGACGGTAAAAGTTCGAAACTGCTGGTTTATCGACTTACATACTTTGTCAAGAAAAGCCTGATTCAGCTTTGTAGTGACAAATATATGTACATTTGTGTCCAAACAAATTATGCCTCAATGTTGATCACTTGTCATATAAAAGGGTTCTGTTTTTGTGTTATATTTGTTTCTTATATGTTTTGCAAGTTGCTCATGTCTTAAACTTGTTGAAGCAGTTTCTAAAATTCTAATTATTAGAACTTTTTTAATGTAACAAACAGGCAGTTTGGCATGGTACGTTAAGAGAAGTGACAGTTTTAAACAGAAATGGAACCCAAGACAGGGAAGAACCAGTGGTTTTGCAACTGTACAAGTACCTGAGGTAAGATTAATGTCCAGAAAGACAATAGAATCTTGCCTGAGGTTGTGAAAGTGAAATTCAAGTTGTTCTCCTAAGACTTGTCTTTGAGCTCAAATTGCCAGAAAAATGGGGTAAAATATTCTGATTTGCATAAGGGTTAAGAATCCATTTGAAATGAGTTCTGTGTAACTGAGTCTCATTCTGCTGGTTTATATCAGTCAGTAACAAGGCAAGTTACTTGTTAAGACGGTTTAAAGTGTTTTTTGGCATATCTGAAAAAATTCATTTCTGCCTTAAGGCACAAGTAAACAGTTTGCTTCGAATTGGCCAGGGTCAAAAATAGAAATAAGTGAGTAAGGTAGGTTTTTAATGCAATTTTGATAAGAAGAGTAGTTATTACACCCATGAATTGTGTTAGATTAAGGAAAAGAAGCATTGTTTTGTATGTGAAACAGGGGGTCATGACCTTTCCTTCTTTGTTCTATAGTTTTGACCCCAAATGCGAAAGTGAGGGGTCATGGAGCAAGCGGCTGTTTTTAGCGGAGAAAACAAGGGTAGGGTCAGGGCACGAAAGATTGCGGAAAAACGGCATGGTAATGTGCTATTTTGGATTTCATCCCCAGATTATGTGTTGTTTGGAGTTTCAATTCAGCTTGGCATTTTCAGGCTAGCTTCCTGGGTTTGGATTTTGTGAATTTTGGAATATAGGCTAAAATGGCAATTTTTTTCAGTTTTTTTCCGACCATGTCACTTGCTTATATTGATCATTGATATCAATATTTCACAAGTTGAACATGATTTATTGATAAAATCTAAAGAATTAGGATTGTGCTGTTGCATTTAAGTGCTCCTTATAATTTCAGGCTGACTAAATAGACCTTTGTTTGAGGGAGTTCAGGTCGACATACGGCAGACCGAGACGAGTTTAGCTGACAACCGTGTACTGCTACCTTAAGGTAAGTGGCAGTTTATAAAAGTTTGTATTTTGACCTCAAATTGCATTTAGTCTAGTAATTCCATCAATTTCCAGATTGAAAATAGTATCCAAGTTGATTTTAGGATTGTGAATTTTGGCTGATATTGATTCAAAGAAGGGAGGTAATTCGAAATTCGGAAAAATGCAAATTTGGCGAATTTGGCGCTTGACGTCATGTTGCCTGATTTCGCTATTTTTGTACTTTTCCAGAGCTGCTTTGATTGAAATCAGTATGATTTAGGCAATTCTGGTAGATTTAGACCATTTCTGATATTGGGGGAACAGATCTACATACCTACATGGTCAGTGCATTCTTCAGTTCTCTATTGTGTCCGAAAAGAGTCGTCATGGACCGAAACGTTCTATCCCACGAGTCTCTGGGCCATGACGAATGTGTAGTTAGGACCGGCCTGACCGGTATATGTGGCTTTGTCGTATACCTAGTCTCGGTTGACGGTAAAAGTTCGAAACTGCTGGTTTATCGACTTACATACTTTGTCAAGAAAAGCCTGATTCAGCTTTGTAGTGACAAATATATGTACATTTGTGTCCAAACAAATTATGCCTCAATGTTGATCACTTGTCATATAAAAGGGTTCTGTTTTTGTGTTATATTTGTTTCTTATATGTTTTGCAAGTTGCTCATGTCTTAAACTTGTTGAAGCAGTTTCTAAAATTCTAATTATTAGAACTTTTTTAATGTAACAAACAGGCAGTTTGGCATGGTACGTTAAGAGAAGTGACAGTTTTAAACAGAAATGGAACCCAAGACAGGGAAGAACCAGTGGTTTTGCAACTGTACAAGTACCTGAGGTAAGATTAATGTCCAGAAAGACAATAGAATCTTGCCTGAGGTTGTGAAAGTGAAATTCAAGTTGTTCTCCTAAGACTTGTCTTTGAGCTCAAATTGCCAGAAAAATGGGGTAAAATATTCTGATTTGCATAAGGGTTAAGAATCCATTTGAAATGAGTTCTGTGTAACTGAGTCTCATTCTGCTGGTTTATATCAGTCAGTAACAAGGCAAGTTACTTGTTAAGACGGTTTAAAGTGTTTTTTGGCATATCTGAAAAAATTCATTTCTGCCTTAAGGTAAGTGGCAGTTTATAAAAGTTTGTATTTTGACCTCAAATTGCATTTAGTCTAGTAATTCCATCAATTTCCAGATTGAAAATAGTATCCAAGTTGATTTTAGGATTGTGAATTTTGGCTGATATTGATTCAAAGAAGGGAGGTAATTCGAAATTCGGAAAAATGCAAATTTGGCGAATTTGGCGCTTGACGTCATGTTGCCTGATTTCGCTATTTTTGTACTTTTCCAGAGCTGCTTTGATTGAAATCAGTATGATTTAGGCAATTCTGGTAGATTTAGACCATTTCTGATATTGGGGGAACAGATCTACATACCTACATGGTCAGTGCATTCTTCAGTTCTCTATTGTGTCCGAAAAGAGTCGTCATGGACCGAAACGTTCTATCCCACGAGTCTCTGGGCCATGACGAATGTGTAGTTAGGACCGGCCTGACCGGTATATGTGGCTTTGTCGTATACCTAGTCTCGGTTGACGGTAAAAGTTCGAAACTGCTGGTTTATCGACTTACATACTTTGTCAAGAAAAGCCTGATTCAGCTTTGTAGTGACAAATATATGTACATTTGTGTCCAAACAAATTATGCCTCAATGTTGATCACTTGTCATATAAAAGGGTTCTGTTTTTGTGTTATATTTGTTTCTTATATGTTTTGCAAGTTGCTCATGTCTTAAACTTGTTGAAGCAGTTTCTAAAATTCTAATTATTAGAACTTTTTTAATGTAACAAACAGGCAGTTTGGCATGGTACGTTAAGAGAAGTGACAGTTTTAAACAGAAATGGAACCCAAGACAGGGAAGAACCAGTGGTTTTGCAACTGTACAAGTACCTGAGGTAAGATTAATGTCCAGAAAGACAATAGAATCTTGCCTGAGGTTGTGAAAGTGAAATTCAAGTTGTTCTCCTAAGACTTGTCTTTGAGCTCAAATTGCCAGAAAAATGGGGTAAAATATTCTGATTTGCATAAGGGTTAAGAATCCATTTGAAATGAGTTCTGTGTAACTGAGTCTCATTCTGCTGGTTTATATCAGTCAGTAACAAGGCAAGTTACTTGTTAAGACGGTTTAAAGTGTTTTTTGGCATATCTGAAAAAATTCATTTCTGCCTTAAGGTAAGTGGCAGTTTATAAAAGTTTGTATTTTGACCTCAAATTGCATTTAGTCTAGTAATTCCATCAATTTCCAGATTGAAAATAGTATCCAAGTTGATTTTAGGATTGTGAATTTTGGCTGATATTGATTCAAAGAAGGGAGGTAATTCGAAATTCGGAAAAATGCAAATTTGGCGAATTTGGCGCTTGACGTCATGTTGCCTGATTTCGCTATTTTTGTACTTTTCCAGAGCTGCTTTGATTGAAATCAGTATGATTTAGGCAATTCTGGTAGATTTAGACCATTTCTGATATTGGGGGAACAGATCTACATACCTACATGGTCAGTGCATTCTTCAGTTCTCTATTGTGTCCGAAAAGAGTCGTCATGGACCGAAACGTTCTATCCCACGAGTCTCTGGGCCATGACGAATGTGTAGTTAGGACCGGCCTGACCGGTATATGTGGCTTTGTCGTATACCTAGTCTCGGTTGACGGTAAAAGTTCGAAACTGCTGGTTTATCGACTTACATACTTTGTCAAGAAAAGCCTGATTCAGCTTTGTAGTGACAAATATATGTACATTTGTGTCCAAACAAATTATGCCTCAATGTTGATCACTTGTCATATAAAAGGGTTCTGTTTTTGTGTTATATTTGTTTCTTATATGTTTTGCAAGTTGCTCATGTCTTAAACTTGTTGAAGCAGTTTCTAAAATTCTAATTATTAGAACTTTTTTAATGTAACAAACAGGCAGTTTGGCATGGTACGTTAAGAGAAGTGACAGTTTTAAACAGAAATGGAACCCAAGACAGGGAAGAACCAGTGGTTTTGCAACTGTACAAGTACCTGAGGTAAGATTAATGTCCAGAAAGACAATAGAATCTTGCCTGAGGTTGTGAAAGTGAAATTCAAGTTGTTCTCCTAAGACTTGTCTTTGAGCTCAAATTGCCAGAAAAATGGGGTAAAATATTCTGATTTGCATAAGGGTTAAGAATCCATTTGAAATGAGTTCTGTGTAACTGAGTCTCATTCTGCTGGTTTATATCAGTCAGTAACAAGGCAAGTTACTTGTTAAGACGGTTTAAAGTGTTTTTTGGCATATCTGAAAAAATTCATTTCTGCCTTAAGGTAAGTGGCAGTTTATAAAAGTTTGTATTTTGACCTCAAATTGCATTTAGTCTAGTAATTCCATCAATTTCCAGATTGAAAATAGTATCCAAGTTGATTTTAGGATTGTGAATTTTGGCTGATATTGATTCAAAGAAGGGAGGTAATTCGAAATTCGGAAAAATGCAAATTTGGCGAATTTGGCGCTTGACGTCATGTTGCCTGATTTCGCTATTTTTGTACTTTTCCAGAGCTGCTTTGATTGAAATCAGTATGATTTAGGCAATTCTGGTAGATTTAGACCATTTCTGATATTGGGGGAACAGATCTACATACCTACATGGTCAGTGCATTCTTCAGTTCTCTATTGTGTCCGAAAAGAGTCGTCATGGACCGAAACGTTCTATCCCACGAGTCTCTGGGCCATGACGAATGTGTAGTTAGGACCGGCCTGACCGGTATATGTGGCTTTGTCGTATACCTAGTCTCGGTTGACGGTAAAAGTTCGAAACTGCTGGTTTATCGACTTACATACTTTGTCAAGAAAAGCCTGATTCAGCTTTGTAGTGACAAATATATGTACATTTGTGTCCAAACAAATTATGCCTCAATGTTGATCACTTGTCATATAAAAGGGTTCTGTTTTTGTGTTATATTTGTTTCTTATATGTTTTGCAAGTTGCTCATGTCTTAAACTTGTTGAAGCAGTTTCTAAAATTCTAATTATTAGAACTTTTTTAATGTAACAAACAGGCAGTTTGGCATGGTACGTTAAGAGAAGTGACAGTTTTAAACAGAAATGGAACCCAAGACAGGGAAGAACCAGTGGTTTTGCAACTGTACAAGTACCTGAGGTAAGATTAATGTCCAGAAAGACAATAGAATCTTGCCTGAGGTTGTGAAAGTGAAATTCAAGTTGTTCTCCTAAGACTTGTCTTTGAGCTCAAATTGCCAGAAAAATGGGGTAAAATATTCTGATTTGCATAAGGGTTAAGAATCCATTTGAAATGAGTTCTGTGTAACTGAGTCTCATTCTGCTGGTTTATATCAGTCAGTAACAAGGCAAGTTACTTGTTAAGACGGTTTAAAGTGTTTTTTGGCATATCTGAAAAAATTCATTTCTGCCTTAAGGCACAAGTAAACAGTTTGCTTCGAATTGGCCAGGGTCAAAAATAGAAATAAGTGAGTAAGGTAGGTTTTTAATGCAATTTTGATAAGAAGAGTAGTTATTACACCCATGAATTGTGTTAGATTAAGGAAAAGAAGCATTGTTTTGTATGTGAAACAGGGGGTCATGACCTTTCCTTCTTTGTTCTATAGTTTTGACCCCAAATGCGAAAGTGAGGGGTCATGGAGCAAGCGGCTGTTTTTAGCGGAGAAAACAAGGGTAGGGTCAGGGCACGAAAGATTGCGGAAAAACGGCATGGTAATGTGCTATTTTGGATTTCATCCCCAGATTATGTGTTGTTTGGAGTTTCAATTCAGCTTGGCATTTTCAGGCTAGCTTCCTGGGTTTGGATTTTGTGAATTTTGGAATATAGGCTAAAATGGCAATTTTTTTCAGTTTTTTTCCGACCATGTCACTTGCTTATATTGATCATTGATATCAATATTTCACAAGTTGAACATGATTTATTGATAAAATCTAAAGAATTAGGATTGTGCTGTTGCATTTAAGTGCTCCTTATAATTTCAGGCTGACTAAATAGACCTTTGTTTGAGGGAGTTCAGGTCGACATACGGCAGACCGAGACGAGTTTAGCTGACAACCGTGTACTGCTACCTTAAGGTAAGTGGCAGTTTATAAAAGTTTGTATTTTGACCTCAAATTGCATTTAGTCTAGTAATTCCATCAATTTCCAGATTGAAAATAGTATCCAAGTTGATTTTAGGATTGTGAATTTTGGCTGATATTGATTCAAAGAAGGGAGGTAATTCGAAATTCGGAAAAATGCAAATTTGGCGAATTTGGCGCTTGACGTCATGTTGCCTGATTTCGCTATTTTTGTACTTTTCCAGAGCTGCTTTGATTGAAATCAGTATGATTTAGGCAATTCTGGTAGATTTAGACCATTTCTGATATTGGGGGAACAGATCTACATACCTACATGGTCAGTGCATTCTTCAGTTCTCTATTGTGTCCGAAAAGAGTCGTCATGGACCGAAACGTTCTATCCCACGAGTCTCTGGGCCATGACGAATGTGTAGTTAGGACCGGCCTGACCGGTATATGTGGCTTTGTCGTATACCTAGTCTCGGTTGACGGTAAAAGTTCGAAACTGCTGGTTTATCGACTTACATACTTTGTCAAGAAAAGCCTGATTCAGCTTTGTAGTGACAAATATATGTACATTTGTGTCCAAACAAATTATGCCTCAATGTTGATCACTTGTCATATAAAAGGGTTCTGTTTTTGTGTTATATTTGTTTCTTATATGTTTTGCAAGTTGCTCATGTCTTAAACTTGTTGAAGCAGTTTCTAAAATTCTAATTATTAGAACTTTTTTAATGTAACAAACAGGCAGTTTGGCATGGTACGTTAAGAGAAGTGACAGTTTTAAACAGAAATGGAACCCAAGACAGGGAAGAACCAGTGGTTTTGCAACTGTACAAGTACCTGAGGTAAGATTAATGTCCAGAAAGACAATAGAATCTTGCCTGAGGTTGTGAAAGTGAAATTCAAGTTGTTCTCCTAAGACTTGTCTTTGAGCTCAAATTGCCAGAAAAATGGGGTAAAATATTCTGATTTGCATAAGGGTTAAGAATCCATTTGAAATGAGTTCTGTGTAACTGAGTCTCATTCTGCTGGTTTATATCAGTCAGTAACAAGGCAAGTTACTTGTTAAGACGGTTTAAAGTGTTTTTTGGCATATCTGAAAAAATTCATTTCTGCCTTAAGGCACAAGTAAACAGTTTGCTTCGAATTGGCCAGGGTCAAAAATAGAAATAAGTGAGTAAGGTAGGTTTTTAATGCAATTTTGATAAGAAGAGTAGTTATTACACCCATGAATTGTGTTAGATTAAGGAAAAGAAGCATTGTTTTGTATGTGAAACAGGGGGTCATGACCTTTCCTTCTTTGTTCTATAGTTTTGACCCCAAATGCGAAAGTGAGGGGTCATGGAGCAAGCGGCTGTTTTTAGCGGAGAAAACAAGGGTAGGGTCAGGGCACGAAAGATTGCGGAAAAACGGCATGGTAATGTGCTATTTTGGATTTCATCCCCAGATTATGTGTTGTTTGGAGTTTCAATTCAGCTTGGCATTTTCAGGCTAGCTTCCTGGGTTTGGATTTTGTGAATTTTGGAATATAGGCTAAAATGGCAATTTTTTTCAGTTTTTTTCCGACCATGTCACTTGCTTATATTGATCATTGATATCAATATTTCACAAGTTGAACATGATTTATTGATAAAATCTAAAGAATTAGGATTGTGCTGTTGCATTTAAGTGCTCCTTATAATTTCAGGCTGACTAAATAGACCTTTGTTTGAGGGAGTTCAGGTCGACATACGGCAGACCGAGACGAGTTTAGCTGACAACCGTGTACTGCTACCTTAAGGTAAGTGGCAGTTTATAAAAGTTTGTATTTTGACCTCAAATTGCATTTAGTCTAGTAATTCCATCAATTTCCAGATTGAAAATAGTATCCAAGTTGATTTTAGGATTGTGAATTTTGGCTGATATTGATTCAAAGAAGGGAGGTAATTCGAAATTCGGAAAAATGCAAATTTGGCGAATTTGGCGCTTGACGTCATGTTGCCTGATTTCGCTATTTTTGTACTTTTCCAGAGCTGCTTTGATTGAAATCAGTATGATTTAGGCAATTCTGGTAGATTTAGACCATTTCTGATATTGGGGGAACAGATCTACATACCTACATGGTCAGTGCATTCTTCAGTTCTCTATTGTGTCCGAAAAGAGTCGTCATGGACCGAAACGTTCTATCCCACGAGTCTCTGGGCCATGACGAATGTGTAGTTAGGACCGGCCTGACCGGTATATGTGGCTTTGTCGTATACCTAGTCTCGGTTGACGGTAAAAGTTCGAAACTGCTGGTTTATCGACTTACATACTTTGTCAAGAAAAGCCTGATTCAGCTTTGTAGTGACAAATATATGTACATTTGTGTCCAAACAAATTATGCCTCAATGTTGATCACTTGTCATATAAAAGGGTTCTGTTTTTGTGTTATATTTGTTTCTTATATGTTTTGCAAGTTGCTCATGTCTTAAACTTGTTGAAGCAGTTTCTAAAATTCTAATTATTAGAACTTTTTTAATGTAACAAACAGGCAGTTTGGCATGGTACGTTAAGAGAAGTGACAGTTTTAAACAGAAATGGAACCCAAGACAGGGAAGAACCAGTGGTTTTGCAACTGTACAAGTACCTGAGGTAAGATTAATGTCCAGAAAGACAATAGAATCTTGCCTGAGGTTGTGAAAGTGAAATTCAAGTTGTTCTCCTAAGACTTGTCTTTGAGCTCAAATTGCCAGAAAAATGGGGTAAAATATTCTGATTTGCATAAGGGTTAAGAATCCATTTGAAATGAGTTCTGTGTAACTGAGTCTCATTCTGCTGGTTTATATCAGTCAGTAACAAGGCAAGTTACTTGTTAAGACGGTTTAAAGTGTTTTTTGGCATATCTGAAAAAATTCATTTCTGCCTTAAGGCACAAGTAAACAGTTTGCTTCGAATTGGCCAGGGTCAAAAATAGAAATAAGTGAGTAAGGTAGGTTTTTAATGCAATTTTGATAAGAAGAGTAGTTATTACACCCATGAATTGTGTTAGATTAAGGAAAAGAAGCATTGTTTTGTATGTGAAACAGGGGGTCATGACCTTTCCTTCTTTGTTCTATAGTTTTGACCCCAAATGCGAAAGTGAGGGGTCATGGAGCAAGCGGCTGTTTTTAGCGGAGAAAACAAGGGTAGGGTCAGGGCACGAAAGATTGCGGAAAAACGGCATGGTAATGTGCTATTTTGGATTTCATCCCCAGATTATGTGTTGTTTGGAGTTTCAATTCAGCTTGGCATTTTCAGGCTAGCTTCCTGGGTTTGGATTTTGTGAATTTTGGAATATAGGCTAAAATGGCAATTTTTTTCAGTTTTTTTCCGACCATGTCACTTGCTTATATTGATCATTGATATCAATATTTCACAAGTTGAACATGATTTATTGATAAAATCTAAAGAATTAGGATTGTGCTGTTGCATTTAAGTGCTCCTTATAATTTCAGGCTGACTAAATAGACCTTTGTTTGAGGGAGTTCAGGTCGACATACGGCAGACCGAGACGAGTTTAGCTGACAACCGTGTACTGCTACCTTAAGGTAAGTGGCAGTTTATAAAAGTTTGTATTTTGACCTCAAATTGCATTTAGTCTAGTAATTCCATCAATTTCCAGATTGAAAATAGTATCCAAGTTGATTTTAGGATTGTGAATTTTGGCTGATATTGATTCAAAGAAGGGAGGTAATTCGAAATTCGGAAAAATGCAAATTTGGCGAATTTGGCGCTTGACGTCATGTTGCCTGATTTCGCTATTTTTGTACTTTTCCAGAGCTGCTTTGATTGAAATCAGTATGATTTAGGCAATTCTGGTAGATTTAGACCATTTCTGATATTGGGGGAACAGATCTACATACCTACATGGTCAGTGCATTCTTCAGTTCTCTATTGTGTCCGAAAAGAGTCGTCATGGACCGAAACGTTCTATCCCACGAGTCTCTGGGCCATGACGAATGTGTAGTTAGGACCGGCCTGACCGGTATATGTGGCTTTGTCGTATACCTAGTCTCGGTTGACGGTAAAAGTTCGAAACTGCTGGTTTATCGACTTACATACTTTGTCAAGAAAAGCCTGATTCAGCTTTGTAGTGACAAATATATGTACATTTGTGTCCAAACAAATTATGCCTCAATGTTGATCACTTGTCATATAAAAGGGTTCTGTTTTTGTGTTATATTTGTTTCTTATATGTTTTGCAAGTTGCTCATGTCTTAAACTTGTTGAAGCAGTTTCTAAAATTCTAATTATTAGAACTTTTTTAATGTAACAAACAGGCAGTTTGGCATGGTACGTTAAGAGAAGTGACAGTTTTAAACAGAAATGGAACCCAAGACAGGGAAGAACCAGTGGTTTTGCAACTGTACAAGTACCTGAGGTAAGATTAATGTCCAGAAAGACAATAGAATCTTGCCTGAGGTTGTGAAAGTGAAATTCAAGTTGTTCTCCTAAGACTTGTCTTTGAGCTCAAATTGCCAGAAAAATGGGGTAAAATATTCTGATTTGCATAAGGGTTAAGAATCCATTTGAAATGAGTTCTGTGTAACTGAGTCTCATTCTGCTGGTTTATATCAGTCAGTAACAAGGCAAGTTACTTGTTAAGACGGTTTAAAGTGTTTTTTGGCATATCTGAAAAAATTCATTTCTGCCTTAAGGCACAAGTAAACAGTTTGCTTCGAATTGGCCAGGGTCAAAAATAGAAATAAGTGAGTAAGGTAGGTTTTTAATGCAATTTTGATAAGAAGAGTAGTTATTACACCCATGAATTGTGTTAGATTAAGGAAAAGAAGCATTGTTTTGTATGTGAAACAGGGGGTCATGACCTTTCCTTCTTTGTTCTATAGTTTTGACCCCAAATGCGAAAGTGAGGGGTCATGGAGCAAGCGGCTGTTTTTAGCGGAGAAAACAAGGGTAGGGTCAGGGCACGAAAGATTGCGGAAAAACGGCATGGTAATGTGCTATTTTGGATTTCATCCCCAGATTATGTGTTGTTTGGAGTTTCAATTCAGCTTGGCATTTTCAGGCTAGCTTCCTGGGTTTGGATTTTGTGAATTTTGGAATATAGGCTAAAATGGCAATTTTTTTCAGTTTTTTTCCGACCATGTCACTTGCTTATATTGATCATTGATATCAATATTTCACAAGTTGAACATGATTTATTGATAAAATCTAAAGAATTAGGATTGTGCTGTTGCATTTAAGTGCTCCTTATAATTTCAGGCTGACTAAATAGACCTTTGTTTGAGGGAGTTCAGGTCGACATACGGCAGACCGAGACGAGTTTAGCTGACAACCGTGTACTGCTACCTTAAGGTAAGTGGCAGTTTATAAAAGTTTGTATTTTGACCTCAAATTGCATTTAGTCTAGTAATTCCATCAATTTCCAGATTGAAAATAGTATCCAAGTTGATTTTAGGATTGTGAATTTTGGCTGATATTGATTCAAAGAAGGGAGGTAATTCGAAATTCGGAAAAATGCAAATTTGGCGAATTTGGCGCTTGACGTCATGTTGCCTGATTTCGCTATTTTTGTACTTTTCCAGAGCTGCTTTGATTGAAATCAGTATGATTTAGGCAATTCTGGTAGATTTAGACCATTTCTGATATTGGGGGAACAGATCTACATACCTACATGGTCAGTGCATTCTTCAGTTCTCTATTGTGTCCGAAAAGAGTCGTCATGGACCGAAACGTTCTATCCCACGAGTCTCTGGGCCATGACGAATGTGTAGTTAGGACCGGCCTGACCGGTATATGTGGCTTTGTCGTATACCTAGTCTCGGTTGACGGTAAAAGTTCGAAACTGCTGGTTTATCGACTTACATACTTTGTCAAGAAAAGCCTGATTCAGCTTTGTAGTGACAAATATATGTACATTTGTGTCCAAACAAATTATGCCTCAATGTTGATCACTTGTCATATAAAAGGGTTCTGTTTTTGTGTTATATTTGTTTCTTATATGTTTTGCAAGTTGCTCATGTCTTAAACTTGTTGAAGCAGTTTCTAAAATTCTAATTATTAGAACTTTTTTAATGTAACAAACAGGCAGTTTGGCATGGTACGTTAAGAGAAGTGACAGTTTTAAACAGAAATGGAACCCAAGACAGGGAAGAACCAGTGGTTTTGCAACTGTACAAGTACCTGAGGTAAGATTAATGTCCAGAAAGACAATAGAATCTTGCCTGAGGTTGTGAAAGTGAAATTCAAGTTGTTCTCCTAAGACTTGTCTTTGAGCTCAAATTGCCAGAAAAATGGGGTAAAATATTCTGATTTGCATAAGGGTTAAGAATCCATTTGAAATGAGTTCTGTGTAACTGAGTCTCATTCTGCTGGTTTATATCAGTCAGTAACAAGGCAAGTTACTTGTTAAGACGGTTTAAAGTGTTTTTTGGCATATCTGAAAAAATTCATTTCTGCCTTAAGGCACAAGTAAACAGTTTGCTTCGAATTGGCCAGGGTCAAAAATAGAAATAAGTGAGTAAGGTAGGTTTTTAATGCAATTTTGATAAGAAGAGTAGTTATTACACCCATGAATTGTGTTAGATTAAGGAAAAGAAGCATTGTTTTGTATGTGAAACAGGGGGTCATGACCTTTCCTTCTTTGTTCTATAGTTTTGACCCCAAATGCGAAAGTGAGGGGTCATGGAGCAAGCGGCTGTTTTTAGCGGAGAAAACAAGGGTAGGGTCAGGGCACGAAAGATTGCGGAAAAACGGCATGGTAATGTGCTATTTTGGATTTCATCCCCAGATTATGTGTTGTTTGGAGTTTCAATTCAGCTTGGCATTTTCAGGCTAGCTTCCTGGGTTTGGATTTTGTGAATTTTGGAATATAGGCTAAAATGGCAATTTTTTTCAGTTTTTTTCCGACCATGTCACTTGCTTATATTGATCATTGATATCAATATTTCACAAGTTGAACATGATTTATTGATAAAATCTAAAGAATTAGGATTGTGCTGTTGCATTTAAGTGCTCCTTATAATTTCAGGCTGACTAAATAGACCTTTGTTTGAGGGAGTTCAGGTCGACATACGGCAGACCGAGACGAGTTTAGCTGACAACCGTGTACTGCTACCTTAAGGTAAGTGGCAGTTTATAAAAGTTTGTATTTTGACCTCAAATTGCATTTAGTCTAGTAATTCCATCAATTTCCAGATTGAAAATAGTATCCAAGTTGATTTTAGGATTGTGAATTTTGGCTGATATTGATTCAAAGAAGGGAGGTAATTCGAAATTCGGAAAAATGCAAATTTGGCGAATTTGGCGCTTGACGTCATGTTGCCTGATTTCGCTATTTTTGTACTTTTCCAGAGCTGCTTTGATTGAAATCAGTATGATTTAGGCAATTCTGGTAGATTTAGACCATTTCTGATATTGGGGGAACAGATCTACATACCTACATGGTCAGTGCATTCTTCAGTTCTCTATTGTGTCCGAAAAGAGTCGTCATGGACCGAAACGTTCTATCCCACGAGTCTCTGGGCCATGACGAATGTGTAGTTAGGACCGGCCTGACCGGTATATGTGGCTTTGTCGTATACCTAGTCTCGGTTGACGGTAAAAGTTCGAAACTGCTGGTTTATCGACTTACATACTTTGTCAAGAAAAGCCTGATTCAGCTTTGTAGTGACAAATATATGTACATTTGTGTCCAAACAAATTATGCCTCAATGTTGATCACTTGTCATATAAAAGGGTTCTGTTTTTGTGTTATATTTGTTTCTTATATGTTTTGCAAGTTGCTCATGTCTTAAACTTGTTGAAGCAGTTTCTAAAATTCTAATTATTAGAACTTTTTTAATGTAACAAACAGGCAGTTTGGCATGGTACGTTAAGAGAAGTGACAGTTTTAAACAGAAATGGAACCCAAGACAGGGAAGAACCAGTGGTTTTGCAACTGTACAAGTACCTGAGGTAAGATTAATGTCCAGAAAGACAATAGAATCTTGCCTGAGGTTGTGAAAGTGAAATTCAAGTTGTTCTCCTAAGACTTGTCTTTGAGCTCAAATTGCCAGAAAAATGGGGTAAAATATTCTGATTTGCATAAGGGTTAAGAATCCATTTGAAATGAGTTCTGTGTAACTGAGTCTCATTCTGCTGGTTTATATCAGTCAGTAACAAGGCAAGTTACTTGTTAAGACGGTTTAAAGTGTTTTTTGGCATATCTGAAAAAATTCATTTCTGCCTTAAGGCACAAGTAAACAGTTTGCTTCGAATTGGCCAGGGTCAAAAATAGAAATAAGTGAGTAAGGTAGGTTTTTAATGCAATTTTGATAAGAAGAGTAGTTATTACACCCATGAATTGTGTTAGATTAAGGAAAAGAAGCATTGTTTTGTATGTGAAACAGGGGGTCATGACCTTTCCTTCTTTGTTCTATAGTTTTGACCCCAAATGCGAAAGTGAGGGGTCATGGAGCAAGCGGCTGTTTTTAGCGGAGAAAACAAGGGTAGGGTCAGGGCACGAAAGATTGCGGAAAAACGGCATGGTAATGTGCTATTTTGGATTTCATCCCCAGATTATGTGTTGTTTGGAGTTTCAATTCAGCTTGGCATTTTCAGGCTAGCTTCCTGGGTTTGGATTTTGTGAATTTTGGAATATAGGCTAAAATGGCAATTTTTTTCAGTTTTTTTCCGACCATGTCACTTGCTTATATTGATCATTGATATCAATATTTCACAAGTTGAACATGATTTATTGATAAAATCTAAAGAATTAGGATTGTGCTGTTGCATTTAAGTGCTCCTTATAATTTCAGGCTGACTAAATAGACCTTTGTTTGAGGGAGTTCAGGTCGACATACGGCAGACCGAGACGAGTTTAGCTGACAACCGTGTACTGCTACCTTAAGGTAAGTGGCAGTTTATAAAAGTTTGTATTTTGACCTCAAATTGCATTTAGTCTAGTAATTCCATCAATTTCCAGATTGAAAATAGTATCCAAGTTGATTTTAGGATTGTGAATTTTGGCTGATATTGATTCAAAGAAGGGAGGTAATTCGAAATTCGGAAAAATGCAAATTTGGCGAATTTGGCGCTTGACGTCATGTTGCCTGATTTCGCTATTTTTGTACTTTTCCAGAGCTGCTTTGATTGAAATCAGTATGATTTAGGCAATTCTGGTAGATTTAGACCATTTCTGATATTGGGGGAACAGATCTACATACCTACATGGTCAGTGCATTCTTCAGTTCTCTATTGTGTCCGAAAAGAGTCGTCATGGACCGAAACGTTCTATCCCACGAGTCTCTGGGCCATGACGAATGTGTAGTTAGGACCGGCCTGACCGGTATATGTGGCTTTGTCGTATACCTAGTCTCGGTTGACGGTAAAAGTTCGAAACTGCTGGTTTATCGACTTACATACTTTGTCAAGAAAAGCCTGATTCAGCTTTGTAGTGACAAATATATGTACATTTGTGTCCAAACAAATTATGCCTCAATGTTGATCACTTGTCATATAAAAGGGTTCTGTTTTTGTGTTATATTTGTTTCTTATATGTTTTGCAAGTTGCTCATGTCTTAAACTTGTTGAAGCAGTTTCTAAAATTCTAATTATTAGAACTTTTTTAATGTAACAAACAGGCAGTTTGGCATGGTACGTTAAGAGAAGTGACAGTTTTAAACAGAAATGGAACCCAAGACAGGGAAGAACCAGTGGTTTTGCAACTGTACAAGTACCTGAGGTAAGATTAATGTCCAGAAAGACAATAGAATCTTGCCTGAGGTTGTGAAAGTGAAATTCAAGTTGTTCTCCTAAGACTTGTCTTTGAGCTCAAATTGCCAGAAAAATGGGGTAAAATATTCTGATTTGCATAAGGGTTAAGAATCCATTTGAAATGAGTTCTGTGTAACTGAGTCTCATTCTGCTGGTTTATATCAGTCAGTAACAAGGCAAGTTACTTGTTAAGACGGTTTAAAGTGTTTTTTGGCATATCTGAAAAAATTCATTTCTGCCTTAAGGTAAGTGGCAGTTTATAAAAGTTTGTATTTTGACCTCAAATTGCATTTAGTCTAGTAATTCCATCAATTTCCAGATTGAAAATAGTATCCAAGTTGATTTTAGGATTGTGAATTTTGGCTGATATTGATTCAAAGAAGGGAGGTAATTCGAAATTCGGAAAAATGCAAATTTGGCGAATTTGGCGCTTGACGTCATGTTGCCTGATTTCGCTATTTTTGTACTTTTCCAGAGCTGCTTTGATTGAAATCAGTATGATTTAGGCAATTCTGGTAGATTTAGACCATTTCTGATATTGGGGGAACAGATCTACATACCTACATGGTCAGTGCATTCTTCAGTTCTCTATTGTGTCCGAAAAGAGTCGTCATGGACCGAAACGTTCTATCCCACGAGTCTCTGGGCCATGACGAATGTGTAGTTAGGACCGGCCTGACCGGTATATGTGGCTTTGTCGTATACCTAGTCTCGGTTGACGGTAAAAGTTCGAAACTGCTGGTTTATCGACTTACATACTTTGTCAAGAAAAGCCTGATTCAGCTTTGTAGTGACAAATATATGTACATTTGTGTCCAAACAAATTATGCCTCAATGTTGATCACTTGTCATATAAAAGGGTTCTGTTTTTGTGTTATATTTGTTTCTTATATGTTTTGCAAGTTGCTCATGTCTTAAACTTGTTGAAGCAGTTTCTAAAATTCTAATTATTAGAACTTTTTTAATGTAACAAACAGGCAGTTTGGCATGGTACGTTAAGAGAAGTGACAGTTTTAAACAGAAATGGAACCCAAGACAGGGAAGAACCAGTGGTTTTGCAACTGTACAAGTACCTGAGGTAAGATTAATGTCCAGAAAGACAATAGAATCTTGCCTGAGGTTGTGAAAGTGAAATTCAAGTTGTTCTCCTAAGACTTGTCTTTGAGCTCAAATTGCCAGAAAAATGGGGTAAAATATTCTGATTTGCATAAGGGTTAAGAATCCATTTGAAATGAGTTCTGTGTAACTGAGTCTCATTCTGCTGGTTTATATCAGTCAGTAACAAGGCAAGTTACTTGTTAAGACGGTTTAAAGTGTTTTTTGGCATATCTGAAAAAATTCATTTCTGCCTTAAGGTAAGTGGCAGTTTATAAAAGTTTGTATTTTGACCTCAAATTGCATTTAGTCTAGTAATTCCATCAATTTCCAGATTGAAAATAGTATCCAAGTTGATTTTAGGATTGTGAATTTTGGCTGATATTGATTCAAAGAAGGGAGGTAATTCGAAATTCGGAAAAATGCAAATTTGGCGAATTTGGCGCTTGACGTCATGTTGCCTGATTTCGCTATTTTTGTACTTTTCCAGAGCTGCTTTGATTGAAATCAGTATGATTTAGGCAATTCTGGTAGATTTAGACCATTTCTGATATTGGGGGAACAGATCTACATACCTACATGGTCAGTGCATTCTTCAGTTCTCTATTGTGTCCGAAAAGAGTCGTCATGGACCGAAACGTTCTATCCCACGAGTCTCTGGGCCATGACGAATGTGTAGTTAGGACCGGCCTGACCGGTATATGTGGCTTTGTCGTATACCTAGTCTCGGTTGACGGTAAAAGTTCGAAACTGCTGGTTTATCGACTTACATACTTTGTCAAGAAAAGCCTGATTCAGCTTTGTAGTGACAAATATATGTACATTTGTGTCCAAACAAATTATGCCTCAATGTTGATCACTTGTCATATAAAAGGGTTCTGTTTTTGTGTTATATTTGTTTCTTATATGTTTTGCAAGTTGCTCATGTCTTAAACTTGTTGAAGCAGTTTCTAAAATTCTAATTATTAGAACTTTTTTAATGTAACAAACAGGCAGTTTGGCATGGTACGTTAAGAGAAGTGACAGTTTTAAACAGAAATGGAACCCAAGACAGGGAAGAACCAGTGGTTTTGCAACTGTACAAGTACCTGAGGTAAGATTAATGTCCAGAAAGACAATAGAATCTTGCCTGAGGTTGTGAAAGTGAAATTCAAGTTGTTCTCCTAAGACTTGTCTTTGAGCTCAAATTGCCAGAAAAATGGGGTAAAATATTCTGATTTGCATAAGGGTTAAGAATCCATTTGAAATGAGTTCTGTGTAACTGAGTCTCATTCTGCTGGTTTATATCAGTCAGTAACAAGGCAAGTTACTTGTTAAGACGGTTTAAAGTGTTTTTTGGCATATCTGAAAAAATTCATTTCTGCCTTAAGGCACAAGTAAACAGTTTGCTTCGAATTGGCCAGGGTCAAAAATAGAAATAAGTGAGTAAGGTAGGTTTTTAATGCAATTTTGATAAGAAGAGTAGTTATTACACCCATGAATTGTGTTAGATTAAGGAAAAGAAGCATTGTTTTGTATGTGAAACAGGGGGTCATGACCTTTCCTTCTTTGTTCTATAGTTTTGACCCCAAATGCGAAAGTGAGGGGTCATGGAGCAAGCGGCTGTTTTTAGCGGAGAAAACAAGGGTAGGGTCAGGGCACGAAAGATTGCGGAAAAACGGCATGGTAATGTGCTATTTTGGATTTCATCCCCAGATTATGTGTTGTTTGGAGTTTCAATTCAGCTTGGCATTTTCAGGCTAGCTTCCTGGGTTTGGATTTTGTGAATTTTGGAATATAGGCTAAAATGGCAATTTTTTTCAGTTTTTTTCCGACCATGTCACTTGCTTATATTGATCATTGATATCAATATTTCACAAGTTGAACATGATTTATTGATAAAATCTAAAGAATTAGGATTGTGCTGTTGCATTTAAGTGCTCCTTATAATTTCAGGCTGACTAAATAGACCTTTGTTTGAGGGAGTTCAGGTCGACATACGGCAGACCGAGACGAGTTTAGCTGACAACCGTGTACTGCTACCTTAAGGTAAGTGGCAGTTTATAAAAGTTTGTATTTTGACCTCAAATTGCATTTAGTCTAGTAATTCCATCAATTTCCAGATTGAAAATAGTATCCAAGTTGATTTTAGGATTGTGAATTTTGGCTGATATTGATTCAAAGAAGGGAGGTAATTCGAAATTCGGAAAAATGCAAATTTGGCGAATTTGGCGCTTGACGTCATGTTGCCTGATTTCGCTATTTTTGTACTTTTCCAGAGCTGCTTTGATTGAAATCAGTATGATTTAGGCAATTCTGGTAGATTTAGACCATTTCTGATATTGGGGGAACAGATCTACATACCTACATGGTCAGTGCATTCTTCAGTTCTCTATTGTGTCCGAAAAGAGTCGTCATGGACCGAAACGTTCTATCCCACGAGTCTCTGGGCCATGACGAATGTGTAGTTAGGACCGGCCTGACCGGTATATGTGGCTTTGTCGTATACCTAGTCTCGGTTGACGGTAAAAGTTCGAAACTGCTGGTTTATCGACTTACATACTTTGTCAAGAAAAGCCTGATTCAGCTTTGTAGTGACAAATATATGTACATTTGTGTCCAAACAAATTATGCCTCAATGTTGATCACTTGTCATATAAAAGGGTTCTGTTTTTGTGTTATATTTGTTTCTTATATGTTTTGCAAGTTGCTCATGTCTTAAACTTGTTGAAGCAGTTTCTAAAATTCTAATTATTAGAACTTTTTTAATGTAACAAACAGGCAGTTTGGCATGGTACGTTAAGAGAAGTGACAGTTTTAAACAGAAATGGAACCCAAGACAGGGAAGAACCAGTGGTTTTGCAACTGTACAAGTACCTGAGGTAAGATTAATGTCCAGAAAGACAATAGAATCTTGCCTGAGGTTGTGAAAGTGAAATTCAAGTTGTTCTCCTAAGACTTGTCTTTGAGCTCAAATTGCCAGAAAAATGGGGTAAAATATTCTGATTTGCATAAGGGTTAAGAATCCATTTGAAATGAGTTCTGTGTAACTGAGTCTCATTCTGCTGGTTTATATCAGTCAGTAACAAGGCAAGTTACTTGTTAAGACGGTTTAAAGTGTTTTTTGGCATATCTGAAAAAATTCATTTCTGCCTTAAGGCACAAGTAAACAGTTTGCTTCGAATTGGCCAGGGTCAAAAATAGAAATAAGTGAGTAAGGTAGGTTTTTAATGCAATTTTGATAAGAAGAGTAGTTATTACACCCATGAATTGTGTTAGATTAAGGAAAAGAAGCATTGTTTTGTATGTGAAACAGGGGGTCATGACCTTTCCTTCTTTGTTCTATAGTTTTGACCCCAAATGCGAAAGTGAGGGGTCATGGAGCAAGCGGCTGTTTTTAGCGGAGAAAACAAGGGTAGGGTCAGGGCACGAAAGATTGCGGAAAAATGGCATGGTAATGTGCTATTTTGGATTTCATCCCCAGATTATGTGTTGTTTGGAGTTTCAATTCAGCTTGGCATTTTCAGGCTAGCTTCCTGGGTTTGGATTTTGTGAATTTTGGAATATAGGCTAAAATGGCAATTTTTTTCAGTTTTTTTCCGACCATGTCACTTGCTTATATTGATCATTGATATCAATATTTCACAAGTTGAACATGATTTATTGATAAAATCTAAAGAATTAGGATTGTGCTGTTGCATTTAAGTGCTCCTTATAATTTCAGGCTGACTAAATAGACCTTTGTTTGAGGGAGTTCAGGTCGACATACGGCAGACCGAGACGAGTTTAGCTGACAACCGTGTACTGCTACCTTAAGGTAAGTGGCAGTTTATAAAAGTTTGTATTTTGACCTCAAATTGCATTTAGTCTAGTAATTCCATCAATTTCCAGATTGAAAATAGTATCCAAGTTGATTTTAGGATTGTGAATTTTGGCTGATATTGATTCAAAGAAGGGAGGTAATTCGAAATTCGGAAAAATGCAAATTTGGCGAATTTGGCGCTTGACGTCATGTTGCCTGATTTCGCTATTTTTGTACTTTTCCAGAGCTGCTTTGATTGAAATCAGTATGATTTAGGCAATTCTGGTAGATTTAGACCATTTCTGATATTGGGGGAACAGATCTACATACCTACATGGTCAGTGCATTCTTCAGTTCTCTATTGTGTCCGAAAAGAGTCGTCATGGACCGAAACGTTCTATCCCACGAGTCTCTGGGCCATGACGAATGTGTAGTTAGGACCGGCCTGACCGGTATATGTGGCTTTGTCGTATACCTAGTCTCGGTTGACGGTAAAAGTTCGAAACTGCTGGTTTATCGACTTACATACTTTGTCAAGAAAAGCCTGATTCAGCTTTGTAGTGACAAATATATGTACATTTGTGTCCAAACAAATTATGCCTCAATGTTGATCACTTGTCATATAAAAGGGTTCTGTTTTTGTGTTATATTTGTTTCTTATATGTTTTGCAAGTTGCTCATGTCTTAAACTTGTTGAAGCAGTTTCTAAAATTCTAATTATTAGAACTTTTTTAATGTAACAAACAGGCAGTTTGGCATGGTACGTTAAGAGAAGTGACAGTTTTAAACAGAAATGGAACCCAAGACAGGGAAGAACCAGTGGTTTTGCAACTGTACAAGTACCTGAGGTAAGATTAATGTCCAGAAAGACAATAGAATCTTGCCTGAGGTTGTGAAAGTGAAATTCAAGTTGTTCTCCTAAGACTTGTCTTTGAGCTCAAATTGCCAGAAAAATGGGGTAAAATATTCTGATTTGCATAAGGGTTAAGAATCCATTTGAAATGAGTTCTGTGTAACTGAGTCTCATTCTGCTGGTTTATATCAGTCAGTAACAAGGCAAGTTACTTGTTAAGACGGTTTAAAGTGTTTTTTGGCATATCTGAAAAAATTCATTTCTGCCTTAAGGTAAGTGGCAGTTTATAAAAGTTTGTATTTTGACCTCAAATTGCATTTAGTCTAGTAATTCCATCAATTTCCAGATTGAAAATAGTATCCAAGTTGATTTTAGGATTGTGAATTTTGGCTGATATTGATTCAAAGAAGGGAGGTAATTCGAAATTCGGAAAAATGCAAATTTGGCGAATTTGGCGCTTGACGTCATGTTGCCTGATTTCGCTATTTTTGTACTTTTCCAGAGCTGCTTTGATTGAAATCAGTATGATTTAGGCAATTCTGGTAGATTTAGACCATTTCTGATATTGGGGGAACAGATCTACATACCTACATGGTCAGTGCATTCTTCAGTTCTCTATTGTGTCCGAAAAGAGTCGTCATGGACCGAAACGTTCTATCCCACGAGTCTCTGGGCCATGACGAATGTGTAGTTAGGACCGGCCTGACCGGTATATGTGGCTTTGTCGTATACCTAGTCTCGGTTGACGGTAAAAGTTCGAAACTGCTGGTTTATCGACTTACATACTTTGTCAAGAAAAGCCTGATTCAGCTTTGTAGTGACAAATATATGTACATTTGTGTCCAAACAAATTATGCCTCAATGTTGATCACTTGTCATATAAAAGGGTTCTGTTTTTGTGTTATATTTGTTTCTTATATGTTTTGCAAGTTGCTCATGTCTTAAACTTGTTGAAGCAGTTTCTAAAATTCTAATTATTAGAACTTTTTTAATGTAACAAACAGGCAGTTTGGCATGGTACGTTAAGAGAAGTGACAGTTTTAAACAGAAATGGAACCCAAGACAGGGAAGAACCAGTGGTTTTGCAACTGTACAAGTACCTGAGGTAAGATTAATGTCCAGAAAGACAATAGAATCTTGCCTGAGGTTGTGAAAGTGAAATTCAAGTTGTTCTCCTAAGACTTGTCTTTGAGCTCAAATTGCCAGAAAAATGGGGTAAAATATTCTGATTTGCATAAGGGTTAAGAATCCATTTGAAATGAGTTCTGTGTAACTGAGTCTCATTCTGCTGGTTTATATCAGTCAGTAACAAGGCAAGTTACTTGTTAAGACGGTTTAAAGTGTTTTTTGGCATATCTGAAAAAATTCATTTCTGCCTTAAGGCACAAGTAAACAGTTTGCTTCGAATTGGCCAGGGTCAAAAATAGAAATAAGTGAGTAAGGTAGGTTTTTAATGCAATTTTGATAAGAAGAGTAGTTATTACACCCATGAATTGTGTTAGATTAAGGAAAAGAAGCATTGTTTTGTATGTGAAACAGGGGGTCATGACCTTTCCTTCTTTGTTCTATAGTTTTGACCCCAAATGCGAAAGTGAGGGGTCATGGAGCAAGCGGCTGTTTTTAGCGGAGAAAACAAGGGTAGGGTCAGGGCACGAAAGATTGCGGAAAAACGGCATGGTAATGTGCTATTTTGGATTTCATCCCCAGATTATGTGTTGTTTGGAGTTTCAATTCAGCTTGGCATTTTCAGGCTAGCTTCCTGGGTTTGGATTTTGTGAATTTTGGAATATAGGCTAAAATGGCAATTTTTTTCAGTTTTTTTCCGACCATGTCACTTGCTTATATTGATCATTGATATCAATATTTCACAAGTTGAACATGATTTATTGATAAAATCTAAAGAATTAGGATTGTGCTGTTGCATTTAAGTGCTCCTTATAATTTCAGGCTGACTAAATAGACCTTTGTTTGAGGGAGTTCAGGTCGACATACGGCAGACCGAGACGAGTTTAGCTGACAACCGTGTACTGCTACCTTAAGGTAAGTGGCAGTTTATAAAAGTTTGTATTTTGACCTCAAATTGCATTTAGTCTAGTAATTCCATCAATTTCCAGATTGAAAATAGTATCCAAGTTGATTTTAGGATTGTGAATTTTGGCTGATATTGATTCAAAGAAGGGAGGTAATTCGAAATTCGGAAAAATGCAAATTTGGCGAATTTGGCGCTTGACGTCATGTTGCCTGATTTCGCTATTTTTGTACTTTTCCAGAGCTGCTTTGATTGAAATCAGTATGATTTAGGCAATTCTGGTAGATTTAGACCATTTCTGATATTGGGGGAACAGATCTACATACCTACATGGTCAGTGCATTCTTCAGTTCTCTATTGTGTCCGAAAAGAGTCGTCATGGACCGAAACGTTCTATCCCACGAGTCTCTGGGCCATGACGAATGTGTAGTTAGGACCGGCCTGACCGGTATATGTGGCTTTGTCGTATACCTAGTCTCGGTTGACGGTAAAAGTTCGAAACTGCTGGTTTATCGACTTACATACTTTGTCAAGAAAAGCCTGATTCAGCTTTGTAGTGACAAATATATGTACATTTGTGTCCAAACAAATTATGCCTCAATGTTGATCACTTGTCATATAAAAGGGTTCTGTTTTTGTGTTATATTTGTTTCTTATATGTTTTGCAAGTTGCTCATGTCTTAAACTTGTTGAAGCAGTTTCTAAAATTCTAATTATTAGAACTTTTTTAATGTAACAAACAGGCAGTTTGGCATGGTACGTTAAGAGAAGTGACAGTTTTAAACAGAAATGGAACCCAAGACAGGGAAGAACCAGTGGTTTTGCAACTGTACAAGTACCTGAGGTAAGATTAATGTCCAGAAAGACAATAGAATCTTGCCTGAGGTTGTGAAAGTGAAATTCAAGTTGTTCTCCTAAGACTTGTCTTTGAGCTCAAATTGCCAGAAAAATGGGGTAAAATATTCTGATTTGCATAAGGGTTAAGAATCCATTTGAAATGAGTTCTGTGTAACTGAGTCTCATTCTGCTGGTTTATATCAGTCAGTAACAAGGCAAGTTACTTGTTAAGACGGTTTAAAGTGTTTTTTGGCATATCTGAAAAAATTCATTTCTGCCTTAAGGCACAAGTAAACAGTTTGCTTCGAATTGGCCAGGGTCAAAAATAGAAATAAGTGAGTAAGGTAGGTTTTTAATGCAATTTTGATAAGAAGAGTAGTTATTACACCCATGAATTGTGTTAGATTAAGGAAAAGAAGCATTGTTTTGTATGTGAAACAGGGGGTCATGACCTTTCCTTCTTTGTTCTATAGTTTTGACCCCAAATGCGAAAGTGAGGGGTCATGGAGCAAGCGGCTGTTTTTAGCGGAGAAAACAAGGGTAGGGTCAGGGCACGAAAGATTGCGGAAAAACGGCATGGTAATGTGCTATTTTGGATTTCATCCCCAGATTATGTGTTGTTTGGAGTTTCAATTCAGCTTGGCATTTTCAGGCTAGCTTCCTGGGTTTGGATTTTGTGAATTTTGGAATATAGGCTAAAATGGCAATTTTTTTCAGTTTTTTTCCGACCATGTCACTTGCTTATATTGATCATTGATATCAATATTTCACAAGTTGAACATGATTTATTGATAAAATCTAAAGAATTAGGATTGTGCTGTTGCATTTAAGTGCTCCTTATAATTTCAGGCTGACTAAATAGACCTTTGTTTGAGGGAGTTCAGGTCGACATACGGCAGACCGAGACGAGTTTAGCTGACAACCGTGTACTGCTACCTTAAGGTAAGTGGCAGTTTATAAAAGTTTGTATTTTGACCTCAAATTGCATTTAGTCTAGTAATTCCATCAATTTCCAGATTGAAAATAGTATCCAAGTTGATTTTAGGATTGTGAATTTTGGCTGATATTGATTCAAAGAAGGGAGGTAATTCGAAATTCGGAAAAATGCAAATTTGGCGAATTTGGCGCTTGACGTCATGTTGCCTGATTTCGCTATTTTTGTACTTTTCCAGAGCTGCTTTGATTGAAATCAGTATGATTTAGGCAATTCTGGTAGATTTAGACCATTTCTGATATTGGGGGAACAGATCTACATACCTACATGGTCAGTGCATTCTTCAGTTCTCTATTGTGTCCGAAAAGAGTCGTCATGGACCGAAACGTTCTATCCCACGAGTCTCTGGGCCATGACGAATGTGTAGTTAGGACCGGCCTGACCGGTATATGTGGCTTTGTCGTATACCTAGTCTCGGTTGACGGTAAAAGTTCGAAACTGCTGGTTTATCGACTTACATACTTTGTCAAGAAAAGCCTGATTCAGCTTTGTAGTGACAAATATATGTACATTTGTGTCCAAACAAATTATGCCTCAATGTTGATCACTTGTCATATAAAAGGGTTCTGTTTTTGTGTTATATTTGTTTCTTATATGTTTTGCAAGTTGCTCATGTCTTAAACTTGTTGAAGCAGTTTCTAAAATTCTAATTATTAGAACTTTTTTAATGTAACAAACAGGCAGTTTGGCATGGTACGTTAAGAGAAGTGACAGTTTTAAACAGAAATGGAACCCAAGACAGGGAAGAACCAGTGGTTTTGCAACTGTACAAGTACCTGAGGTAAGATTAATGTCCAGAAAGACAATAGAATCTTGCCTGAGGTTGTGAAAGTGAAATTCAAGTTGTTCTCCTAAGACTTGTCTTTGAGCTCAAATTGCCAGAAAAATGGGGTAAAATATTCTGATTTGCATAAGGGTTAAGAATCCATTTGAAATGAGTTCTGTGTAACTGAGTCTCATTCTGCTGGTTTATATCAGTCAGTAACAAGGCAAGTTACTTGTTAAGACGGTTTAAAGTGTTTTTTGGCATATCTGAAAAAATTCATTTCTGCCTTAAGGCACAAGTAAACAGTTTGCTTCGAATTGGCCAGGGTCAAAAATAGAAATAAGTGAGTAAGGTAGGTTTTTAATGCAATTTTGATAAGAAGAGTAGTTATTACACCCATGAATTGTGTTAGATTAAGGAAAAGAAGCATTGTTTTGTATGTGAAACAGGGGGTCATGACCTTTCCTTCTTTGTTCTATAGTTTTGACCCCAAATGCGAAAGTGAGGGGTCATGGAGCAAGCGGCTGTTTTTAGCGGAGAAAACAAGGGTAGGGTCAGGGCACGAAAGATTGCGGAAAAACGGCATGGTAATGTGCTATTTTGGATTTCATCCCCAGATTATGTGTTGTTTGGAGTTTCAATTCAGCTTGGCATTTTCAGGCTAGCTTCCTGGGTTTGGATTTTGTGAATTTTGGAATATAGGCTAAAATGGCAATTTTTTTCAGTTTTTTTCCGACCATGTCACTTGCTTATATTGATCATTGATATCAATATTTCACAAGTTGAACATGATTTATTGATAAAATCTAAAGAATTAGGATTGTGCTGTTGCATTTAAGTGCTCCTTATAATTTCAGGCTGACTAAATAGACCTTTGTTTGAGGGAGTTCAGGTCGACATACGGCAGACCGAGACGAGTTTAGCTGACAACCGTGTACTGCTACCTTAAGGTAAGTGGCAGTTTATAAAAGTTTGTATTTTGACCTCAAATTGCATTTAGTCTAGTAATTCCATCAATTTCCAGATTGAAAATAGTATCCAAGTTGATTTTAGGATTGTGAATTTTGGCTGATATTGATTCAAAGAAGGGAGGTAATTCGAAATTCGGAAAAATGCAAATTTGGCGAATTTGGCGCTTGACGTCATGTTGCCTGATTTCGCTATTTTTGTACTTTTCCAGAGCTGCTTTGATTGAAATCAGTATGATTTAGGCAATTCTGGTAGATTTAGACCATTTCTGATATTGGGGGAACAGATCTACATACCTACATGGTCAGTGCATTCTTCAGTTCTCTATTGTGTCCGAAAAGAGTCGTCATGGACCGAAACGTTCTATCCCACGAGTCTCTGGGCCATGACGAATGTGTAGTTAGGACCGGCCTGACCGGTATATGTGGCTTTGTCGTATACCTAGTCTCGGTTGACGGTAAAAGTTCGAAACTGCTGGTTTATCGACTTACATACTTTGTCAAGAAAAGCCTGATTCAGCTTTGTAGTGACAAATATATGTACATTTGTGTCCAAACAAATTATGCCTCAATGTTGATCACTTGTCATATAAAAGGGTTCTGTTTTTGTGTTATATTTGTTTCTTATATGTTTTGCAAGTTGCTCATGTCTTAAACTTGTTGAAGCAGTTTCTAAAATTCTAATTATTAGAACTTTTTTAATGTAACAAACAGGCAGTTTGGCATGGTACGTTAAGAGAAGTGACAGTTTTAAACAGAAATGGAACCCAAGACAGGGAAGAACCAGTGGTTTTGCAACTGTACAAGTACCTGAGGTAAGATTAATGTCCAGAAAGACAATAGAATCTTGCCTGAGGTTGTGAAAGTGAAATTCAAGTTGTTCTCCTAAGACTTGTCTTTGAGCTCAAATTGCCAGAAAAATGGGGTAAAATATTCTGATTTGCATAAGGGTTAAGAATCCATTTGAAATGAGTTCTGTGTAACTGAGTCTCATTCTGCTGGTTTATATCAGTCAGTAACAAGGCAAGTTACTTGTTAAGACGGTTTAAAGTGTTTTTTGGCATATCTGAAAAAATTCATTTCTGCCTTAAGGCACAAGTAAACAGTTTGCTTCGAATTGGCCAGGGTCAAAAATAGAAATAAGTGAGTAAGGTAGGTTTTTAATGCAATTTTGATAAGAAGAGTAGTTATTACACCCATGAATTGTGTTAGATTAAGGAAAAGAAGCATTGTTTTGTATGTGAAACAGGGGGTCATGACCTTTCCTTCTTTGTTCTATAGTTTTGACCCCAAATGCGAAAGTGAGGGGTCATGGAGCAAGCGGCTGTTTTTAGCGGAGAAAACAAGGGTAGGGTCAGGGCACGAAAGATTGCGGAAAAACGGCATGGTAATGTGCTATTTTGGATTTCATCCCCAGATTATGTGTTGTTTGGAGTTTCAATTCAGCTTGGCATTTTCAGGCTAGCTTCCTGGGTTTGGATTTTGTGAATTTTGGAATATAGGCTAAAATGGCAATTTTTTTCAGTTTTTTTCCGACCATGTCACTTGCTTATATTGATCATTGATATCAATATTTCACAAGTTGAACATGATTTATTGATAAAATCTAAAGAATTAGGATTGTGCTGTTGCATTTAAGTGCTCCTTATAATTTCAGGCTGACTAAATAGACCTTTGTTTGAGGGAGTTCAGGTCGACATACGGCAGACCGAGACGAGTTTAGCTGACAACCGTGTACTGCTACCTTAAGGTAAGTGGCAGTTTATAAAAGTTTGTATTTTGACCTCAAATTGCATTTAGTCTAGTAATTCCATCAATTTCCAGATTGAAAATAGTATCCAAGTTGATTTTAGGATTGTGAATTTTGGCTGATATTGATTCAAAGAAGGGAGGTAATTCGAAATTCGGAAAAATGCAAATTTGGCGAATTTGGCGCTTGACGTCATGTTGCCTGATTTCGCTATTTTTGTACTTTTCCAGAGCTGCTTTGATTGAAATCAGTATGATTTAGGCAATTCTGGTAGATTTAGACCATTTCTGATATTGGGGGAACAGATCTACATACCTACATGGTCAGTGCATTCTTCAGTTCTCTATTGTGTCCGAAAAGAGTCGTCATGGACCGAAACGTTCTATCCCACGAGTCTCTGGGCCATGACGAATGTGTAGTTAGGACCGGCCTGACCGGTATATGTGGCTTTGTCGTATACCTAGTCTCGGTTGACGGTAAAAGTTCGAAACTGCTGGTTTATCGACTTACATACTTTGTCAAGAAAAGCCTGATTCAGCTTTGTAGTGACAAATATATGTACATTTGTGTCCAAACAAATTATGCCTCAATGTTGATCACTTGTCATATAAAAGGGTTCTGTTTTTGTGTTATATTTGTTTCTTATATGTTTTGCAAGTTGCTCATGTCTTAAACTTGTTGAAGCAGTTTCTAAAATTCTAATTATTAGAACTTTTTTAATGTAACAAACAGGCAGTTTGGCATGGTACGTTAAGAGAAGTGACAGTTTTAAACAGAAATGGAACCCAAGACAGGGAAGAACCAGTGGTTTTGCAACTGTACAAGTACCTGAGGTAAGATTAATGACCAGAAAGACAATAGAATCTTGCCTGAGGTTGTGAAAGTGAAATTCAAGTTGTTCTCCTAAGACTTGTCTTTGAGCTCAAATTGCCAGAAAAATGGGGTAAAATATTCTGATTTGCATAAGGGTTAAGAATCCATTTGAAATGAGTTCTGTGTAACTGAGTCTCATTCTGCTGGTTTATATCAGTCAGTAACAAGGCAAGTTACTTGTTAAGACGGTTTAAAGTGTTTTTTGGCATATCTGAAAAAATTCATTTCTGCCTTAAGGTAAGTGGCAGTTTATAAAAGTTTGTATTTTGACCTCAAATTGCATTTAGTCTAGTAATTCCATCAATTTCCAGATTGAAAATAGTATCCAAGTTGATTTTAGGATTGTGAATTTTGGCTGATATTGATTCAAAGAAGGGAGGTAATTCGAAATTCGGAAAAATGCAAATTTGGCGAATTTGGCGCTTGACGTCATGTTGCCTGATTTCGCTATTTTTGTACTTTTCCAGAGCTGCTTTGATTGAAATCAGTATGATTTAGGCAATTCTGGTAGATTTAGACCATTTCTGATATTGGGGGAACAGATCTACATACCTACATGGTCAGTGCATTCTTCAGTTCTCTATTGTGTCCGAAAAGAGTCGTCATGGACCGAAACGTTCTATCCCACGAGTCTCTGGGCCATGACGAATGTGTAGTTAGGACCGGCCTGACCGGTATATGTGGCTTTGTCGTATACCTAGTCTCGGTTGACGGTAAAAGTTCGAAACTGCTGGTTTATCGACTTACATACTTTGTCAAGAAAAGCCTGATTCAGCTTTGTAGTGACAAATATATGTACATTTGTGTCCAAACAAATTATGCCTCAATGTTGATCACTTGTCATATAAAAGGGTTCTGTTTTTGTGTTATATTTGTTTCTTATATGTTTTGCAAGTTGCTCATGTCTTAAACTTGTTGAAGCAGTTTCTAAAATTCTAATTATTAGAACTTTTTTAATGTAACAAACAGGCAGTTTGGCATGGTACGTTAAGAGAAGTGACAGTTTTAAACAGAAATGGAACCCAAGACAGGGAAGAACCAGTGGTTTTGCAACTGTACAAGTACCTGAGGTAAGATTAATGTCCAGAAAGACAATAGAATCTTGCCTGAGGTTGTGAAAGTGAAATTCAAGTTGTTCTCCTAAGACTTGTCTTTGAGCTCAAATTGCCAGAAAAATGGGGTAAAATATTCTGATTTGCATAAGGGTTAAGAATCCATTTGAAATGAGTTCTGTGTAACTGAGTCTCATTCTGCTGGTTTATATCAGTCAGTAACAAGGCAAGTTACTTGTTAAGACGGTTTAAAGTGTTTTTTGGCATATCTGAAAAAATTCATTTCTGCCTTAAGGCACAAGTAAACAGTTTGCTTCGAATTGGCCAGGGTCAAAAATAGAAATAAGTGAGTAAGGTAGGTTTTTAATGCAATTTTGATAAGAAGAGTAGTTATTACACCCATGAATTGTGTTAGATTAAGGAAAAGAAGCATTGTTTTGTATGTGAAACAGGGGGTCATGACCTTTCCTTCTTTGTTCTATAGTTTTGACCCCAAATGCGAAAGTGAGGGGTCATGGAGCAAGCGGCTGTTTTTAGCGGAGAAAACAAGGGTAGGGTCAGGGCACGAAAGATTGCGGAAAAACGGCATGGTAATGTGCTATTTTGGATTTCATCCCCAGATTATGTGTTGTTTGGAGTTTCAATTCAGCTTGGCATTTTCAGGCTAGCTTCCTGGGTTTGGATTTTGTGAATTTTGGAATATAGGCTAAAATGGCAATTTTTTTCAGTTTTTTTCCGACCATGTCACTTGCTTATATTGATCATTGATATCAATATTTCACAAGTTGAACATGATTTATTGATAAAATCTAAAGAATTAGGATTGTGCTGTTGCATTTAAGTGCTCCTTATAATTTCAGGCTGACTAAATAGACCTTTGTTTGAGGGAGTTCAGGTCGACATACGGCAGACCGAGACGAGTTTAGCTGACAACCGTGTACTGCTACCTTAAGGTAAGTGGCAGTTTATAAAAGTTTGTATTTTGACCTCAAATTGCATTTAGTCTAGTAATTCCATCAATTTCCAGATTGAAAATAGTATCCAAGTTGATTTTAGGATTGTGAATTTTGGCTGATATTGATTCAAAGAAGGGAGGTAATTCGAAATTCGGAAAAATGCAAATTTGGCGAATTTGGCGCTTGACGTCATGTTGCCTGATTTCGCTATTTTTGTACTTTTCCAGAGCTGCTTTGATTGAAATCAGTATGATTTAGGCAATTCTGGTAGATTTAGACCATTTCTGATATTGGGGGAACAGATCTACATACCTACATGGTCAGTGCATTCTTCAGTTCTCTATTGTGTCCGAAAAGAGTCGTCATGGACCGAAACGTTCTATCCCACGAGTCTCTGGGCCATGACGAATGTGTAGTTAGGACCGGCCTGACCGGTATATGTGGCTTTGTCGTATACCTAGTCTCGGTTGACGGTAAAAGTTCGAAACTGCTGGTTTATCGACTTACATACTTTGTCAAGAAAAGCCTGATTCAGCTTTGTAGTGACAAATATATGTACATTTGTGTCCAAACAAATTATGCCTCAATGTTGATCACTTGTCATATAAAAGGGTTCTGTTTTTGTGTTATATTTGTTTCTTATATGTTTTGCAAGTTGCTCATGTCTTAAACTTGTTGAAGCAGTTTCTAAAATTCTAATTATTAGAACTTTTTTAATGTAACAAACAGGCAGTTTGGCATGGTACGTTAAGAGAAGTGACAGTTTTAAACAGAAATGGAACCCAAGACAGGGAAGAACCAGTGGTTTTGCAACTGTACAAGTACCTGAGGTAAGATTAATGTCCAGAAAGACAATAGAATCTTGCCTGAGGTTGTGAAAGTGAAATTCAAGTTGTTCTCCTAAGACTTGTCTTTGAGCTCAAATTGCCAGAAAAATGGGGTAAAATATTCTGATTTGCATAAGGGTTAAGAATCCATTTGAAATGAGTTCTGTGTAACTGAGTCTCATTCTGCTGGTTTATATCAGTCAGTAACAAGGCAAGTTACTTGTTAAGACGGTTTAAAGTGTTTTTTGGCATATCTGAAAAAATTCATTTCTGCCTTAAGGTAAGTGGCAGTTTATAAAAGTTTGTATTTTGACCTCAAATTGCATTTAGTCTAGTAATTCCATCAATTTCCAGATTGAAAATAGTATCCAAGTTGATTTTAGGATTGTGAATTTTGGCTGATATTGATTCAAAGAAGGGAGGTAATTCGAAATTCGGAAAAATGCAAATTTGGCGAATTTGGCGCTTGACGTCATGTTGCCTGATTTCGCTATTTTTGTACTTTTCCAGAGCTGCTTTGATTGAAATCAGTATGATTTAGGCAATTCTGGTAGATTTAGACCATTTCTGATATTGGGGGAACAGATCTACATACCTACATGGTCAGTGCATTCTTCAGTTCTCTATTGTGTCCGAAAAGAGTCGTCATGGACCGAAACGTTCTATCCCACGAGTCTCTGGGCCATGACGAATGTGTAGTTAGGACCGGCCTGACCGGTATATGTGGCTTTGTCGTATACCTAGTCTCGGTTGACGGTAAAAGTTCGAAACTGCTGGTTTATCGACTTACATACTTTGTCAAGAAAAGCCTGATTCAGCTTTGTAGTGACAAATATATGTACATTTGTGTCCAAACAAATTATGCCTCAATGTTGATCACTTGTCATATAAAAGGGTTCTGTTTTTGTGTTATATTTGTTTCTTATATGTTTTGCAAGTTGCTCATGTCTTAAACTTGTTGAAGCAGTTTCTAAAATTCTAATTATTAGAACTTTTTTAATGTAACAAACAGGCAGTTTGGCATGGTACGTTAAGAGAAGTGACAGTTTTAAACAGAAATGGAACCCAAGACAGGGAAGAACCAGTGGTTTTGCAACTGTACAAGTACCTGAGGTAAGATTAATGTCCAGAAAGACAATAGAATCTTGCCTGAGGTTGTGAAAGTGAAATTCAAGTTGTTCTCCTAAGACTTGTCTTTGAGCTCAAATTGCCAGAAAAATGGGGTAAAATATTCTGATTTGCATAAGGGTTAAGAATCCATTTGAAATGAGTTCTGTGTAACTGAGTCTCATTCTGCTGGTTTATATCAGTCAGTAACAAGGCAAGTTACTTGTTAAGACGGTTTAAAGTGTTTTTTGGCATATCTGAAAAAATTCATTTCTGCCTTAAGGCACAAGTAAACAGTTTGCTTCGAATTGGCCAGGGTCAAAAATAGAAATAAGTGAGTAAGGTAGGTTTTTAATGCAATTTTGATAAGAAGAGTAGTTATTACACCCATGAATTGTGTTAGATTAAGGAAAAGAAGCATTGTTTTGTATGTGAAACAGGGGGTCATGACCTTTCCTTCTTTGTTCTATAGTTTTGACCCCAAATGCGAAAGTGAGGGGTCATGGAGCAAGCGGCTGTTTTTAGCGGAGAAAACAAGGGTAGGGTCAGGGCACGAAAGATTGCGGAAAAACGGCATGGTAATGTGCTATTTTGGATTTCATCCCCAGATTATGTGTTGTTTGGAGTTTCAATTCAGCTTGGCATTTTCAGGCTAGCTTCCTGGGTTTGGATTTTGTGAATTTTGGAATATAGGCTAAAATGGCAATTTTTTTCAGTTTTTTTCCGACCATGTCACTTGCTTATATTGATCATTGATATCAATATTTCACAAGTTGAACATGATTTATTGATAAAATCTAAAGAATTAGGATTGTGCTGTTGCATTTAAGTGCTCCTTATAATTTCAGGCTGACTAAATAGACCTTTGTTTGAGGGAGTTCAGGTCGACATACGGCAGACCGAGACGAGTTTAGCTGACAACCGTGTACTGCTACCTTAAGGTAAGTGGCAGTTTATAAAAGTTTGTATTTTGACCTCAAATTGCATTTAGTCTAGTAATTCCATCAATTTCCAGATTGAAAATAGTATCCAAGTTGATTTTAGGATTGTGAATTTTGGCTGATATTGATTCAAAGAAGGGAGGTAATTCGAAATTCGGAAAAATGCAAATTTGGCGAATTTGGCGCTTGACGTCATGTTGCCTGATTTCGCTATTTTTGTACTTTTCCAGAGCTGCTTTGATTGAAATCAGTATGATTTAGGCAATTCTGGTAGATTTAGACCATTTCTGATATTGGGGGAACAGATCTACATACCTACATGGTCAGTGCATTCTTCAGTTCTCTATTGTGTCCGAAAAGAGTCGTCATGGACCGAAACGTTCTATCCCACGAGTCTCTGGGCCATGACGAATGTGTAGTTAGGACCGGCCTGACCGGTATATGTGGCTTTGTCGTATACCTAGTCTCGGTTGACGGTAAAAGTTCGAAACTGCTGGTTTATCGACTTACATACTTTGTCAAGAAAAGCCTGATTCAGCTTTGTAGTGACAAATATATGTACATTTGTGTCCAAACAAATTATGCCTCAATGTTGATCACTTGTCATATAAAAGGGTTCTGTTTTTGTGTTATATTTGTTTCTTATATGTTTTGCAAGTTGCTCATGTCTTAAACTTGTTGAAGCAGTTTCTAAAATTCTAATTATTAGAACTTTTTTAATGTAACAAACAGGCAGTTTGGCATGGTACGTTAAGAGAAGTGACAGTTTTAAACAGAAATGGAACCCAAGACAGGGAAGAACCAGTGGTTTTGCAACTGTACAAGTACCTGAGGTAAGATTAATGTCCAGAAAGACAATAGAATCTTGCCTGAGGTTGTGAAAGTGAAATTCAAGTTGTTCTCCTAAGACTTGTCTTTGAGCTCAAATTGCCAGAAAAATGGGGTAAAATATTCTGATTTGCATAAGGGTTAAGAATCCATTTGAAATGAGTTCTGTGTAACTGAGTCTCATTCTGCTGGTTTATATCAGTCAGTAACAAGGCAAGTTACTTGTTAAGACGGTTTAAAGTGTTTTTTGGCATATCTGAAAAAATTCATTTCTGCCTTAAGGTAAGTGGCAGTTTATAAAAGTTTGTATTTTGACCTCAAATTGCATTTAGTCTAGTAATTCCATCAATTTCCAGATTGAAAATAGTATCCAAGTTGATTTTAGGATTGTGAATTTTGGCTGATATTGATTCAAAGAAGGGAGGTAATTCGAAATTCGGAAAAATGCAAATTTGGCGAATTTGGCGCTTGACGTCATGTTGCCTGATTTCGCTATTTTTGTACTTTTCCAGAGCTGCTTTGATTGAAATCAGTATGATTTAGGCAATTCTGGTAGATTTAGACCATTTCTGATATTGGGGGAACAGATCTACATACCTACATGGTCAGTGCATTCTTCAGTTCTCTATTGTGTCCGAAAAGAGTCGTCATGGACCGAAACGTTCTATCCCACGAGTCTCTGGGCCATGACGAATGTGTAGTTAGGACCGGCCTGACCGGTATATGTGGCTTTGTCGTATACCTAGTCTCGGTTGACGGTAAAAGTTCGAAACTGCTGGTTTATCGACTTACATACTTTGTCAAGAAAAGCCTGATTCAGCTTTGTAGTGACAAATATATGTACATTTGTGTCCAAACAAATTATGCCTCAATGTTGATCACTTGTCATATAAAAGGGTTCTGTTTTTGTGTTATATTTGTTTCTTATATGTTTTGCAAGTTGCTCATGTCTTAAACTTGTTGAAGCAGTTTCTAAAATTCTAATTATTAGAACTTTTTTAATGTAACAAACAGGCAGTTTGGCATGGTACGTTAAGAGAAGTGACAGTTTTAAACAGAAATGGAACCCAAGACAGGGAAGAACCAGTGGTTTTGCAACTGTACAAGTACCTGAGGTAAGATTAATGTCCAGAAAGACAATAGAATCTTGCCTGAGGTTGTGAAAGTGAAATTCAAGTTGTTCTCCTAAGACTTGTCTTTGAGCTCAAATTGCCAGAAAAATGGGGTAAAATATTCTGATTTGCATAAGGGTTAAGAATCCATTTGAAATGAGTTCTGTGTAACTGAGTCTCATTCTGCTGGTTTATATCAGTCAGTAACAAGGCAAGTTACTTGTTAAGACGGTTTAAAGTGTTTTTTGGCATATCTGAAAAAATTCATTTCTGCCTTAAGGTAAGTGGCAGTTTATAAAAGTTTGTATTTTGACCTCAAATTGCATTTAGTCTAGTAATTCCATCAATTTCCAGATTGAAAATAGTATCCAAGTTGATTTTAGGATTGTGAATTTTGGCTGATATTGATTCAAAGAAGGGAGGTAATTCGAAATTCGGAAAAATGCAAATTTGGCGAATTTGGCGCTTGACGTCATGTTGCCTGATTTCGCTATTTTTGTACTTTTCCAGAGCTGCTTTGATTGAAATCAGTATGATTTAGGCAATTCTGGTAGATTTAGACCATTTCTGATATTGGGGGAACAGATCTACATACCTACATGGTCAGTGCATTCTTCAGTTCTCTATTGTGTCCGAAAAGAGTCGTCATGGACCGAAACGTTCTATCCCACGAGTCTCTGGGCCATGACGAATGTGTAGTTAGGACCGGCCTGACCGGTATATGTGGCTTTGTCGTATACCTAGTCTCGGTTGACGGTAAAAGTTCGAAACTGCTGGTTTATCGACTTACATACTTTGTCAAGAAAAGCCTGATTCAGCTTTGTAGTGACAAATATATGTACATTTGTGTCCAAACAAATTATGCCTCAATGTTGATCACTTGTCATATAAAAGGGTTCTGTTTTTGTGTTATATTTGTTTCTTATATGTTTTGCAAGTTGCTCATGTCTTAAACTTGTTGAAGCAGTTTCTAAAATTCTAATTATTAGAACTTTTTTAATGTAACAAACAGGCAGTTTGGCATGGTACGTTAAGAGAAGTGACAGTTTTAAACAGAAATGGAACCCAAGACAGGGAAGAACCAGTGGTTTTGCAACTGTACAAGTACCTGAGGTAAGATTAATGTCCAGAAAGACAATAGAATCTTGCCTGAGGTTGTGAAAGTGAAATTCAAGTTGTTCTCCTAAGACTTGTCTTTGAGCTCAAATTGCCAGAAAAATGGGGTAAAATATTCTGATTTGCATAAGGGTTAAGAATCCATTTGAAATGAGTTCTGTGTAACTGAGTCTCATTCTGCTGGTTTATATCAGTCAGTAACAAGGCAAGTTACTTGTTAAGACGGTTTAAAGTGTTTTTTGGCATATCTGAAAAAATTCATTTCTGCCTTAAGGTAAGTGGCAGTTTATAAAAGTTTGTATTTTGACCTCAAATTGCATTTAGTCTAGTAATTCCATCAATTTCCAGATTGAAAATAGTATCCAAGTTGATTTTAGGATTGTGAATTTTGGCTGATATTGATTCAAAGAAGGGAGGTAATTCGAAATTCGGAAAAATGCAAATTTGGCGAATTTGGCGCTTGACGTCATGTTGCCTGATTTCGCTATTTTTGTACTTTTCCAGAGCTGCTTTGATTGAAATCAGTATGATTTAGGCAATTCTGGTAGATTTAGACCATTTCTGATATTGGGGGAACAGATCTACATACCTACATGGTCAGTGCATTCTTCAGTTCTCTATTGTGTCCGAAAAGAGTCGTCATGGACCGAAACGTTCTATCCCACGAGTCTCTGGGCCATGACGAATGTGTAGTTAGGACCGGCCTGACCGGTATATGTGGCTTTGTCGTATACCTAGTCTCGGTTGACGGTAAAAGTTCGAAACTGCTGGTTTATCGACTTACATACTTTGTCAAGAAAAGCCTGATTCAGCTTTGTAGTGACAAATATATGTACATTTGTGTCCAAACAAATTATGCCTCAATGTTGATCACTTGTCATATAAAAGGGTTCTGTTTTTGTGTTATATTTGTTTCTTATATGTTTTGCAAGTTGCTCATGTCTTAAACTTGTTGAAGCAGTTTCTAAAATTCTAATTATTAGAACTTTTTTAATGTAACAAACAGGCAGTTTGGCATGGTACGTTAAGAGAAGTGACAGTTTTAAACAGAAATGGAACCCAAGACAGGGAAGAACCAGTGGTTTTGCAACTGTACAAGTACCTGAGGTAAGATTAATGTCCAGAAAGACAATAGAATCTTGCCTGAGGTTGTGAAAGTGAAATTCAAGTTGTTCTCCTAAGACTTGTCTTTGAGCTCAAATTGCCAGAAAAATGGGGTAAAATATTCTGATTTGCATAAGGGTTAAGAATCCATTTGAAATGAGTTCTGTGTAACTGAGTCTCATTCTGCTGGTTTATATCAGTCAGTAACAAGGCAAGTTACTTGTTAAGACGGTTTAAAGTGTTTTTTGGCATATCTGAAAAAATTCATTTCTGCCTTAAGGCACAAGTAAACAGTTTGCTTCGAATTGGCCAGGGTCAAAAATAGAAATAAGTGAGTAAGGTAGGTTTTTAATGCAATTTTGATAAGAAGAGTAGTTATTACACCCATGAATTGTGTTAGATTAAGGAAAAGAAGCATTGTTTTGTATGTGAAACAGGGGGTCATGACCTTTCCTTCTTTGTTCTATAGTTTTGACCCCAAATGCGAAAGTGAGGGGTCATGGAGCAAGCGGCTGTTTTTAGCGGAGAAAACAAGGGTAGGGTCAGGGCACGAAAGATTGCGGAAAAACGGCATGGTAATGTGCTATTTTGGATTTCATCCCCAGATTATGTGTTGTTTGGAGTTTCAATTCAGCTTGGCATTTTCAGGCTAGCTTCCTGGGTTTGGATTTTGTGAATTTTGGAATATAGGCTAAAATGGCAATTTTTTTCAGTTTTTTTCCGACCATGTCACTTGCTTATATTGATCATTGATATCAATATTTCACAAGTTGAACATGATTTATTGATAAAATCTAAAGAATTAGGATTGTGCTGTTGCATTTAAGTGCTCCTTATAATTTCAGGCTGACTAAATAGACCTTTGTTTGAGGGAGTTCAGGTCGACATACGGCAGACCGAGACGAGTTTAGCTGACAACCGTGTACTGCTACCTTAAGGTAAGTGGCAGTTTATAAAAGTTTGTATTTTGACCTCAAATTGCATTCAGTCTAGTAATTCCATCAATTTCCAGATTGAAAATAGTATCCAAGTTGATTTTAGGATTGTGAATTTTGGCTGATATTGATTCAAAGAAGGGAGGTAATTCGAAATTCGGAAAAATGCAAATTTGGCGAATTTGGCGCTTGACGTCATGTTGCCTGATTTCGCTATTTTTGTACTTTTCCAGAGCTGCTTTGATTGAAATCAGTATGATTTAGGCAATTCTGGTAGATTTAGACCATTTCTGATATTGGGGGAACAGATCTACATACCTACATGGTCAGTGCATTCTTCAGTTCTCTATTGTGTCCGAAAAGAGTCGTCATGGACCGAAACGTTCTATCCCACGAGTCTCTGGGCCATGACGAATGTGTAGTTAGGACCGGCCTGACCGGTATATGTGGCTTTGTCGTATACCTAGTCTCGGTTGACGGTAAAAGTTCGAAACTGCTGGTTTATCGACTTACATACTTTGTCAAGAAAAGCCTGATTCAGCTTTGTAGTGACAAATATATGTACATTTGTGTCCAAACAAATTATGCCTCAATGTTGATCACTTGTCATATAAAAGGGTTCTGTTTTTGTGTTATATTTGTTTCTTATATGTTTTGCAAGTTGCTCATGTCTTAAACTTGTTGAAGCAGTTTCTAAAATTCTAATTATTAGAACTTTTTTAATGTAACAAACAGGCAGTTTGGCATGGTACGTTAAGAGAAGTGACAGTTTTAAACAGAAATGGAACCCAAGACAGGGAAGAACCAGTGGTTTTGCAACTGTACAAGTACCTGAGGTAAGATTAATGTCCAGAAAGACAATAGAATCTTGCCTGAGGTTGTGAAAGTGAAATTCAAGTTGTTCTCCTAAGACTTGTCTTTGAGCTCAAATTGCCAGAAAAATGGGGTAAAATATTCTGATTTGCATAAGGGTTAAGAATCCATTTGAAATGAGTTCTGTGTAACTGAGTCTCATTCTGCTGGTTTATATCAGTCAGTAACAAGGCAAGTTACTTGTTAAGACGGTTTAAAGTGTTTTTTGGCATATCTGAAAAAATTCATTTCTGCCTTAAGGTAAGTGGCAGTTTATAAAAGTTTGTATTTTGACCTCAAATTGCATTTAGTCTAGTAATTCCATCAATTTCCAGATTGAAAATAGTATCCAAGTTGATTTTAGGATTGTGAATTTTGGCTGATATTGATTCAAAGAAGGGAGGTAATTCGAAATTCGGAAAAATGCAAATTTGGCGAATTTGGCGCTTGACGTCATGTTGCCTGATTTCGCTATTTTTGTACTTTTCCAGAGCTGCTTTGATTGAAATCAGTATGATTTAGGCAATTCTGGTAGATTTAGACCATTTCTGATATTGGGGGAACAGATCTACATACCTACATGGTCAGTGCATTCTTCAGTTCTCTATTGTGTCCGAAAAGAGTCGTCATGGACCGAAACGTTCTATCCCACGAGTCTCTGGGCCATGACGAATGTGTAGTTAGGACCGGCCTGACCGGTATATGTGGCTTTGTCGTATACCTAGTCTCGGTTGACGGTAAAAGTTCGAAACTGCTGGTTTATCGACTTACATACTTTGTCAAGAAAAGCCTGATTCAGCTTTGTAGTGACAAATATATGTACATTTGTGTCCAAACAAATTATGCCTCAATGTTGATCACTTGTCATATAAAAGGGTTCTGTTTTTGTGTTATATTTGTTTCTTATATGTTTTGCAAGTTGCTCATGTCTTAAACTTGTTGAAGCAGTTTCTAAAATTCTAATTATTAGAACTTTTTTAATGTAACAAACAGGCAGTTTGGCATGGTACGTTAAGAGAAGTGACAGTTTTAAACAGAAATGGAACCCAAGACAGGGAAGAACCAGTGGTTTTGCAACTGTACAAGTACCTGAGGTAAGATTAATGTCCAGAAAGACAATAGAATCTTGCCTGAGGTTGTGAAAGTGAAATTCAAGTTGTTCTCCTAAGACTTGTCTTTGAGCTCAAATTGCCAGAAAAATGGGGTAAAATATTCTGATTTGCATAAGGGTTAAGAATCCATTTGAAATGAGTTCTGTGTAACTGAGTCTCATTCTGCTGGTTTATATCAGTCAGTAACAAGGCAAGTTACTTGTTAAGACGGTTTAAAGTGTTTTTTGGCATATCTGAAAAAATTCATTTCTGCCTTAAGGCACAAGTAAACAGTTTGCTTCGAATTGGCCAGGGTCAAAAATAGAAATAAGTGAGTAAGGTAGGTTTTTAATGCAATTTTGATAAGAAGAGTAGTTATTACACCCATGAATTGTGTTAGATTAAGGAAAAGAAGCATTGTTTTGTATGTGAAACAGGGGGTCATGACCTTTCCTTCTTTGTTCTATAGTTTTGACCCCAAATGCGAAAGTGAGGGGTCATGGAGCAAGCGGCTGTTTTTAGCGGAGAAAACAAGGGTAGGGTCAGGGCACGAAAGATTGCGGAAAAACGGCATGGTAATGTGCTATTTTGGATTTCATCCCCAGATTATGTGTTGTTTGGAGTTTCAATTCAGCTTGGCATTTTCAGGCTAGCTTCCTGGGTTTGGATTTTGTGAATTTTGGAATATAGGCTAAAATGGCAATTTTTTTCAGTTTTTTTCCGACCATGTCACTTGCTTATATTGATCATTGATATCAATATTTCACAAGTTGAACATGATTTATTGATAAAATCTAAAGAATTAGGATTGTGCTGTTGCATTTAAGTGCTCCTTATAATTTCAGGCTGACTAAATAGACCTTTGTTTGAGGGAGTTCAGGTCGACATACGGCAGACCGAGACGAGTTTAGCTGACAACCGTGTACTGCTACCTTAAGGTAAGTGGCAGTTTATAAAAGTTTGTATTTTGACCTCAAATTGCATTTAGTCTAGTAATTCCATCAATTTCCAGATTGAAAATAGTATCCAAGTTGATTTTAGGATTGTGAATTTTGGCTGATATTGATTCAAAGAAGGGAGGTAATTCGAAATTCGGAAAAATGCAAATTTGGCGAATTTGGCGCTTGACGTCATGTTGCCTGATTTCGCTATTTTTGTACTTTTCCAGAGCTGCTTTGATTGAAATCAGTATGATTTAGGCAATTCTGGTAGATTTAGACCATTTCTGATATTGGGGGAACAGATCTACATACCTACATGGTCAGTGCATTCTTCAGTTCTCTATTGTGTCCGAAAAGAGTCGTCATGGACCGAAACGTTCTATCCCACGAGTCTCTGGGCCATGACGAATGTGTAGTTAGGACCGGCCTGACCGGTATATGTGGCTTTGTCGTATACCTAGTCTCGGTTGACGGTAAAAGTTCGAAACTGCTGGTTTATCGACTTACATACTTTGTCAAGAAAAGCCTGATTCAGCTTTGTAGTGACAAATATATGTACATTTGTGTCCAAACAAATTATGCCTCAATGTTGATCACTTGTCATATAAAAGGGTTCTGTTTTTGTGTTATATTTGTTTCTTATATGTTTTGCAAGTTGCTCATGTCTTAAACTTGTTGAAGCAGTTTCTAAAATTCTAATTATTAGAACTTTTTTAATGTAACAAACAGGCAGTTTGGCATGGTACGTTAAGAGAAGTGACAGTTTTAAACAGAAATGGAACCCAAGACAGGGAAGAACCAGTGGTTTTGCAACTGTACAAGTACCTGAGGTAAGATTAATGTCCAGAAAGACAATAGAATCTTGCCTGAGGTTGTGAAAGTGAAATTCAAGTTGTTCTCCTAAGACTTGTCTTTGAGCTCAAATTGCCAGAAAAATGGGGTAAAATATTCTGATTTGCATAAGGGTTAAGAATCCATTTGAAATGAGTTCTGTGTAACTGAGTCTCATTCTGCTGGTTTATATCAGTCAGTAACAAGGCAAGTTACTTGTTAAGACGGTTTAAAGTGTTTTTTGGCATATCTGAAAAAATTCATTTCTGCCTTAAGGTAAGTGGCAGTTTATAAAAGTTTGTATTTTGACCTCAAATTGCATTTAGTCTAGTAATTCCATCAATTTCCAGATTGAAAATAGTATCCAAGTTGATTTTAGGATTGTGAATTTTGGCTGATATTGATTCAAAGAAGGGAGGTAATTCGAAATTCGGAAAAATGCAAATTTGGCGAATTTGGCGCTTGACGTCATGTTGCCTGATTTCGCTATTTTTGTACTTTTCCAGAGCTGCTTTGATTGAAATCAGTATGATTTAGGCAATTCTGGTAGATTTAGACCATTTCTGATATTGGGGGAACAGATCTACATACCTACATGGTCAGTGCATTCTTCAGTTCTCTATTGTGTCCGAAAAGAGTCGTCATGGACCGAAACGTTCTATCCCACGAGTCTCTGGGCCATGACGAATGTGTAGTTAGGACCGGCCTGACCGGTATATGTGGCTTTGTCGTATACCTAGTCTCGGTTGACGGTAAAAGTTCGAAACTGCTGGTTTATCGACTTACATACTTTGTCAAGAAAAGCCTGATTCAGCTTTGTAGTGACAAATATATGTACATTTGTGTCCAAACAAATTATGCCTCAATGTTGATCACTTGTCATATAAAAGGGTTCTGTTTTTGTGTTATATTTGTTTCTTATATGTTTTGCAAGTTGCTCATGTCTTAAACTTGTTGAAGCAGTTTCTAAAATTCTAATTATTAGAACTTTTTTAATGTAACAAACAGGCAGTTTGGCATGGTACGTTAAGAGAAGTGACAGTTTTAAACAGAAATGGAACCCAAGACAGGGAAGAACCAGTGGTTTTGCAACTGTACAAGTACCTGAGGTAAGATTAATGTCCAGAAAGACAATAGAATCTTGCCTGAGGTTGTGAAAGTGAAATTCAAGTTGTTCTCCTAAGACTTGTCTTTGAGCTCAAATTGCCAGAAAAATGGGGTAAAATATTCTGATTTGCATAAGGGTTAAGAATCCATTTGAAATGAGTTCTGTGTAACTGAGTCTCATTCTGCTGGTTTATATCAGTCAGTAACAAGGCAAGTTACTTGTTAAGACGGTTTAAAGTGTTTTTTGGCATATCTGAAAAAATTCATTTCTGCCTTAAGGTAAGTGGCAGTTTATAAAAGTTTGTATTTTGACCTCAAATTGCATTTAGTCTAGTAATTCCATCAATTTCCAGATTGAAAATAGTATCCAAGTTGATTTTAGGATTGTGAATTTTGGCTGATATTGATTCAAAGAAGGGAGGTAATTCGAAATTCGGAAAAATGCAAATTTGGCGAATTTGGCGCTTGACGTCATGTTGCCTGATTTCGCTATTTTTGTACTTTTCCAGAGCTGCTTTGATTGAAATCAGTATGATTTAGGCAATTCTGGTAGATTTAGACCATTTCTGATATTGGGGGAACAGATCTACATACCTACATGGTCAGTGCATTCTTCAGTTCTCTATTGTGTCCGAAAAGAGTCGTCATGGACCGAAACGTTCTATCCCACGAGTCTCTGGGCCATGACGAATGTGTAGTTAGGACCGGCCTGACCGGTATATGTGGCTTTGTCGTATACCTAGTCTCGGTTGACGGTAAAAGTTCGAAACTGCTGGTTTATCGACTTACATACTTTGTCAAGAAAAGCCTGATTCAGCTTTGTAGTGACAAATATATGTACATTTGTGTCCAAACAAATTATGCCTCAATGTTGATCACTTGTCATATAAAAGGGTTCTGTTTTTGTGTTATATTTGTTTCTTATATGTTTTGCAAGTTGCTCATGTCTTAAACTTGTTGAAGCAGTTTCTAAAATTCTAATTATTAGAACTTTTTTAATGTAACAAACAGGCAGTTTGGCATGGTACGTTAAGAGAAGTGACAGTTTTAAACAGAAATGGAACCCAAGACAGGGAAGAACCAGTGGTTTTGCAACTGTACAAGTACCTGAGGTAAGATTAATGTCCAGAAAGACAATAGAATCTTGCCTGAGGTTGTGAAAGTGAAATTCAAGTTGTTCTCCTAAGACTTGTCTTTGAGCTCAAATTGCCAGAAAAATGGGGTAAAATATTCTGATTTGCATAAGGGTTAAGAATCCATTTGAAATGAGTTCTGTGTAACTGAGTCTCATTCTGCTGGTTTATATCAGTCAGTAACAAGGCAAGTTACTTGTTAAGACGGTTTAAAGTGTTTTTTGGCATATCTGAAAAAATTCATTTCTGCCTTAAGGTAAGTGGCAGTTTATAAAAGTTTGTATTTTGACCTCAAATTGCATTTAGTCTAGTAATTCCATCAATTTCCAGATTGAAAATAGTATCCAAGTTGATTTTAGGATTGTGAATTTTGGCTGATATTGATTCAAAGAAGGGAGGTAATTCGAAATTCGGAAAAATGCAAATTTGGCGAATTTGGCGCTTGACGTCATGTTGCCTGATTTCGCTATTTTTGTACTTTTCCAGAGCTGCTTTGATTGAAATCAGTATGATTTAGGCAATTCTGGTAGATTTAGACCATTTCTGATATTGGGGGAACAGATCTACATACCTACATGGTCAGTGCATTCTTCAGTTCTCTATTGTGTCCGAAAAGAGTCGTCATGGACCGAAACGTTCTATCCCACGAGTCTCTGGGCCATGACGAATGTGTAGTTAGGACCGGCCTGACCGGTATATGTGGCTTTGTCGTATACCTAGTCTCGGTTGACGGTAAAAGTTCGAAACTGCTGGTTTATCGACTTACATACTTTGTCAAGAAAAGCCTGATTCAGCTTTGTAGTGACAAATATATGTACATTTGTGTCCAAACAAATTATGCCTCAATGTTGATCACTTGTCATATAAAAGGGTTCTGTTTTTGTGTTATATTTGTTTCTTATATGTTTTGCAAGTTGCTCATGTCTTAAACTTGTTGAAGCAGTTTCTAAAATTCTAATTATTAGAACTTTTTTAATGTAACAAACAGGCAGTTTGGCATGGTACGTTAAGAGAAGTGACAGTTTTAAACAGAAATGGAACCCAAGACAGGGAAGAACCAGTGGTTTTGCAACTGTACAAGTACCTGAGGTAAGATTAATGTCCAGAAAGACAATAGAATCTTGCCTGAGGTTGTGAAAGTGAAATTCAAGTTGTTCTCCTAAGACTTGTCTTTGAGCTCAAATTGCCAGAAAAATGGGGTAAAATATTCTGATTTGCATAAGGGTTAAGAATCCATTTGAAATGAGTTCTGTGTAACTGAGTCTCATTCTGCTGGTTTATATCAGTCAGTAACAAGGCAAGTTACTTGTTAAGACGGTTTAAAGTGTTTTTTGGCATATCTGAAAAAATTCATTTCTGCCTTAAGGCACAAGTAAACAGTTTGCTTCGAATTGGCCAGGGTCAAAAATAGAAATAAGTGAGTAAGGTAGGTTTTTAATGCAATTTTGATAAGAAGAGTAGTTATTACACCCATGAATTGTGTTAGATTAAGGAAAAGAAGCATTGTTTTGTATGTGAAACAGGGGGTCATGACCTTTCCTTCTTTGTTCTATAGTTTTGACCCCAAATGCGAAAGTGAGGGGTCATGGAGCAAGCGGCTGTTTTTAGCGGAGAAAACAAGGGTAGGGTCAGGGCACGAAAGATTGCGGAAAAACGGCATGGTAATGTGCTATTTTGGATTTCATCCCCAGATTATGTGTTGTTTGGAGTTTCAATTCAGCTTGGCATTTTCAGGCTAGCTTCCTGGGTTTGGATTTTGTGAATTTTGGAATATAGGCTAAAATGGCAATTTTTTTCAGTTTTTTTCCGACCATGTCACTTGCTTATATTGATCATTGATATCAATATTTCACAAGTTGAACATGATTTATTGATAAAATCTAAAGAATTAGGATTGTGCTGTTGCATTTAAGTGCTCCTTATAATTTCAGGCTGACTAAATAGACCTTTGTTTGAGGGAGTTCAGGTCGACATACGGCAGACCGAGACGAGTTTAGCTGACAACCGTGTACTGCTACCTTAAGGTAAGTGGCAGTTTATAAAAGTTTGTATTTTGACCTCAAATTGCATTTAGTCTAGTAATTCCATCAATTTCCAGATTGAAAATAGTATCCAAGTTGATTTTAGGATTGTGAATTTTGGCTGATATTGATTCAAAGAAGGGAGGTAATTCGAAATTCGGAAAAATGCAAATTTGGCGAATTTGGCGCTTGACGTCATGTTGCCTGATTTCGCTATTTTTGTACTTTTCCAGAGCTGCTTTGATTGAAATCAGTATGATTTAGGCAATTCTGGTAGATTTAGACCATTTCTGATATTGGGGGAACAGATCTACATACCTACATGGTCAGTGCATTCTTCAGTTCTCTATTGTGTCCGAAAAGAGTCGTCATGGACCGAAACGTTCTATCCCACGAGTCTCTGGGCCATGACGAATGTGTAGTTAGGACCGGCCTGACCGGTATATGTGGCTTTGTCGTATACCTAGTCTCGGTTGACGGTAAAAGTTCGAAACTGCTGGTTTATCGACTTACATACTTTGTCAAGAAAAGCCTGATTCAGCTTTGTAGTGACAAATATATGTACATTTGTGTCCAAACAAATTATGCCTCAATGTTGATCACTTGTCATATAAAAGGGTTCTGTTTTTGTGTTATATTTGTTTCTTATATGTTTTGCAAGTTGCTCATGTCTTAAACTTGTTGAAGCAGTTTCTAAAATTCTAATTATTAGAACTTTTTTAATGTAACAAACAGGCAGTTTGGCATGGTACGTTAAGAGAAGTGACAGTTTTAAACAGAAATGGAACCCAAGACAGGGAAGAACCAGTGGTTTTGCAACTGTACAAGTACCTGAGGTAAGATTAATGTCCAGAAAGACAATAGAATCTTGCCTGAGGTTGTGAAAGTGAAATTCAAGTTGTTCTCCTAAGACTTGTCTTTGAGCTCAAATTGCCAGAAAAATGGGGTAAAATATTCTGATTTGCATAAGGGTTAAGAATCCATTTGAAATGAGTTCTGTGTAACTGAGTCTCATTCTGCTGGTTTATATCAGTCAGTAACAAGGCAAGTTACTTGTTAAGACGGTTTAAAGTGTTTTTTGGCATATCTGAAAAAATTCATTTCTGCCTTAAGGCACAAGTAAACAGTTTGCTTCGAATTGGCCAGGGTCAAAAATAGAAATAAGTGAGTAAGGTAGGTTTTTAATGCAATTTTGATAAGAAGAGTAGTTATTACACCCATGAATTGTGTTAGATTAAGGAAAAGAAGCATTGTTTTGTATGTGAAACAGGGGGTCATGACCTTTCCTTCTTTGTTCTATAGTTTTGACCCCAAATGCGAAAGTGAGGGGTCATGGAGCAAGCGGCTGTTTTTAGCGGAGAAAACAAGGGTAGGGTCAGGGCACGAAAGATTGCGGAAAAACGGCATGGTAATGTGCTATTTTGGATTTCATCCCCAGATTATGTGTTGTTTGGAGTTTCAATTCAGCTTGGCATTTTCAGGCTAGCTTCCTGGGTTTGGATTTTGTGAATTTTGGAATATAGGCTAAAATGGCAATTTTTTTCAGTTTTTTTCCGACCATGTCACTTGCTTATATTGATCATTGATATCAATATTTCACAAGTTGAACATGATTTATTGATAAAATCTAAAGAATTAGGATTGTGCTGTTGCATTTAAGTGCTCCTTATAATTTCAGGCTGACTAAATAGACCTTTGTTTGAGGGAGTTCAGGTCGACATACGGCAGACCGAGACGAGTTTAGCTGACAACCGTGTACTGCTACCTTATTGGGAGAACGCTTGATTTCGGTGTTATGTTTATCACTTTTTCTTATGTATATAGACTAAATCTAGGGTACTTCAGCGGAATGCTGGAGAAATCGGCCCCTGGAGAAATCGTCCCCAAACTGGTTGGCCCGTGTTATGTTCATCACTCCGGAGAAATCGTCCCCTGGAGAGCATTTCTTTGGTGAAATCGTCCCCAAATAAAATTTTAGAAAAATCGACCCCAACATCAGATTTCATCCATATCGTTTATCAAGTTGTCTATAAAAATATTTTTTGAAATTTCGTTGTCTTTAGTATGTACATTATGTGTATTAGATACCTTTATCCAAGAGTTATTTGGTAGTTTTGTCATTGTTTATACTGCCTATTTCACACTGATAGGATGTATTTCACACCTTTTACTCCTGTCACAAATAGATTACACCTGTGTGATTCTTAAAAATGTCTCTGATTGACTTTGATTTGAAACCAAATAAATGCTTATAATTTTTTTCTGTAGTCGTTCGCTTGTCATTTAATGTTTTTTTTTTTCTCTCTCTCTCTCTCTACTAGTGTCATATGACGTACCTGTGACCAATACCATTTAGCAGGGGCATCAGTGTCTCTGACACATATATTTCGAGTGTTCACTAGGGCTTGTGTGCATCCGAATATTTCCGGTCCATAACTTGTACAATTGTGGATGGATTTCAAAATAATTTGGCACAATTGACCTCCATCACGGTTAGATGTGCCATTTGAAACATCTTTTCAAGTAGGTTCAAGATCAAGGCCCCGTTGAAGGCCAATTTTTCGTCCGAACCATAACTCCTACATTTTTGGATAGATTCCGATATAAATTAGCATAATGCATTGTTCTCCGTCATGAGTAGAAGTTCCCTTTGAAACATTTATTCAGGTCCAGGGTCTAGGTCAAGCTTGAGAGTCAAGTGTTTGCGGGCTTGACACAAGTTGTCCTTGGACAACGATTATGAATTAGGATTAAAGGTGGCCCTTCAGATTTTGGGACGAGAATTTTACAAAAATGCAAAAACTCATCCTTTTTCTCCCATAACCTTTTAATTTTCGTTCATAAAACCCCAGTAATCGAAAACCATCCGATAACACGAGAAATTAGAGATTTATTACGGACCATGTTGACACCAACGGGAGACACGTTCTATTTTTAGATTATCAGTTCTCTCATTCAAATACAGGAAAACACAGACAAACTTTCAAACATGCGTACGAAGAATAACTTATGGAAAATAATTATTACATGTCTGTTATGTAATGGAATTTAAACGTTATTAGTCACGTGCCAGTCATTTGACATTCCTACAATGCTTTATTGATTTTTGGCGCAAAATCTAAAAATAGCTTAAGAGGCTACGTAGCCTTTTAAGGGAATACCATAAAATTTTTTTTTTTTTGATAATTTTATGATTCTTAAATATTGATGATTTGTATTGTTTTTTTCATATAAATTTCAATGATGTATATATTTTTTAATTTGGTGTGATGTGAAAATTCTAAATACCCACCTGTAACGTCTTTTTATATAATGTAGATATAAGTATCGAAGCTCAAGTCACTGTGACTTGTCCGTAAAATAGGCAAGTAAAATAGCAAAACCGAGCCTAATCGTTTTCCCAAAACAATCCAACCTTTTCACAGTATTTTATTGAGAAAATATTTTGGCTAAAAGAGACTTCGCTTGTAACAAGCAATTCCTCCCAATTTCCCCAAAATCTTACTTTTCAATATACACGAAGAACTACTTTGGATTTTTATCTACAACTTCCTTCAAATATAACCAGTTCAAAATTTCGTCGACTTGTGGAAGGTAGAGACAACATGACCAACTGCCGTATCACTCCAATCTTTATTATTCATCACATTTTACCTTGATATCTATCTTACATGTATTTTCATTGAAATCAATAAAAATAAATATGTACTTGCGTCATAAATGTAAAAAATAACGTCATTCAGGACTACAAGACACCACATGTCTCAGAAAATTTAGATAACCAAAGTTGGTATTGCACCGATTGAATACGGTTCAATTTTGACTTGGGATTGTTTACAAGCACGACAAATTACTAAGTATTCTAAGCCATTATCAAGCACCGCATAACTGTGAGCACATGCCTAGCTCTGGCTTAATTAGTTTCTGGCTAGTGCTTTCTAGTATCAGTTCAAAATTTCATGATAAAACCAAGAATTCCAGGGGCTTAGTGGAATCCGCTTGTATCCCTGTCCGTCTACCTGTTTGTATTAATTAAAATTGACCTCATGTGTTGTTTCGTATCCTCAATTTCCTGGCCTTCAGTACTATCAGTACTTTGATTTTATTTGCTGCAATCTTGTGAAGTCGAAAACTTCCGAGTTTATCCCAATGATAAAATTTCTATCCCAATTTTATCCATTGATAAAATGGATATCAGAGACAAAACAGGCTGTTTTATCACGGCGGGGAATCACGTGACACAACAACAACAACAATGACCGTTATTTGAAAAAAATTCCCCGACTTCAGGTTAGAAAATTTTCAATAATTCCGTTAATACGTGACCGTTTGGAATTTGGTTTGCAGCAGAGAAGGCGAAAGGACTCCAGGGATTTGCTTGATGTGTTAGATTTTTTAAACAACACCTGATAAAAAAGTTATTGACGAGCAAAAAAAATTTTTACCCTGGATAATTTGTTTACTCGTCAATAACTTTTTTATCAGGTGTTGTTTAAAAAACCTGAAGTTGGGGAATTTTTTCAAATAACGGTCATTGTTGTTGTTGTTGTGTCACGTGATTCCCCGCCGTGTTTATCCCAATGATAAAATGGATATCGAGAAACTGCTAAAACTATAACAATAATTTTATCTCGAATGTCAGCCTCGTGCACGATTCAGAAATTTTGCGTTATTTAAAATATTAAGTATATTGTGATAATAATTTTTTTTTTTTTCAGGAAACTTTTCACTATCTCGATAGAATTTCCCGGAAGCTTTTATTTATAGCGATAGTTTTCTAAACCTGTGGTGCGGCATATTTTTTCCACTCGAAACAGCGGCGTTTGCATGTACGACAAATCAAAGTGTGGTTCAACGATAACACCTGTCTTTGAAAGGGTAGATAAAAATTGTGGAAAAAGACATCATGCTAGTTGCCAGCATTTGCTTCTTTCCTCGCAGTGTATAGAAAAAGCCTTCAAGTTCATTATAAGAAAGTTATCATCTTTTTTATGACTCTCAAATATGGCTTCTGACCAACGTCCTTTTCTCACAAAACAATAAAACTGATTCACTGGGAGTTTTGACTGTCGTGCACGTATCTGTCTAAAACTTCTATAAATCTGTTCACCGAGTCACGTGGTGAATGTGGCTCTGACTCCCCTACCGCGGCAAGTCCTTGTACCATGTCTAGTAGTCCTCTTTCGAGTGTTGGATTCGAGCATCCGGGTATGTACCATGTACGAATCTTTTGTGATCCTGTTGGGAAAAACACAAAATGCTTGGTTATGCGTTTAATTCTAAAGTGTTCTTTTTGTACCCCCACCTTTGAAATGGGGGGGGGGGGTCATATAGTGTTACCCCTGTATATTTATGTATGTATGTATGTATTAGGGGGGAGGGGGTTGGGGAGTTTGTGTTAAGAAGCTGCACGTTTTAGCACGTATCAACACTGTTACAGTGACGTCAGTTCCCAGTGGCGTGACCAGTTTTCATTGAAATTCAGCACTCAGACGGGAATTTCTATTTTGTCAGCGTACTCAAATTTTTAAACAAGAGGGCCAAGATGGCCCTTGATCGCTCACCTGAATTTTTGAGATGACCATAGCGTATTTTTTTTTTGAGGTATTGGAACATTGGAAACCAAATTTATAATTTTGCTAAGCAATTTTCAAAAGGTCACCTGTAAAATTCATTTCGAAATCTGACCATCAGTTTCAAAAAGAAGAATTTTTAAGAATTCTACATTTCTGTATAAGAGCAAGTATCCCCCATCCACAAGAGCCATGTTTCTTCATGGATCAAAATTTACAAACAAGTTTTAAAAAGGGTCACCCAAGGAACATGTCGTAAAATTTCTTTTAAAATCTGACCAGGGGTTTCAGAGAAAGAGAATTTTCAAGAATCTTATCATGTCCATATAGTGCAAGTAGCTCCCATTCACAAGAGCAAGGATCACCCAAGGAACATCTCTGTCAAATTATTTCAAAATCTGACTAGGGGTTTCAGAGAAAAAGAATTTTCAAGAATTTCTTCATTTCCATATAGTGCAAGTAGCCCCCATTCACCAGAGCCATGTTTCTTGACGGATCAAAATTTTGTGAATAAATTTTGAAAAGGGTCATCCAAGGATCATCTCTGTGAAATTATTTCAAAATCTGTCCAGCCTTTTCAGAGAAGAAGAATTTTAAAAATTTTTTTCATTTCCCTATAGTGCAAGTAGCCCCTATTTACCAGAGCCATGTTTCTTGACGGATCAAAATTTCGCGAACAATTTTTGAAAAGGGTCACCCAAGGAACATCCCTGAGAAATTATTTCAAAATCTGACCAGCGGTTTCAGAGAAGAAAAATTTTTAAGAATTTCCTCATTTCCCTATAGTGCAAGTAGCCCCCAATCACCAGAGCCATATTTCTTGACCAATCAAAATTTCGCGAACAATTTTTGAAAAGAGTCACCCAAGGAACAACTCTGTGAAATTATTTCAAAATCTGACCAACGGTTTAAGAGAAGAAGATTTTTTAAGAATTCCTTCATTTCTGTATAGTGCAAGTAGCCCCCATTCACCAGAGCCACATTTTTTGACGGATCAAAATTTCGCGAACAATTCTTGAAAAGGGTCACCCAAGGTACATCCCTGAGAAATTATTTCAAAATCTGACCAGCGGTTTCAGAGAAAAAAAAATTAAGAATTTCCTCATTTCCCTATAGTGCAAGTAGCCCCTATTTACCAGAGCCATGTCCCTATAGTGCAAGTAGCCCCTATTTACCAGAGCCATGTTTCTTGACGGATCAAAATTTCGCGAACAATTTTTGAAAAGGGTCACCCAAGGAACATCCCTGAGAAATTATTTCAAAATCTGACCAGCGGTTTCAGAGAATAAAAATTTTTAAGAATTTCCTCATTTCCCTATAGTGCAAGTAGCCCCCAATCACCAGAGCCATATTTCTTGACCAATCAAAATTTCGCGAACAAATTTTGAAAAGAGTCACCCAAGGAACAACTCTGTGAAATTATTTCAAAATCTGACCAACGGTTTCAGAGAAGAAGATTTTTTAAGAAATCCTTCATTTCTGTATAGTGCAAGTAGCTCCCATTCACCAGAGCCACATTTTTTGACGGATCAAAATTTCACGAACAATTTTTGAAAAGGGTCACCCAAGGAACATATCTGTGAAATTATTTCAAAATCTGACCAGCGGTTTCAGAGGAAAAGATTTTTTAAGAATTCCTTCATTTCTGTATAGTGCAAGTAGCCCCGATTCACCAGAGCCACATTTTTTGACGGATCAAAATTTCACGAACAATTTTTGAAAAGAGTCACCCAAAGAACATATCTGCGAAATAATTTCAAAATCCGACCAGCGGTTTCAGAGGAGAAGATTTTTAAAGAATTTGCTAAAAAATTCCATTTGGTTGCCATGGCAACCAGAGTTTTTGATGGAATCAAATTCTGTGAACAAATTTTAAAGAGGACCTCCCAAGGAACATTCCTGCCAAGTTTGGTCCAAATTGGCCCAGCGGTTTAGGAGGAGTTGATATTTAAAGAATTGTTGACGACGCACGACGGACGACGGACACCCAGTGACCCTAAAAGCTCCCCTTGAGCACGTTGTGTTCAGGTGAGCTAATAAAAAAAGTAAAATTCCCTTAGCAAACGTTGGTTGGAATAGCAGATTTAACACTTTGCAGTATAATAAATTCATTGTTCGGCCAGGGGGCAGGAGACTTGTTCACGGCTGTGGTGAATCATGTCGACCCAAGCCCAGCTCGGGTCGAGATGATTCACCACAGCTGTGAACAAGTTTCCAAGTCCCCTGCCACATGACCGTACAACTAATAATGTAACTAATATTCCTGTAACAAAGACAGATTTTGCTTACATGCAAATCTATGTAGGTCACCGACATAGATCTAATTCCTTTGAAGAAGGACTTCTTTTGAAAGTCTTAGTAGAGTCTATTTGAAACTTTAGAATATTCTATTGGCCAGGGACATTTATTTCCAAATTCCTATAAACTTTTCACTGAACTGTATCTTACCTGAGATTGGGGTCATTTCAACGGAGTAACTTGTTCGCATTTGAATTTGAACTGTTCGCATTAAAATCATGTAAGCGAAACTCCATCCCTAGATCGATCAACCTTATTCGATAAGAAGTGAAAAGGGCCGTGCACCTATAAGCTATTAACCCATTACCACACAATCCCTACTTTTGACGCCCCTGAGAAAGAAGCCTTTAGAAAACATTGTGGGAAAAGGAGAAAATGCTGGCAACCAGCATTTTCTCCTTTTCCCACAATGTTTTCTACCCTTCATAAAACAAACTTCAAATTTTCAGTCACTTTTATTTTGTCGTCTGTAAATGCTTTTCAATTTGGACCAGTCCAAAATATTGTCGTTTGGTAATTTAAGTTTCGAGTATATCCCCTTACCTTTATATTCCTCTATATAGAACCCATCATAGCCGATAGCTGGGGGTGGCCGGGTACCCTCTGTCGGTAGATTGGCTTTAATGAATTGATAATTTTGGCTTGGGCTACGAAATATCCATACAGGATTTGGCATTCCGCTGTACAGAAGCATCACCACCTCGTAGGATGATGTGTCGGTCTGTGCTGAAAGTGAAGAAAATAAAGGCCAGTACTCACTAACCATTTTCACGCTTCTAGTATACCATAGCTCTTTATCAAATGGAAAAAGGTTGTACTCGACCAAACAAAAAACATTTGCAGACAACTTGAATGTGGCTCAAATAATGAATTTTGTCTTTGTGGGAAATGGAGAAAATGCTGGTAACCAGTATTTTCTCCTTTTCCAACAATGTTTTCTTCTCTTACAAAATCAAGTTTCAATTTCTTAGTCACATATATTTTGTCGTCTGTAAATGCTTTCAATTTGGACTAGTCTAACGTAGAATGGTCCTTAGACATGCTAGCATGCACTGACTGCACAGGCTGATCTGAGTCGATAATATTTGTGGACTCATTAACCCATTACCACACAATCCCTACTTTTGACGCCCCTGCGAAGGAAGCCTTATGAAAACACTGTGGGAAAAGGAGAAAATGCTGGTAACCAGCATTTTCTCCTTTTCCCACAGTGTTTTCTACCCTCCCCCGAACAAATTTCTATTTTTCAGTTACCTTTATTTTGTCGTCTGCATTATGCTTTCAATTTGGACCAGTCTAAAATTTTCTTGTGTGGTAAAGAGTTAAACCTTTTTTAACATAGCATTTCATTTATTTGAACGTAACAAGATCTATATAGATATCTATTTCGCGAACAAATCGCATTAGCTACGTCATACTCAGTTTGTCGTCTACAAATTCTCTCATTTGGATTGGGTCTAAAACTTTGACGTCTGGCAAGTCGAGAATGCGGATAAATATCTGTAAAAAAGACAGACAGCGTAAATTTTCCAGCAAATAGGCAAAGGTCCCTTAGAATAAACATGTCTACAGTTTTTTTTTTACCAGTCACAAATTTCTGTTTTATTTGTTATAGTACCAAACAATAGGTCAAAGGCCAGCATATTCCGCTACGCCTTATAGAAATAAGCAAAAACATGAACACGAGTGAAAACATAGTGGCAAAAGGAAAATTCCTCGCCACGAGAAGTTATAATTGGAACACTTACCTATTTTAGGTTGTCGAAGAGAAAACATTTTCCACCACGGACGGGACGGAGGGGATAACATTAACGCTCCGTAAACAGCCTGTTTGGTCTCTGAAAGGATTAGAAAAAAGTATTTTTGTGCAAAAGTACCCAGAAAAAATATTTTGGTGACATCATTAAATCGGCATTAGGACCGATTTTGACTCAAAACTTTTGAGGGCGGACAAAGATGCTGCTTTGAAACATCATAAGGAGGGGTCTATTGTAAAAAATGCTAAATAAAATCCTTCCAGTGGGACTCGAAGCCATGGCCTTCAAAATCATAGTCGGAGATTCTAACAAATAACCATGGCAACAACTGAAAGTTTTTGGAGTACAGAAGTGCGAAATGTATGTATCCCTCCTTGTACATTAACGTCTGTACCGTTACAAACGCGATAGGCAACCTAACCGTAAACACGGCGGGGAATCACGTGACACAACAACAACAACAATGACCGTTATTTGAAAAAATTCCCCAACTTCAGGTAAGAAAATCTTCAATAATTCCGTTAATACGTGACCGATTGGAATTTGGTTTGAAGCAGAGAAGGCGGAAGGACTCCGGGGATTTGCTTGATGTGTTAGATTTTTTAAAAAAACACCTGATAAAAAAGTTATTGACGAGCAAACAAATTTTTTACCCTGGATAATTTGTTTGCTCGTCAATAACTTTTTTATCTCTGCTTCAAACCAAATTCCAATCGGTCACGTATTAACGGAATTATTGAAGATTTTCTTACCTGAAGTTGGGGAATTTTTTCAAATAACGGTCATTGTTGTTGTTGTTGTGTCACGTGATATCCCGCCGTGGTAAAGGTACAATGAAAACCACGATAATTCTTCATGCTTTCCACATGTATTTCTATTCATATTTTCATTTTTAAGCCCCCTTTGTACGCAAATGAAAATTAGCAATCTTTGCCAAGATTTCGGTGATTAAAAAAAAGCCTTCTGATTTTAAGATCCTTGATATGGATGGATGGATGGATGGATTGACCGACTGACCCATCGACCGATCGACCGACCGACCGACTGACTGATTTACCGACTAAATTGTGTTTACAACATTCTTAATGTATATCACGACGACAGCTGATATTACATTTGATACACGCTCTGTGAAAGGGAGCCTAAATGCATCCGCTAAAGGTATGGACCAGGTCAGCCTGTGCAGTCCGTGCAGGCTGAACAGATCTAAACTTTTTGCCTTCAGTAAATTTTCTGCATGTCAAAGGACCCATGTATCTGATGATTCAGTCGACGGTTTGACAAAATGAATTTTATACGTTTATATTTACTTTAACGACTTGCATGATTATCATGAATCATGAAGACACACTAAGCCTCCTTTTGCCACAGCATGGCTTATTAAATTATATAAGTATTCCTTGGTTAAACCAGTACTAGACTAGGGCTCTGAATTGTCTACCATGATAAGCCCAGTGGTTCAAGTGCGGCCCGAAACCGGCCGGACCTCAAGGTTTCGGGCCCTTGTCTTTACCAGTAAGGCACAGTATGAACTTGTATTTGATACAGAAGATATTGATGAGAAAAATCTTTACATTAAATTTGAATGGTCATGAGAATCTAGGACACTGGACAAAAAGCGATCACAATAGCTCCATGAAAACACTCCGATGCTTAGGTGAGATAAAGGTGCACACTGGCAGAAAGGGTGTTATACGGAATGCAGTTAGGGCCATCGCCTATGAATTGCTTGATTTTAAATGCGACACTCGATAGTACGATGACGATAACACTATAGCACGTCGATATTAGTGCGATATGATATCGCGTTATCGTCATCGTGCTATCACGTATCACTATCGCACTTTCACGTTTTCACCATCGTATTATCGCATTATCATCATCGTGCTATCACGTATCACTATCGCACTTTCACGTTTTCACCATCGTATTATCATCATCGTGCTATCACGTATCACTATCGCACTTTCACGTTTTCACGATCGTATTATCGCATTATCATCATCGTGCTATCACTTTATCGTAATCGTCCTATCGAATTATTATTATCGTACTATCGCTTTAGCGTAATCGTAACCACCGTACTACCGAGCATCGCGTATATAATCAATAAATTTCAAAGCTATGGCCAAAATGGTATTCCGTAGTTTAATGCATTTCCATGATGCTTTATTATGGTGGCTTATTTCTGCCACGAGATACGAGATAGCTATCATGATAACTTTTTAAAGGCAATCGCGATAAATTAAAGTTTCCTGGAAATTTTAACGAGGTAGTAAAAAGTTTCCTGGAAAGATTATCACGATAGACTTAATATTTTAACGTAAAACTTCAGAATCGTGCACGAAGCTGACATTCGAGATAAAATGAAAGCTCCATCCGTTTCTCGATAGAAAATTCATCATTTGGATGAACTCGGTAGTTTTTGACTTCACAAGATTGTAATAAGTAACAAGAGGGCCAAGATGGCCCTGGATCGCTCACCTGATTCTTTTAGAGGATCATAGCCAATCTTTTCAAAATCTGATCAGACATTTCAGAGAAGAAGAATGTTTAAGAATTTCTTCATGTCTGTAAAGTGTAAAGAGTCCATAGCCATCAGAGCCATGTTTCTTGATAGATCAAAATTTCATGAAAAATTTTTGAAAAGGGTCAGCCAAGAAACATTTCTGTGAAATTATTTCAAAATCTGATCAGCCGTCTCAGAGAAAAAAAGAATTTTTAAGAATTTCCTCATTAGCATATATTGCAATTAGCCCCCATTCACCAGAGCCATGTTTCCTGACAGATCAAAATTTCGCGAACAATTTTTTAAAATGATCACCCGAAGAACATCTTTGTGAAATTCTTTCAAATTCTGACCAGCAGTTTCAGAGAAGAAAAAATTTTAACAATTTCTTCATTTCCCTATAGTGCAATTAGCCCCCATTCATCAGAGCCATTTTTCTTGATAGATCAAAATTTCGCAAACAAATTTTGAAAAGGGTCACCCAAAAACATCTCTGAACTTATTTTTAACTATGATCGCCAGTTTCAGAGAAGAAAAAAATTTTAAGAATTTCTTCATTTCCTTAAAGAGCAAGTAGCCCCCATTCACCAGAGCCATGTTTCTTGGCAGACCAAAATTTCGCGAACAGTTTTGAAAGGGTCGCCCAAAGAAGATCTCTGTGAAATTATTTTAAAATCTGACCAGCGGTTTCAGAGAAGAATTTTTTTTAAAAAAATTCTTCATTTCCCTATAGTGCAAGAAGCCCACATTCCCCAGGGCCACATTTCTAGACAGATCAAAATTTTTGAAAAGGGTCACCCAAGGAACATCGCTGTGAAATTATTTCAAAATGTGACCAGCGGTTTCAGAGCAGAAGATTTTTAAAGAATTTCCTAGAAATTCCATTTGGTTGCCATGGCAACCACATTTTTTGACGAATCAAATTCTGTGAATAGTTTTCAAAGAGGACCTCCGAAGAAACATACAAGCCAAGTTTGGTCCAAATTGGCCCAGTGGTTTAGGAGGAGTCTGTGTTTAAAGAATTGTTGGCCACGCACTGACGCACGACGGACGACGGACCCGGGTGATCCTAAAAGCTCCCCCTTGAGCACGTTGTGCTCAGGTGAGCTAAAAATTCGAATAATTTACTGTAGCTATTACTGTTGATTGACTGATTAATTTTGACAAGACACGAAATGAACAGAAGTATGTTAAACACAAAGACGACTCGAAATGGTTCCTTCTAAGAACTTTTAAATCAGTCGGAGAAAATAAGAATCCGTAAGGTTGTAGACGAAGATGTTCCGAAACCGTATCTAATTATAGGTACCGTGAATGTCAGATGTGGGCATGTAAGCAAAACGAAATCTTGATAACAGTTAGAATTATCGCGATACGTTCATCTTGAAAATTTTTACGATCTAGATAGTATTTCCAGAAAACGTTTTGTCACGAGAGCTCTGTCAAATTATCGAATAGCTAACTCGTATCTCGCGCCAGAAATATACCGCCATACTTTATACCGAGAATAAACCTAAAAAATATGGATCCATTAAAGTCCCTTTTTTTCTGACAACCGATCAAATTCACGTAGTAAACTAGTCCTTCGATATACAGAAAATTAGCGGACCAAAACGGTCTGACCCAGGTGAGCCTGCAAGTGATACTTTTTGAAGATGCATACAAAACCGTTTTCACAAAACATACACAGAACCATTATCATTGTCGTAAGAGAAACCTTATCCACGGGTGGTAAACGGGGCAACTAGTCTCAATAATGAGACGCTCCGGTGATCTGTTTCATATTTGGACATTTACTGTACACCGTCCCCATTATCTCTCGCTAGATGACATTCTATAAATACTTATCTATCTAATTTGGGAATCCTGGGTACAGAACCGAATCACTTTCCTACGGGATAACCGTTACTTTGAATTTCAAACTAAAATAAACATTTACTCAATAAAACGCTACCTATTGCAATTCAATCAGCTATGATCAGCAGTATAGAGAAATCTGGAGCTAAAGCAGGTCTCATTTCTCCTCAAACGTATTGATAAAAGATATTTTCTACATTACTACTTTATAGAGCGTAATGTTACAGTCTGTCCGCTTTTGGGGCTAGTGATGCGTCATATTAGACAGTCGAATCTTCGAAGAATATGACATGCGCAGACAACGTCTCTGAAAGGATAGTAAAAACTGGAAGAAATTCTTCAGTCATACATGCCCGAAGTCGTAAAAGATGCACCGGTCATATTATTCGAACATTCGACCTGTCTGCTTTGAGGCGTCACTGATCCCATTAATATGTTAGTGAAAATTAGGGCTTATATCGGAGCTTTTACCCAAGCCAGGGGCTGATTATCTCCCGCTAGACGGCATTCGACAAATACTCATCTATCTGATTTGGGAATCCTGGGTACGGAACCGGACTACTTTACTACGCGACAACTTTGACTTTCAAACTAAACTAAATATTTTCTCAATAAAACGCTACCTGGTGCGATTTATTCGGCTATGATCAGCTGTTTAGCTGGAGCTAAAATAGGCCTGATTTTTCCTCAAACATATTGAAAAAAGCCATTTTCTCCATTGCTACTTTACAGCGCATATTACTACTATCTCTCCAATATAAATATATTCATATTGCTTAATCATTCAGTGGTTCCGCCCGCGTGGCTCAGTGGTGAGCTTGTCGCACTCATGACCCGATAGTCGTGAGTTCTATCTTTGGTAGGGGCAAACTTTCTTTCCGGCGTATTTTCGCCTCTCACCTCTGCAGAAGCATGTGAGAAAAGTAGTCGGTGGCTTTGGAAAGAAAAGTTGTCTTAGTACTGGTGTGAGAACGTTAGGAAACACATGTGCGTCATCGATCGCCATGATATGACCTTAGCTGTTAAAGTGGTGTTAAACTCCAATACAACCAACCAACTAATAATCATTCAGTGACGACCGATTACAGTGCTTACAGCACTTTGATTGGAGCTAGTTGCCCCGTTTACCAACCGGCGTGTTATCACAGCGATGAATCAAATACTCTTTAAGAGTTCCAGATAGAGGGAGTATTTTATTTCAAAATTAAAAAAATAATAATACACGTAATTCTCTACTAAACCCTATGCTACGGGTACTCATTAGAATCGTCTCATTGAGACGGTTCTAATGAGTACCCACAACATAGGATTTGGAAGAGAAATAATGGATTTAGAATACCATGACTACTTCTTATCTGGAGCTCTGCAGTCTCTTTGGTGTTTAACATAGAGACCCAAATTAGGTCCTTTTCATCTGTCTATTTCACTTTAAAACCCTGCAGTGTGTACCTACAGTCAGATTGCACGGTTTGTGCAGTCTGATTTTTATCATCACTTTCTGCAAACTACGCTATTATGTCATAACAACAGTTAAGAAACTCACAACTCTGCGACTAATTCTACCACAATCTACACGAGGATTCGACTTTACACAATTCTGTAATGTCTGCCGATTTTGTGTCTGGATCCAGCTCTTCAGAAAATATGAGAATACGCAGAAATCAAAGTACTTACTTGATAAATCGATACACTACGCGGCATTTCAGACGTTTTCCGTTGTCTGCGCATGTCATATTCTTCGAAGATAGAATGCCATCTAGCGGGAGATAATGGACGTTTTCATATTGAAACCGTTTGAAGACGAAAAATTGAATTTGGGCCCGAAATAATCGGATTCGTGTTTGTCACGTAATACAATTTGGTGGGAAAGGAAACTGGCAACGCTTATAGGAAAACTCCCCGGCTTCATTTCGAATGTCAGCCCCGATTTTGTTTCGTGATCGTGATCGTTTCTTCTCTGCCGTTTCAGCGGCCGTTCTTACATGCTTTTGGACATTTGAAAAAATTAACAGCTCATCTTTCAGCCAGATGTCTATTATTTGCTTGTCAGCTATTAACCCTTTGGCTGCTAAGCCCGACTGACTGACCATTTACGGACAGTGTAGATCAAGATCAGACTGCACAGAACGTGCAGTCTGATCTTGGATCCACACCGTCCGATAAGGAGATATTATTCCTCGAAACATAACTTTGAAATGGCAACATTTGTTTTTTCTCAGAAACACAGCAACGTTCTCTCATTACCAGACGAAGAAGTGTTTGACTAATTCGTGGTGAAACTATTTTTGCAGACGACCAACTGAAAGTTGCTCAAGTGACAAAAATGTCTCTGAAACATTATCTCCCGCTAGATGGCATTTTGTAAATACTCATCTATCTAATTTGGGCATCCTGGATACTGAACGTATAACCACTTTCCTACGCGACAACCGTTACTTTGAATTTCAAGCTAAAATAAACATTTACTCAATAAAACGTTACCTAGTGCAATTCACTCAGCAGTTTAGAGAAATCTGGAGCTAAAGCAGGTCTCATTTCTCCTCAAACGTATTGATAAAAGCTATTTTCTACATTACTACTTTATAGAGCGTAATATTACAGTCTGTCCGCTTTTGGGGCTAGTGATACGTCATATTAGACAGTCCAATCTTCGAAGAATATGACGTGCGTAGACAACGTCTCTGAAAGGATAGTAAAAACTGGAAGAAATTCTTCAGTCATACACGCCCGAAGTCGTAAAAGATGCACCGGTCATATTCTTCAAACATTCGACCTGTCTGCTATGAGGCGTCACTGATCCCATATGTTAGTGAAAATTAGGGCTTACATCGGAGCTTTTACCCAAGCATGTAGGGCCAGGGGCTCATTATCCCCCGCTAGATGGCATTCGACAAATACTCATCTATCTGATTGGGGCATCCTGGGTACGAAACCGGACTACTTTACTACGCGACAACTTTGAATTTCAAACTAAAATAAACATTTACTCAATAAAATGCTACCTGGTGCGATTCATTCACCTATGATCAGCTGTTTAGCGGGAGCTAAAATAGGCCTGATTTTTCCTCAAACATATTGATAAAAGCCATTTTCTCCATTGCTACTTTACAGCGCGTATTACTACTATCTCTCCAATATCGGGGAGAGTGATGCATCATATAAGACCGGTCGAATCTTTGAAGAATATGAAATGCGCAGACAACGTGTAGGGGCTGTTTTGATGAATGGCCGGTGCAAATGTTACACGCTAGATGATCATAGTGAACGAGTGGCACAAGGTAGTTTTTGTGGTATTTGTCGAAGACAATACCATTACCTCTGTAGTTGGCTCAGAAAGTAGTCCGTCAATACGTGATATTTTCGTCACATGACAATAACTCAAAATGGCGACACAAACGCCGGTGAAAGAAAGACCAGTATCGATTGTTTCGTGTGCTGTTCAAACAGCATGGGACCAATCAGACTTAGTAGTAGGAAATGTAAAAAAGAGGGATTTTCTGAAAAGCCTTAATTCTTAAAGGTGGCCCTTTAGATTCTGAGATTACAATTTTACAAAAATACAAAAAAAAATCATCCGTATACTCCCAAAGCCCTTCAATTTACATTTATAAAAACCCAGCAGTCGAAAACCATCCGACAACAAGAGAAATTAGAGATTTACTACGGCCCAGGTCGACACCGACGGGAAACACGTTCTATTTTTACATGAGCAACTCGCTCGTTTACATACCGGAAATACACCGACGAAACTTCAAGCATAGCGTCCGAAGACGATCTTATGAAAAATAATTACTTGTCTGTTATGCTATGGAATTTAAGCGTCATTAGGCACGTGCTTTTATTCTCACAATGTTTTTTTTTATATATTTGGCGCGAAATCTAAAAATAGCTTAAGAGGCTACAGGTCTATCCTTTTAAGGGAATACCATCAAAAAAATTCTTTTTGTAATTTTATGGTTCTTAATTATCGATGATTGGTATTAGTTTTTTTCATATAAATTTCAATAATATACATTTTTTTAATTTAGTTAGAATTTAAGGACATTTCAAAGTCATATTTAACCCTGTATTTGATACAGCAGATTATCCATTACCAACAACGGAAGATGTGTCCTTAAAATTAGATTGGCAATAAAACTTTAAAGAAATTGAAAAAAATGTACATGTATACGTCGCAGGCCAGATCAGAATCTAGGCAGATCTGGAATCTGCCTGGACCAAATTAGAATTATAATTTTGTGTAGACCAAAATATATTTTTTCCCAATTTTTTATTCTTTTTTATTCACGTGTGTTTATAACTGAGATTCTCTGTTTTCCACATTGCTTTTTCTTTTCTAAAGTGTGAAAAATTAAAAAAAAAAAATCTTACTCAGAATTTCTGTTTAAAACTTTATGTTGGTGTTTAAGTTAACTCTTTACCAGACAATCCCTGGTTTTCACGACCCTGAGAAAGAAGCCCTTTGAAATCATTGTGGGGAAAGGAGAAAATGCTGGTAACCAGTTTTTTCTGTTTTCTACCCTGCTGGAAACAAATTTCAATTTTTGAGTTACGGTTATCTTGTTGTCTGCAAGTGGTTTCAATTTGGACCAGTCTAAAATTTTGTTTTTTTGGGAAAGGGTTAAATAAGATGGTTTATATGTCGTTGCACCATATTAAACAAGAAAATATTCCAGTTTGGTCTAGGCAGATTGTGGAGTTGCCTAGCCAAACTGGAACCTTATTTTGGTCTGGGCAGAATTCTAGTTTGGTCTAGGCAGATTCCATACTTGCCTATATTCCAGTTTAGACTATAAAAGCAAATTTCTACCATCACCTTCTATAAGTACTTTCAGTACTTTGATTCCCTCTGTCTTAACGCGTCCTCGTTTTAGACACACCCCCATCTAGCGGGAGATAATGGGCGCACTTGATTCGTCCGTTCCAGAACGTCACACCACCCCGCTTGGAATCAAGTAGGGTGCAATGTAACAGAACGTTGCACCAGTTCGATAACGAATCAAGTATGCAACTGTCCTAGGGAATCGGTGTAGTGTTCTGGTGTGTTACACTAAAACCAAATCAAGGAGGGTACAAAAATAAACTAAGATGGCGGTGACCATTCCATTGCTAGCTCTTGAACTATTTCGTGGCGAAGATTCTGAAAGACGCAATATTAAATCTTCAGAAGACGATTTTCTTCCATTTGTAGCTGTTCCAGCTCTTGTCACTACCCTGTAATAGCTCCTTTTTTACATTCTAACTTCTTTAATCGTGAAATTAGTATAAACAAGTATTCGATTTCCAAAACTTTCGCCAATATCCACAATGAAGTATTATTGAATTGGCATTATTACTGTATTACTGACATGACTGAATAAGAAAACCTCAGCTCAGCAGTCAGCATATAGTTCACAGATCAATAGATCTATTGTGCATATTTTTCTTGTTTATAGCGCAGAGTTTTGTTTTATCCCAAACAGGTTCCTTTTTGCCTTTTTTTAAAGCGTTGTCCTTCTCAATATTCTATATTTCAGGGCCAGGTACCCTAAAACAAGGATTACCTCCTACGTAGAAAATGTTGTCCCCAGATATGTATTGGATGACTTCAAACGTTTCTTTAGGATGAGAAGGAACACTTTTGAACACTTTTGTAACGTACTACATGGTACAGATGAATTTCACGTTCAAGAAGGAGGTAGACCTGGAATTACTTTAGAGAAACAATCATTGGTCTTTCTGTGGTATTTGGGATCACTTGATACATTGATCCAAATTGCGGACAGATTTGGGATTACAGAATTCTCTGTCATTGAAATAAGAAGGAGAATGACAAGGGCATTGTGTAAACTAAAGAGTGCGTATATTCGTTGGCCAACAGGACACGTGAGACAAGAAAACATTGTTAACTTTAAGTTTCCAAACACAGTTGGTGCACTGGACGGTACACATATCAGAATACAAGCTCCAAGGGATAACCCTGGTGCATACTATAACAGAAAGGGATTTCACTCAATTGTTCTGCAAGCTGTTTGCCAGTATGATATGCAATTCACAGACTGCTATGTTGGTTGGCCTGGTAGTGTACATGATGCTAGAGTTTTGAGAAACTCTGAATTGTGGGAAAAAGGACTTGAATGGTGTGGCAATGCACACGTTATCGCAGATGCTGCTTACCCTCTGAGAAGGTGGCTGATGACGCCATACAGGAATACTGGTAATTTGACACAGCAGCAAATGAATTTCAATAGGAAACTATCAGCAGCACGTGTTATCATTGAACGCACATTTGGACTCTTCAAGGGGCGATTTAGACGCATGCAGTTCTTAAATTTGAATGATCTTTTAGAAGATGTGGATCTAATAATGTCAACTTGTGTGACTCATAATATCTGTATCATAAGAGCCGACCTTCTAGAGGACTTTGTAGAAGAAGAGCTGAATGGACCTGCTTTGGCTGGCATGAGAATCATTGAAAACAATGCAGAAGGTGCTCTTAAACGGGATGCAATAGCTCGTACACTTCCACTGCAGTAACTTGAATGAATTATGGCCAAACAATGTGTGTGCTGCATAATAAAAATTACAGTTTAGCCCTTCTGCATTATTATTACCTTATATTTACCATCAGAATAAGTAGTATAGAGCCTGATCAGATGGCTTCTGCAGATATACTTCGACATAACCAGGCCCCGAGGTTATAAAACTTTTTTCGTGCTCAACTCAGTTGAGCATGAAATTAAAACTGCTCATAAATTTAAAAATATCCAGAAATACAGCCTTTATAGGGTTCAGATAGAGCAAGAAGAGCATTTATCCGGCATATAAATGTTAAAATGCTAACAATCGTTGGCATTTTAACATTTATAGGCAGGATAAATTTCATGCTCAGTTGAGTTGAGCATGAAAAAAGTTTTATAACCTCGGGGCCAGATCATAAATGGACCTGTCAACCAGAGTACCAATGTGCCTGTCAATGCTCACCTGATGTCTGACACAAACCAAAATTTGCAAAATTTGACACATCATTTAAACTGGCAAAGGAAAGAGTCATCATTTATATAAATTTTGTAGAGCAAGAGTGGTTGATGTTCCATGACAGATCACAGGACATTTGGTCCGAGTCCCAAGGTTATAAAACTTTTTTTTTCAATCTCAACTCAGCTGAGTGTGAAATTTATCTTGCTCATAAATGTTAGAAATGTAAACAATCGTTAGTATTTTAACATTTATGAGCATAATAAATGACTGTATTAAGGAATTGAAGCCCGATTTTTCAATTGATGTTGGCTATTTCAGTATTTAGAGGCAATTGAAAGTCCATGCTCAGCTGAGTTGAGCATGAAAAAGAGTTATATAACCTCGTGGTCTGGAGATTTTTTACGGTTTGTCGGTTTGTACTATATATGGGCTTGACAGCCATCTCTGTCATGTGACCTTACTTATATATTTCCTTGTGCCTAAAGGCTTATGAAATCTGATTAAAAATGGCCAAGTGTTTTAATTTTTATATGTAATTGAGCTTGAGTCGGTCAAGAAATGACCTTGTCCTTGTATACTCACATAACTTCATTTACTCAGTTAGTTGTCTTTCAATACAAAAACATATCAAGTTTTGTGAAAGTCTGTCTCTACTTCCAGAAGTTTTTGAAGAGTTTTACCATATATGGGCATGGCTAATATCTAGATCATCTGACATAAACCATTTAGATACACTTTTGTTCCCCCTTCCCAAGGCTTCACATGAAACTGGCCAAGCAGTTTCACAGATCTTTGAAAATGGTGGATGATGACAGACGGATGCCAGATAATGCCTAAACTCTCTTGCCTCTGGTCGGGTCGACTAGGATTTAAATATTTTTCTTATGCTCTGGTATTTCAGAGTTGGCATTACTGTCGAGACATCGTTTCTGCTTCATAACAGGGTGTATTTCTTTCTGTGATGTTTCATTAGGGAGCAACCATTTGATTTTAGGGGGGAGGGCTGGGGGTGGGGCTGGAAGATTTTTCGAAAAAAAATTCCATGACCCAATTTTCACAGAAAAAAATAGCCAGGACAGGGCAAATTCTATTGTACGCTCTGTATTATATTTAAGTAAAAAGACAGGACTGTGTCGCGATGAAAAAAGTTTCCAGGCCTGAAAAAACTCTTCCAGCCACCCCCCCCCATTTAAATTCAAATGGTCGCTCCATTAAGGAGGTAGGAAGTTTCTGTGAAAAACCATTCAATTTTCATCCTTGAATCACAACAGACTAAAAGAGATGATTGGGTCCTGTAAAATTGATAGTAAATTCTTTACTGACCATTCAAAGGTGGTGCTGCTGTGATTTATCTATGTTTACTGAAGTTTGTTTGCTTCTTCGTCGTTTAACATCCCAGTCAACATTTCTCAGGCATGTCGGAACTGAGCCACCACTCTCTGGGTATTAATAACCAGTACTAGGAGAAGTTAGTGTGCCTTGCTTAAGGACGCAACTTGGCGCCGGTGAGGTTCGAACCCCCTGAATTCGCGATCCGCAGTCTGATGCTCTACCACTAAAACACTGCGCTCCCCACTTCACTGTTGTGCATGGCAGATTTGTTAGCTAGCTGGATGACCATCTAACTGGAAAAGAGCTGATCATTTGCCCTTCAAATATATAACTAAATTTTCTAAGGCAACTTGTGTTGTCTGTTTCTTTCTCGCTTGGTGTCTAAATTGGAGTTTTAACTTTATTTTGTCAATGCCTTTTTTCTTACTTTGGCCGTATTATAAATAATAAGAAGATAATATCAACTTTAATTAACTTTATTGTTTGATTTACCGTATTTTCCTCCATAATTTACAACTAAGAATTTTGATATTGTGATTTATTATCAATAAACATATGATCATTATGCACCGGTTAGCAGAAAAAATGACTAGATCATCACAACAAACTGTTGGAACATAATATTACACCCTAGGTAACTTCATTCTATCCCTCTCTGTTTCTGAGAGTGTGTATTGCTTTGTGAACTGACATTTAACACATTCCATTTGGGATAACCCTTTAGGGGTATCGGAGCAAACAGTTCGAATCTCAGATCAGGCCACATGTTTGTGTGGCGTGTATTTGCGACTTGATCTAAGATACAAACTGTTTGCCACCTAGAGTTAATTTCTGCAAGTATTGTTATAATATTTTTATTTTTGATGCAGACACCAGACAGGATCCCAAATGCAATGGATTAATGAGACCAAATGCAACATGATTAGACAGGTTTTTCAGCTAAAATTAAAACCATACTTGTGAAATGCAGATATCTCTCCTTGACATATGTTCAGTAAAATAAACAAATCTGTGCTTGCAGACCAACTAAAATTGTAAATAAAACTAACTACATGAATAGAACAATCTGTAGACTTTCTGGCAAAGGCTTCACACACATTTTTTGCTAAAAATTAAAATCATACTTCTGAATCAAGAGATATCTCTTCTTGACATTCAGACACAGTAAAATAAAATATGAACTAGAGGCGCTTGAGCGCCTGTATCCCTCCACAGGCCTGATTTTTCTGTTCCTGTGAAGAGAAGTTTTTAACAATTACCATTCATTCCTGCATTTTAGGTCACTAAAGAAAAAAGCTATGAAAAACATTGTGAGAAAAGAAGAAAATAAAAGTAACCTGCATTTTCTTAGTTTTACATAATAATGTCTACCCTTTTTGATATAAGTTTTAATAATTTGAAAATTTATTATGTTGTCTGCAACATCTTTCAGTTATGGCCAGTTATAAAAATTTTGTCTTCTGGTTATAGTTAACTCATTACCAAACGACAAAATTTTAGGGTTTTCCAAATGGAAAGCATTTGTAGATGAAAAAATAAAAGCAACTGAAAATTTGATGTTTTGTGAAGGGTAGATAACATTGTGGGAAAAGGTTACCAGCATTTTCTCCTTTTCCCACAATGTTTTCTAAAGTCTTCTTTGTCAGGGATCAGTTTGACTGGATAACAAAATGCCTTATCACAACAGTAAAGCCCTGTCCCTCTATGTACCAGGTCACCAGTAGGTAAACAAACCTTTACCAGAACTAATCAAAGTGCAGAGGTTCTCTTGTTTTATATGAAAAGGATTATAGATTATGTAAAGCAACCATCTTTAACTCTTTACCAAACGACAAAATTTGGGATGTGACCAAACTGAAAGCATTTGCAGACAACAAATTAAACATTGATGAAATGATGATTTCTCTCTTTGATAATGAAATGATGATTTCTCTCTTTGATAGAGTAGAAAACACTGAGGGAAAAGGAGAAAATGCTGATTACCAGCATTTTCTCCTTTTCCAAGAGTGTTTTCCAAAAACTTCTTCTTTAGAGTAGTTAAAAGTCAGGATTGTATGGTAAAGACTTACCACCATAGGAACTAACCTGCAATACAACAATGAAATCAAAACAAGTCGTTTGAAGGAAGAAATTTTTCAAAGATTTTACTTTATACCATAAAAGGAAAATGAATCTTCCATAAAAGCCATGTTTTTTGACGGATCTTTTTTTTTAAGGAATTCTGTAGACCTCTATCTAAGGAACACTCCTGCAAAAAAATAATGCTATCCAATTAGCGGTTTGGGAGGAGAAGATTTTTAAAGGTTTTTTACTTTGGTTGCCATGGCAACCAGAATTATTCATGGAACACGATTATTTGAAGGAATTTGAAAGAGGACCACCTAAGGAACATTCCTGTGAAATTTGGTAAAAATCCAGTCAATAGTTTCTGAGGAGAAGTTTTTTAAAGAAAAAGTTTACGGACGCACGCACACACGGAGGAACGGACGGACGGATGCACGACAGACACAATGCCATGACAAAAGCTCGCTGGCCTTCGGCCAGTGGAGCTAAAAATACTATGGCAAGCCATTTTACTATTTATTATGGAATGTAGATATTTATTATATCAGATATCTCATATATTATATATCTTATATATTAGATAAGATATCATATATATATAAGATATCTTATTTATCAATAAAGATATGTAATATATGATATAAGATATCTTATATCCTAAATAAGATATCTGATATAGGATATAAGATATCTCATGTACAATATAAGATATCTCATATGGGATACAAGATATTTTATATATTATATAAGATATCTTATTTGACATATCAGATATCTTATAAAGCATATTAGCTACCTTAAATAACATATCAGATGTCATATATTATATAAGATATCTTATATCACGTATAAGATATAGAGGATATCAGATATCTTATATCATAAATAAGATATCTCATATCCTAAATATATATCTTATATCCTTTATATGATATCTTATTTAATTCTGCTATTTAGATATCTGATATATAAGGTGCCTTATATGTGAAATAAGATATATGTTAAATAAGATATCTGACATATCAATTAGGATATCTTATTTACCCAAACAGATAACATATCTAATATGTTAAATAAGATATCTGATATGCTATATTAGATATCTGATATGCTATATACGCTATCTTTTTTATCATATAAGGTATGTATTATATCAGATTTCTGAATTGCAGAATTATATAAGATATCTTATATAGGATATAAGATTACTACTTTAGGATATAAGATATCTTATTTATGATATAAGATATATTATATCCTATATAAGATATCATATCTCTTAAAGTAGATATCTTGTATCCTAAAGGAACAAATTGTAGTTTAGAAGAGCCACATCAAAGTGCTACTTATGAGTATCCACAAAAAATGTGTCATTGAGAAATATGAAAACTATTCCAAAATTATCACCAAATATTCCTCCTCTTACCAACTCAACCAATGAATAATTTTTTTTTCTAAGAAATTAAACGTCAAACACCTTTATTTTGTCTTTAATTTGAACTCTGCATATTGGGCATACAGTTAACTTTTTCATACAGGTTTCACAAAATCCATAATGCCTGCATGGTATGAAGATGTGGTCTTTTGGGTTTTCCATGCAAATGTGACACAGACCTGAAACTAATTATAGCCATATGAAGGCAAAACATTGTGAAATTTGATGCAATAAAGCTGCAATGTCTGTAATTTTGACACCTTTAAATCCTCTTGAATAATATAGAATTTTACCCAAAACATAGTATTAAGCTTACATGCCAACTCAAAAAAAAAGAACATTTTTTTTTTTTATTTTGGAGTGTAAGAAACGATGGCAAATTATTGTTTTGGGTCCAAGATTAAATCTATAACTTGTAATCAGCAGTCGCATGGCTAATGGCTGAGTTCATAAGCATTTCAGACCTTATTGGAATAATTCAAACTATAATGGGCCCAAGTCACAGATGCTACATGTACATTCCAAGTTTCACCTACTGCTTCTGGAGAAGATTTTGTGTATTTGTGAGCAGTGCGGCCATCTTGAGCACATGACCCAGATTTTGCAAACAAACTTTCATTCCCCCTACCCATGGATGCTCCATATAAACTTTGACTGTCATCCGCCAAGCAGTTTCAGAGAATAAGATCTTTAAAAAGTGTGGACGGACGGGTAGACGACAGACCATGGATATACTTTAAGCTCACCATATGAGCCTAATGGCTCAGGTGACCTAAAAAAGAAAAGCACCAGACTCTTTCTTTCGTGAAACAACAAAAGGCAATTATGACTAGAATTTGGCTGCAAATTGCTAGGGTATTTCAATTTCACAAAAAATATTTACACTATTAAATCTGCTCTTTTTCTGGAGCTGAGTATGACAGAAAATGATATGAAGAGGATACTGTACAAGTCTGATGAGACAGATGACTTAAAACATGTTTGGCTCTATGTATTGCTTTTTTCAATGACATACAGGGAGTCTTTTAAACTCTTGTTTTAAGGGTATTATTTGAGCTGTCCCAGATGCATCTTACTTATCTTTAAAAGCATTAATAAGTTCCTTGAAAATACCAATTCTCTCATTATGCATCCTTTCTTGTCTATTACACTCCTCTTCATATCTTTTTTCTTGTTTTTCTGCATAATCTTTGAGAAATGAAACTACTTCAGAAACTTGTGTGTGCCTAGACTTTACGTGGATCTCTTCTTTATTTGATTCCTGATCACCTGTGCACTTCCTTTTCATTCCTTTCTTTTCATTTTTTTCCTTACCTTCCTCAGATATAGAGGAAGACGAGCTGGCTGTAGCTAGTGGTGTTATATTTGGCCTTGTTTTCAATATTGCATCAAGCTCACTTTGAAATGGATGCGTCTTCCGATCATTACCAGATTTATTATTGTGGTCTTCGATTTCTTTATACGATCTTTTCAAAGACTTCCATTTGTTGGCAGCCTGCTGGTCTGTGCACTTCATCCCCAGCTCCTTAGCCAGTGCTGTGGCAATGTCTTTAAACATTTGATTCATCTTCATTTTGCCCGAGTTGACCTGTTTTATTTTTTCACAAATCTGTGCTATTAGTAGAGAAGTAGCGGATTTGGTCCAGTACACTGATTCAGGTTCATTGACAGGACTTTCAGTTGAACCTGGAACATAAAATATGTACGAAGATATAAAGATTAAAGTATTCTCCTATCTGTTTTTTGTGACCCGTAATTACCCAGCCTATATTGAGCTGATCAAATAAACTGAGCCTGAGGATCCTGGGAGAAATACCCTACTAAACCTGGTGCAAACTTAAAACATCCTAATGCCCCACCCCCAATCACCACCACCTGGATAAACATTTATTATATCATTTGATATGTATATGCTACATTACTTTAGAAGACTTCCCATGTAATTAGTGTTCAGATAATAATATTTTTTTTTTAATAAAATTATTTTTATATAAAATTAAAGTTGTTGTGGTACACATGAAATGCAAAATTGGTGCAAATATTGATAAATGAACAAACAGGTAGAAAACCAAACGTTATACAAGAGGTCTCGCATGTGCACTGTGGCAACTGTGATGGAAAACAACTTACAGTCTGACTGATCAGAATTTTCTTTTGGCAGCAATGGCTCGGTACACTCGTGCTGTGCATATGCTCCGCTGTCACAGAACCACATTTTACAAACGTCACACTGGAAGCCAGTTCTTCTATCACCTGTTCTTCTGTTTAGGTCAGCTGTTGTTTCACTTGATGTCAATGAAAGTACTGCAGGTAGCTGCTGAGCTGAAATGTAAGAAAGAAGAAAGAGATCATTCATCAACTAGAATTGTCAGAGAATCTGACTATAGCCCGGCTTCAGCACTGTTTGTGTAATAAAGGTATTGAACAGAAATGAAATTCAGACGTCAATCAAGGGCCATAACTGTTTGAAAGTTGCGAAAAATGATGCGCAACAATCCCAAGCTAGATCTTGTCAATGTTGATGTATATACAAAATCTCGTCAAATTCTGTCCATTCATTTTCAAGATATTAAGCGGAAACAATATTCTGATGTCAATCAAGGGCCATAACTCTGTTTTAAATTTGGGAAAAATGGCGCCTAACAATCCCAAGCTAGATCTTGTCCAATTCTGTCCATTCATTCTTAAGATACTGAGCGGAAACAAAATTCTGTTGTCAATCAAGGGTCAGAACTCTGTTACAAATTTGCGAAAAACGACTAGTAACAATCCCAAGCTAAATCTTGTCAATGTTGATGTGCATACAAAATTTGGTCAAATTCTGTCCATTCATTCTCAAGATATTGAGCGGAAACGAAATTCTGACGTCAATCAAGGGCCATAAATCTGTTACAAATTTGCGAAAAATGACGCCAAAATCCCAAGCTAGATCTTGTCAATGTTGATGTGCATACAAAATTTGATCAAATTCTGCCCATTCATTCTCAAGGTATTGAGCGCAAACGAAATTCTGTCGTCAATCAAAGGCCATAACTCTGTTACAAATTTGCAAAAAATGACGCCTAACAATCCCAAGCTAGACCTTGTCAATGTTGGTGTGCATACAAAATTTTGTCAAATTCTGTCTATTCATTCTCAAGGTATTGAGCGGAAACGAAATTCCGACGTCAATCAAGAGCAATAACTCTGTTACAAATTTGCGAAAAATGACGGGTAACAAACCCAAGCTAGATCTTGTCAATATTGATGTGCATACAAAATTTGGTCAAATTCCACCCATTCATTATCAAGGTATTGAGCAGAAACTGCGACTACAGATTTTCGGAAGGACAGGGTGAATCCAGTATAGCTCCACTTTTTCACAGCGGGGCTATAATAATTACACAGCTCTCACGAATTTATAAACCGATAAAACGCTGCTGTTTGTTCTGGATATGTTTTAATAAATGTTGGAATACATGTTGAAATGGAAAGTGTAAGGAAAAATCATTGCATTCTTCGGAAACATGCTGTGAAAAGATAGCTACACAGACCTGTGAAAAATTTGGTCAAAATTGACAGGTCATCGGGAATAATTGGAATTATTTTCATGGTGCAGGTAAGATTTCAAAATTTGCTTTCGCACACAGAAAGAGGAATGGACACTAAAACCATGCAAAAGATTTGTTTTTAAGGGGACGCCGATGTCAATATCTAATACTTTTTCCAATTCCGGGTCAGGTGCTCCTATTGTCATGAACTAGACAACACTGGTAAGATTTAAGGGGCCGCCGATGTCAAAATCTAATACTTGTCTCAAAATTTACCAGTACAAAGGAAAATGGTGATGTTGCCGGGAATAAGATACGAAACCACCTTGTTGCCATTGATGAAGATCTTTACTTACAAAGAGGTATTGGAAGACGAGACCACCAATATCGCCAGTTGAGAGCAGACAAAGACTATATACGCTTTTCCTTCTTTCCCAGGACAGTAATACAATGGAACCAGCTCCCAAGTCAAATCTGCCTGGCAGAGTCGCTCGATACCTTCAAGACCCAGGTCGCGAAGATCGAGCACTCTGGACTCAACTAATCCAAAAACATTTCTTCTATCTCTTTGTCTGTCTCCTTCTTTGCTTTCTTCAATCTTTCCTAACACCTTACTTTTCTAACTCATCTTTTTTCGTTACTTCTACTACCATTTCCCTTCTCGTACTCCACTGGTGATAATCCTCATAATTGAGGGCATACCAGTATATCGGCAAAAGCAAAAAAGAACAGATGTCAGCAAGTTGGTTAAAATCATTGTATGTACTCTGTAAGTTAAAAGACATAAAAACAGTGGTGGTTTGGATAGTTTATAGAGTAGTTTGGGCTTTACACTCATATCCAATAGAATATATTGTAAAACGCAATGCAGCAGCAATATAATCGGTGGCCGAGTAATTTATGGGCCGAGTTTGTCATGGGCCGAATTGGTTATTGGGCCGAGCACACGAATCGGTGTACATATTCCACAACTGCGCCATTAAATTAAGAGCATTTTTGTTCAGGTTTCATTGTTTAGGTTATTTTTATTTACCTGCAGATGTGCAACAGCTGTGTTGCTTTAAAATGGCTAAAGAAGAAAAATATTTGCAGCATTCGCTGCATTGATAACAAACGGTAGCCATGTTTTCTTTTTCATCCGGGTTACCCACACCTGCCCGCTCGATGGGTCGAAAGGTGTACGCACCGAACACAGTTCTGGCGTACTTGATTCGGGAGAACATTGGAAAGTGCACACCGAACGGCGAATCAAGTGCGCCCAATGCTTCCTACGTTGTAACAAGAAAAATATGCAAACTGCAGTACCTTGACAATTTTTACACCAAATATGTGGCTTTCCTTCGTATTCTTGATTTTTAAGGTAACTCAGGGATTTTTTTGTGGTTGTTATTCCACTGTGGAGACACATCAATTTACAATTGTCATGTATTCACGCATTCTCAATAAAGCGGTGCAATTTTGATTGAAAATATGTAAAAAATCAACTTCATGCTATCAGTGTTGTGGACATTTACCCTTTTAGTCTTAACATTGAAGACGATAAATCTAAAATATTTTCAACATCAGTGGTCGCGTTTTCTCACAATCTATCATGGAAAAGGGCTGTCTAACACAGATTTTATTTTGATTTGGAAGGTTTGTTATCTGTTTGTGAATTTTAGATACACCAAATCAGTGCTTATCTAATATCAAGTCTGTCAATCTTTCTTTATACATAAACTATGACAACCTGTGTTCAGAATCATCAAGTTTGTTATATGTATTGTTACTTTTTTGTCTTCCTCACCACTAAGAAATTATAGACATTTATGATATGCAATTGCATTTTCTTTGAAACATAAAAATACACCAACTGACACTACTTATAAATTTTTAATACAGGTTTCTTTTGGCATTTTCACAAGTGGATTAGAACCTTGAATGTATATAGAGCGTAAATTATCTATGTAAATATCGGCACAATGTATGACGTATCTTCTGGGCAGATAGAAATGTCACAACGGTAAAATGTAACGAACCTTTCGTGAAAGACTTACACAACGTTTCTCCAAATACACCAAGGTCTGCTCACAATTAAACAAATAATAATCTATTTCCATGTTTAATGGAACTGCTAGAAGCATGAAAACAACATTTCATTAATGATTAGAAAAAAAGTTTAAGTGAAACTGTTCTTTAACAAAAAGAAAGGTTCGTTACTACGATTCCTAAGGGCGGTTTATTTTCTGATGTTGACCTATGACCACAAAACCTAATTACTGGATTTCAATTCCTTTGAAGCCATACTGCGGTTTGATTATTTAGTTAGTTGTGTAGGATAAGCGATTTCATGAACAGTCGAGACATTACGACTGTTTAATCGGTAACAAACCTTTCAAGTTAAAAACATAAGTTGATTAGCTGAGTTTGAAATAGGATTGTCAGGCAGAAATTGGCGCTCTAGTTCTTTATGCCTGGTTCATTTATATAGGCCACAAATATTACTATTTGAAATGCATTTTTGCAGCGATATTGGTTAGAGAATATTTTATTTGGCTATCACTTAAACTATGTAACGAACCTGTCCACTACTTTGGCGACAAAAGTAAAACTGAAATAATTTTACTAAATGGGAACATCTGCCATCTAGACGTGCTCGAAAAATAAAATCTGTATATCAAAGATTTTAGGGGGTAAAGCTAATTAATGACTGTGTATACGATAAAGATAAACAATAATTTCCAACCTGAAAAACGGGAAAGCGACAGTAACAAACCTGTCATTTTGATAGAATAGTTACCTTTTATAAAATTATACAATGATACAGAAAAACTACTTCTGATGTGATTGTACTCCTTGATATGCCAGGTAACTTTGTGCATATAAATGAATTCTCCAGGATCTCACTGGTGGCTGTAAACTATTGACGACACCCTAAATTACGATTTGCACCACTTTATTGAGAATGAGCGATTGCGTGAGATTTAATCACATCTGTTTTGTCATATGCAAATGCTTTCAATTTGAATTTGGACCAGTCTAAAATTTTGTGGTTTGGTAAAGAGTTAAATAGAGATACATAGGCCCAGTGTATTGATGTAGGATTTAAAGCAAAATTGAGAGAAATAAGTATAAGTAGTAAGAACTTAGAGTCTCAATCATACAAGTTGTAAGAACTTTTTTCTCAATAAAATGTGTTGTAAACACTTGTTCCTCAATCAGTGGTAAACAAATATGTTCAGGCTAGAACAATTATGGATGAGGTTAAAATGTCAGTTATCAGTATTTTCTCAACTTCCCAGAATGATTTCGAAAGGCATCTTCTTCATGGTCTATAAAGCTGAGTATGTTGTGGTAAAAGTTTAATTTTTGCTTGAGTAATACCAAATTTAATCAAAGTTGATAGTAATGAAATGACCTTGTTCAAAGCACCCTGACCCAGGGTAATACATGTAACAGAATGGGAGCATTAACCCATTACCACACAATCCCTACTTTTGACGCACGCAAGAAAGAAGCCTTTTGAAAACACTATGGGAAAAGGAGAAAATGCTGGTAACCAGCATTTTCTCCTTTTCCCACAGTGTTTTCTACCCTTCCCAGAACAATTTTCTATTTCTTTAGACTTAGTCACCTTCATTTTGTCGTCTGCAAATGCTTTCAATTTGGACCAGTCTAAAATTTTCCCGTGTGGTAATGAGTTAAGAAAAGCAGTAATGCCCCTTCCTAACGTCCCTTCTTTAATTTTTGAATGGGGGAGAGAGAAAGAGGAAGAGTGTTGTCATATTCTTCAACTTGGATTCTATCTGTCTTATATGACAGAGAGGAAGAGTGTTGTCATATTCTTCAACTTGGATTCTATCTGTCTTATAATTATGACATACTACTCTCCCCACATCGGGGAGACTGTTACTACGCGCTATAAAGTAGCAATGGAGAAAATTGCTTTTATCAATATGTTTGAGAAAACATTAGGCCTGTTTTAGCTCCAGATTTCTCTAAACTGCTGATCATAGCTGAGTGAATCGCACTAGGTAGCGTTTTATTGAGTATATGTTTATTTTAGTTTGAAATTTAAAGTAAGGGTTGTCACATAGAAATGTGGTCTGGTCCCGTGTACCTAGGATGCCCAAATTAGATAGATGAGTATCTATAGAATGCTTTCTAGTGGGAGATAATGAGAGAGAGAGAGAGGCAAAATTTATTTGCACATGTATGAAATTCAGAATGTATCACTGTTATTCCAAATGACAACAAAGTTTTAGACTTTACCCTTTCCCATACAATCCCAGGCTTTCATGTTCCTGAGAAAGAAGCCTTCTAAAAAACATTGTAGGAAAAGGAGAAAATGCTGGTAGCCAGCATTTTCTCCTTTTCCCACAAGGTTTTCTAGTCTTCTAAAGTCAAATTTCAATTTTTGAGTCTCATTTATTTTGTCGTCTGCAAATGCTTTCAATTTGGACAAGAGTAGAATTTTGTCCTTTTGTAAAGAGTTAATCAGTTTGATGAATCCTTTTGAAAACATAGTGGGAAAAGGAGAAAATGCTGGTAATCATGACTTTCTCCTTTTCCCACAATGTTTCTACTCTTCTAAATTCAAATTTCAATGTTTGAGTCACATTTATTTTGTTGTCTGCAAATGCTTTCAATTTAGACCAGTCTAAAATAGTGTCGTTTAGTAAAGAGTTAACTCTTTGCCAGATTTGAAAGTGTATGTATTTGCAGACAACAATTTTAACATGGCTCAAATGGTGCCATTTTTAGCTCACCTGAGCACTTTACAAAGTGCTCAAGGGTGAGCTTTTGTGATTGCCCAATGTCCGTCATACGTTGTCCACAATTTCTTTAAACATCTTCTCCTTCTAAACCACTGGGCCAATCTTGATAAAACTTGGCAGGGATGTTCCTTGGGTGAAGCTCTACCAAAGGTGTTCAAGAGATTGAATTCAACCCATAACTCTGGTTGCCTTGGCAACCAAAAGGAAAAAAATAGCAAAATCTTTGAAAATCTTCTTTTCTGAAACTGGATGGCGTAGAGCTTTGATATTTGGTATGTAGCATCTCCTAGTGGACCTCAACCAAGTTTGTTCATATGATGCCCTTCAAAAAGGGTAGAAATTATTGTGTAAAACTAAGAAAATGCAGGTTACTATTATTTTATTCTTTTCTCACAATGTTTTTCATAGCTTTTTTTCTTCAGTGACCTAAAATACAGGAATGAATGGTAATTGTTAAAAACTTCTTTTCACTTGTTACAGAAAAATCAGGCCTGTGGAGCCATACAGGCGCTCAAGGGCCTCTAGGTTGTTGCACGTTGTATTGATACAAGAGCTACTGTGTTAATGTTTCAAATGCCATTTGAAAAAAAGACATTTGCTTTTGCAGCCAGAGAAGATCAAGATCACACAAAGTGCAGTCTGATCTTTGACATTCATTGGCCCTATTACTGACAAACTCTGGAAATACCTTCACTTTCAAGGTTTGCTCCGATGCTATTTTTGTCACTGGTCTCAGCATATGTGGAGACCAGTAACAAGAATAGCATCAGTCAACAAACCTTCAGTCATATGTGGAGACCAATAACAAAAATAGCATCGGAGCAAACCTACAGACTGAAGATACTCTGGACCAATATAACTTAGTCTGATTTTTGTTTCTGTACTAAAAGTTTTCATTCAGAGCCCAGAGGTTCATGTGTGAACAATTAGCAGTCAAATATCTGAACTCTTTACCTACAATGTTTTCTATCCTTCCCAAAACAAATTTTAATTTTGAGTCAAATGCTTTCAACTTGGACAAATCTAAAATTTTGTTGTTTGGTAAAGAGTTAAACCTTTTCCTCACTATCATGCTTTATGTTGATCAAATATAGAAAGCTTTTAAAAAGATTGTGGAAAAAGGAGAAACTGCTGGTAGCTAGCATTTTTCCCTTTCTCTGCAATTTTTTCTTACCTGTCAGAGACAAATCCCACAACTTCTGCTGCAACTATCATGTTGTCTGCAAATGCTTTCAATTACAACCAGTCTAAAATTTGGCCATGTGGTAAAGAGTTTAGCTTCTTGGTACATATTCTAAATTTGTTATCTGTAGATGTTTTGAATGTGTAATATTTGTCATTTAGGAAAGGGTTAAGCATTGCTTTTAGGTTAAAACATACATGTATTATCACTAAAATTGTTTTTGTGTTTTCAGTTGATGTGACCAGGATATTGGCAAGTATGTTCAGGGTGTGTGTTTATAAAGGCTATGGAATGTATGACAAAGATGGAATAATTCTACACAGAGTTCTGTCTAAGTATGTTTGTGCAGAAAAGTATACTGTCTCTTTTATCACACCAGAAGAGATTTGTGCAGGTAAATTGATCTAGCTTTTAGTGCTTACTGACAACTTGTTTTAGGTTGGCTGTTTACGAAGGGAACCGCTAAGTACAGTTGAACCTACATGTACTATACAACCACCTCCAACAAAACATGGTGTAAATGAAGGCAGGAAATTATATTGTTTTAACCCTGGCCAAGTGTGGATTGCCTGTATTGTTGTTACCATGAAAAATTTTAGCACATTCTGATATCTTTGTCAAATCTTTGTCATGAATAAGGTAAAAATTTCCTTGAATGATCCTTTTCCACACAATGACAACTTTTCACGACCCTGAGGTAGAGTCCTTTTGAAAAAATTGTTGGAAAAGGAGAAATGCTGGTAAACAGCATTTTCTCCATTTCCCACCATGTTTTTTACCCTTCCCAAATCAAATTTCGATTTTTCAGTCACATTTATTTTGTTGTCTGCAAATGCTTTCAATTTGGACCTGTCTATAGATTTGTCATTTGGTAAAGAGTTAAACTTATGCTAGTTTTAATATAAAAGGTAACCCATACCTGAGTAGGGGAAGTCACTTTGACGGACCGACCCACCCATCGACCTACCTATCGACCTACTGGCCAACCTATCGACCTATTGACCGACCTATTGACTGACCTATAGACCTGTCAACTTACCAATAATTGGCTGGGCCTCTGAAGTTTCCATAACTTGTGGAAGAGAGCATCTGAAAATATATCTGAAAATAGGAGAAAGCACTGGTAACCAGCATCTTCTTTCTGTCAATGTTTTCTGCTATTGCATACAAATCCCATCATATATTGTCTGCATATGTCAAAATTGACTATTCTGATAACATTTTGTCATCTAGTAAGAGTTCAGTCTCTCTCAGTGTTTAGTTTTTAGCTCACCTGAGCACAAAGTGCTCAACGTGAGCTATTGTGATCGATCAATGTCCGTCCGTTCGTTCACAATTACAAAAAAATCTTCTCCTAAACTAACAATCACATTTCAATCAAACTTCACAGAAATGATCCCTAGGTGATGCACTTTCAAAATACTTCAAAAATTTGAATTCCATGAAGAACTCTGGTTGCCATGGGAACCGAGTGAAAAAACTTTAAAAATCTTCTCCTCCAAAACGGTAATGGCCAGAGCTGTCATATTTGGCATGCAGCATCATCTAGTGGCCCTCTATCAACACACCTCAAATTATGGCCCTAGTGTTGAAATTGGCCCTATGTTGTGGGTTCTTGGATTTTACATAGTGATAAATAAGGAAATCTTAGAAAATCTTCTTCTCCCAAACCATAAGGGCTAGAGCTTTCATACTTGGCATGTAGCATCATCTAGTGGCCCTATACCAAAATACTTCAAATTATGGCCCTGGTGTGAAAGTTAGCCCTATGTTGTTGGTCTCAGGTTTCACATAGACATAAAGAGGGAAATCTTTAAAAGTCTTTTTGTGAGCACTCTTGAGACTACATTTCTTACTAAGTGGAATTGAAAATTGGTTAGAATGTCGGTCTCAATAAAATCTCACATGAGTCTGCATTTAATGTTTGTTCGGAATATAACTTTGTCATCTCAAGTCAGAACAACTTCAAAATTGGTATGCATGTTTGTTGTGATATTACCGAGTACTGTGTTCAAGAACAATAACTCTACCTAGTATGGATTTTGAGTAATTCCACTTTGATCCTTATTTTAATAGTATTGTTTGCTTGTCCAGAGTGGAATCTTGAAGTCTCAAGTCAAATTGTTTGTTGCATTGCCTGCCCTTTGCAACTATTATACCTCCTTTACAACTGGTGGTGGGATTGCATATCTTGGGACAATTTGCCCCTCGTTTCATCATCATTAGCCTTGAGCCTCAATATTTGGTAATTAAAATCTTTGTTGTAGACCTTTGCTGCTTAGTACTCAGGTGAGCGATATAGGACCATCATGGTCCTCTTGTTTACAACTAAGTCCTGAGCTTTAAAGAGCCCGAGGAGAAAACTGTATGAAAACATTGTGGGAAAAGCAGACATGCTGGGCTCCAGCATCTCCTATTCCCACATTGTTTTCTACACTTTTATAGCCAAATATCATAATTCCATCCATATCTGGATTGTTGTCTGCAATTGTTTTCAATTTGGACCACTATGAATAAAATGTTGCTTCATGAAATGTTAACTCATTACCAAACGGCAATATTTTAGACCGGTCCAAATTGAAAGCATTTGCAGACGTCAAAATAAAAGTGACTGAAAATTTGAAATTTGTTTTGTGAAGGGCAGAAAAAACATTGTGGGAAAAGGAGAAAATGCTGGTTACCAGCATTTTCTCCTTTCCCCAAAATGTTTTCTGAAGGCTTCTTACTCGGGGGCGTCAAAAGTAGGGATTGTGCTGTAATGGGTTAAGTATGTATGAAATTTGTCCCTGCTGATTTCTGTCTAGATCAGAAATTCCGTTGAAAGATAAAACTAAACCTAACATCTTTGTTGTTTACCCAATAACAAACAATCTTGTGTTTTGACCTGTTTAGCCAAGCCGTGTAGCATTATTAGTAACATACAAGGGGTTTGACACGGGAGTCTCCCAACTTGGCCAATTTCTTTCCAAGGGTTGATGATGATCATTATACCCCCACAAAACAAATTTTTTCGGGAGGTATACTGGAATCAGCCTGTCTGTGTTTCCGTGTCTATGTACAAAATACTACTAATTGCCTGTTTCTGTCAAAGCCCTGTTGGTGGTATTAAGTCACATTCAGGGACAGCCCTAGTTGCAACAGGATTCATTCCTTTGTCACTGAACATCAGTGTTTCAGTGATGGATATTTGGGAAAGCAGCTAGTGACTTTTGAAGAATATTGAGGGGAGTACTGATTAAAGAATCTCCAACAAAACATGGATGGGTGCACTGCCCACCATAATGTTACAGAGATATTCATGGAACAATGATGAACATAAATTAAAGTTTAACCCTTTACCATACAACAAAATTTTTGACTGGTCCAAATTCAAAGCATTTGCAGATAACATAGTAGATGTGGCTAAGAAATTGAAATTTGTTTTTGTTAGGATAGAAAGCATTGTGGGAAAAGGAGAAAATGCTGGTTACCAGCATTTTCTCCTTTTCCCACAATGTTTTATAAAGGCTTCTTTCTCAGGGTCGTTAAAAGTCGCAATTATGTGGTAAAGAGTTAAATGTTTTAGCAGGCTACGAAATTCTTCGCAGAGGATGAATGGTAGTCACTACAACAGGATTCATTCCTCTGCTACTGCTGATCATCGTTTTGATGATGGGTGTGGTGAAGAGCAGCCAGTGGCTTTGAAAGAATATTGTGTAAAAAGCTTATTACTGATTCACCCTTTACCACACGATCCTTAGTTTTAACGACCCTAAGAGAGAGGCCTTTTGAAAACGTTGTGGGACAAGGAGAAAATGCTGGTAACCAGCATTTTTTCCTTTGCCCACAATGTTTTGTACCCTATCATAGACAGAAATCATCATTTAAGCTATAATGAATATGTCGTCTGCTAATGCTTTGAATTTGGTCTGGTCCAGAATTTTGTCATTTGGTATAGAGTTAAAGAAACTCCAGGAGCCCGCCTGGGTGGCTCAGTGGTGTGCATGTCAGACTCGTGAACTGGTGGTTGTGAGTTCAATACCCGGTTGAGGCGAACTTTCTTTCCGGTGTATTTTCACCTCTCACCTCTGCTGAAGCATGTGCGAAAAGTAGTTGGTGGCTTTGGTAAGAACGTTGTGTCAGTACTGGTGTATGAAAGCCAGGAAACACATGTGCGTCACCGACCACCATGATATGACCTTTGCTGTTAATAACCCTTTCCCAAACGACAAATTTTTGGACTAGACCAAATTGAAAGCATTTGCAGACGACAATTTAAAGGTGGCTGAAAAATTGGATTTTGTTCTTGGAAGGGTAGAAAACACTGTGGGAAAAGGAGAAAATGATGATTACCAGCATTTTTCTCCTTTTCCTACAGTGTTTTCAAAAGGCTTCTTTCTCAGGGGTGTCAAAAGTAGGGATTGAGTGGTAATAGCTTAAAGTGGTGTTAAACCCGAATACAACCAACCAAAATGCCAGGAAAACATGGATGGGTGCATTGACCTCCACAATATAGCTAAAATGATGTTGAAAATGGCATTGAATTCCATACAGACAAAAAGACAAACTTACTTCCTTGATGAGGTTGACAGTTTTCAAAAAAAGAAAGCAATGGAAAATGACCAATCTGTCAATATTTCTCAGTTATCTACTTTTCATTTAACTCTTTACCAAACAACAAAATTTTGGACCAGTCCAAATTGAAAGCATTTGCAGACAACAAAATCAATATGAATGAAAAATTGAAATTTGATTTGGAAAGGGTAGAAAGCACTTTGGGAAAAGGAGAAAATGCTGGTTACCAGCATTTTCTCATTTTCCCACAATATTTTCAAAGGCTTTCTCTCTCAGGGTCGTTAAAAGTCGGGATTGTGTGGTAAAGAGTTAACTCATTACCAAATGACAATATTTTAGGCTTGTACAAATCTAAAGCATTTGCAGGCAACAAAATAAAAGTAACCCAAAATTTAAAATTTGTTTTGAAGTGTAGAAAACATTGCGGGGAAAAGGAGAAAATGCTGGTTACCAGCATTTTCTCCTTTTCCCACAATGTTTTCTAAAGGCATCTTGCTCAAAATTGTCAAAAGTAGGGGATTTTGTGGTAAAAGGTTAATATTTATCTTTATCAGGTTCTTTGAACAGTGAAACATCATTGTTTGTGATTGGAGGTGGATTTGATCTTGGTCTCATTAAAGGTAAGTGTTATGGATAGTTTAATGATTTTCCTATGAAGGGGCTTTAACCCTTTCCCAAACAACAAATTTTGGACTCTTCCAAGCTAAAAGAGTTTGCAGACGACAATTTTTTGATTTTGAGAAAATGGCAAAAAGTTCTCAAAAAGGGTAGAAAACACTGTGGGAAAAGGAGAAATTGCTCGTTACGAGCAATTTCTCCTTTTCCCACTGTGTTTTCAAAAGACTTCTACTGCAGGCACGTAAAAACCAGGGCTTGTGTGGGAAAGGGTTAACCGTTTTCTGCACAAATTACCAGCCTGAATAGCTCAATTGGTAGAACACCAGACTCGTGAATGTGATATTTCAAGTCCCTTGAGGGTGTGGGTTCTATTCCGACAGCTGGCCAGTCTTTCGGATGAGACGTTAAACGGAGGTCTCGTGTGACGGAGGTCTCGTGTGACGGTGCTGTGTACCAAGCATGTAGAAGAACCAGGTGTAACTTAACTCTTTACTCCATAGATACTTATTTCTAAGCATTGCTTTTTAGAAGCCTTTGGAAAACATTTTGGCAAAAGGCGAATTTGCTCGTGACGAGCAATTTCACCTTTTGCCACAATGTTTCCTATGCTATGATCTAAAGGTGTCATGTACACATAAGAAACGGCTTCATCCTTGCTGTTATTTAGGGTCAATTAGAGATGCCATAGAAATGCCTTATGGGGTAAAGGGTTAAGATGGGTTTTGTTCCATATCTGCACTATCCCCTGTAATACTACTAACAGCCTTCTGAGGGTGTCGCCCATATGGGTAACTGGTGGCAACTATTAAAAGATAAATTCAATCAAAGTGCACAATCCAGACTTTCAACAATGTTAAGAAAGAAGCCTTGTGAAAACATTGTAGAAAAAGGAAAAAATATTTGTAACAAGCATTTTCTCCTTTTCCCACAGTGTTTTCTTCCCTTCCTAAAACAAATTCCAATTTTTCAGTTGCATTATTTTGTTGTCTGCAATGCCTTTCGATTTGGGTCAGTCTAAAATTTTGTCATTTGGTAAAGAGTTAACTGTATCCCCAAAGACAAAAATCTTAGACTTGTTTCAAAAGAAAGCAATTGCAGACAAAAAAATTAAATGAAGCTGAAAGAAAGGAACTTATCTTAGAAAGGCTAGAAAACATTGTGGGAGAAAGAGAAAATGCTGGTTACCAGCATTTTCTCCTTTCCTACAATGTTTTCAAAAGGCCTCTTCCCCTGGGCTGTTAAAACCTTGGATTGTTTGGTAAAGATTTAACTCTTTACCAAACATTCCCTGGTTTTCACGACTCTGAGAATGCGGCCTTCTGAAAGTATTGTGGGAAAAGGAGAAAATGCTGGTAACCAGCATTTTTTCCTTTTCCCCCACAATGTTTTTTACCTCTTCCAAAACTAATTTCAATTTTGGGGTCACATAGTTTTCATTCCTCTGCGAATGCTTTCAATTTGGACAAACCTAAAATTTTGTTGTTTGGTAATGAGTTAATTCAAATTGAAAGCATTTGCAGATGACAAAATAAAAGTGACTGAAAATTGGAAATTTGTTTTGTGAAGGGTAGAAAACATTGTGGGAAAAGGAGAAAATGCTGGTTACCAGCATTTTCTCCTTTTCCCACAATGTTTTCAAAAGGCTTCTTTCTCAGGGGCGTCAAAAGTTGTGATTGTGTGGTAGAGAGTTAAACAGATTTTGTCTGCAAGTTAATCAGAATTTCTCAATAAAGACTGCTTATTTCATTCATGAGCAAAGAATGCTGTAAAATCAAAACATCGACAAAAATACAATTTTGAAGACATGGTGATTTAAGTTTTTGCGTATAATTTCTGTTTCTGAAAGTAACCATTATACATGTACATGTAGCTGTAATTGTGTGATAGGAATAGATACATTTTAACATGGTAGTGCATGGGCTGCCCCTATAGCTCACTTGGTAGAGTGATTGGTAAAGTAGGTGATGGGTTTGAGACTCAACAGAGGTTTTTGTTTTCCAATGTTGTCTGAGCATGATTTGCCCAAGGTGAGCTTTTGTGATTATACTGTTGTTTGTCACCAACTTTTACCTTGTGTTGTACACTCTAGAGGCCACACTCTTGTCCAATATTCACGAAAGTTTGTAAGGATGTTTCATTTTATAGTGTCAATATCCCAAAAGAGTGTGAAACTAGGTCAGATGGGCCCCCCAAAAAAAGGTCACCTGGTCAAATCATTGAATAATCTTGTGTACTCTTTTGAAGCCTCATTTTCAATAGAATACCCGTAAAAGTTGGTCTGGATGTTTGTCTTGGTGATATTTGTAATGTTTTCAAAAGTTATTTCTCCTTCACAGTGAGAGTTGTTAAAACCTGAGATGATATGGTAAAAGGTAAAAAATAAAACCATCAATTAAATGCTTTTCATTGTTTTTGCAGCTTTAGGTGCCATTGGAATGTCTAAAATCAAGGACTATGTGATGAAAGGAGGAAGTTACCTGGGAATTTGTTCCGGGGCATACTTTGCCTGTGATCATATTGAGTTTGATCAAGGGGGCCCTCTTGAAGTAACAGGGGAGAGGTTTCTGAAGTTTTATCCAGGTATGTAAGGAAACTGAGTCATTAACCCTTAACAAAAAATCCCTGGTTTTTATGACCCTGAGACAGAATTCTTTTGAAAACATAGTGGGAAAAGGAGAAAATGCTGGTATCCAGCATTTTCTCCTATCCTAGAATGTTTCCTACCCTGCCGGAAACAAATTTCAATTTTTGAGTCACGTTTGTTGTCTGCAAGTGCTTTCAATTTGGACCAATCTCCATTGGAACGATCAAACATTGTCATTAGGTAAAGAGTTAAAGTACTGAAGCCATTTTAATGTGCTTTTGTGGATTTGTAGATAAAGATCAGAGGCTATATTCACTAACCATTCTTGAGAACGTTCTCAGTCTTACTCGCCAGAATTTCTAGATTTGAAAATAATCTTACTTCAGATTGGTTAAACCATTTGGTTAACCTTTTACCAAACGACAAAGTTTTAGAATTGAAAGCACCTGCAGACAACAAAATAAACATAACTCAAAAAATTGAAATTAGTTTCCAGCAGGGTAGAAAACATTGTGGGAAAAGGAGAAAATGCTGTTACCAGCATTTTCTCCTTTTCCCACAATGTTTTCAAAAGGTTTCTATCTCAGGGTTGTAAAAACCCAGGATTGTTTAGTAAAGAGTAAACCATACATATCTATTGGTTAATTTGAACATTATCATACTTTTCAGAAAATAATATACAAAATTGGTACTTGTGCTGATTGAATACATTTGTTAGTTTTCCCACATTCTTTTTCATATAATTTAGGTAATCCTTTATCACTCAATCTTGACTTTTAACAACCCTAAAAAGGAAGCTTTCTGAAAACAGTTTTGGAAAAGGAGATAATACCGGTAACCAGCCTTTTCTCCTTTTTCCCGAAATGTTTCCTACCCTATCATAGACAAGTTCCTTTATTTGAATCACATTTAAATTGTTGTCAGCAAATGCTTAGAACTTGGACAAGCCTGCATTATAGTTGTTTGATGGAGAACTTGCCTATCCTTCAAATAGCCCCCTTTTGATGGAGCATGTCTCAATTAGTGAGTTGGTATGAATGAGAACTTGTTGCATTCTAGGCAAGTCATCACTGATAATGCATTCATAAAATCCATTTTATCCAACAATTTGAATGGATCAGGAGGAAGTGTGTCCTTTGACATGCAGATGCTTTAACTCTTTACCACACAATCCCGACTTTTAACGACCCTGAGAAAGAAGCCTTTTGAAAACACTGTGGGAAAAGGAGAAAATGCTGGTAACCAGCATTTTCTCCTTTTCCCACAATGTTTTCTACCCTTCACCCTTGAAACAAATTTAAAATTTTCAGTAACATTTATTTTGTCGTCTGTAAATGCTATTATTTTGGACCAGTCTAAAATTTTCTCATGTGGTAAAGAGATAATGCATTCATAAAATCTGTTTTGTCCAACAATTTGATTGGATCTGGAGGAAGTGTGTCCTTTGACATGCAGATGCTTTAACCCATTACCACACAATCCCTACTTTTGACGCCCCTGAGAAAGAAGCCTTTTGAAAACACTGTGGGAAAAGGAGAAAATGCTGGTAACCAGCATTTTCTCCTTTTCCCACAGTGTTTTCTACCCTTCCCAGAACAAATTTCAATTTTTATTTCACCTTTATGTTGTTGTTTGCAAATGCTTTCAATTTGGACCAGTCTAAAATTTTCTCGTGTGGTAAAGAGTTAAGTAGCAAAGGTTTCAACCGATGTCGGTCTCTGCTGACATGGCAGGCTGATATGGTTCAATAGTTTTAGGTGGTGCAAAAGCCCCCTTTTCACAGAATATGATTTATTATTTTCTCATCATACAGAGATGGACGCATACAAGACTCACCTATGGTAGTTTTATTGTTTAAATAGTTTTTATTGCCTGAATATTTTGAACTTGACCCTTTACCAAACAATCCCTGGTTTTTACCACTCTGAGATAGAAGACTTTTGAAAACAGTGTAGGAAAACGAGAAATTGCTGTTAACCAGCAATTTCTCCTTTTTCAACTATGTTTTCTACCCTGCTGGAAACATACTTCAATTTTTGAGTTATGTTTGTTTTGTCGTCTGCAAGTGCTTTCACTTTGGACCAATCTAATATTTTGTTATTTGGTGAAGAGTTTAGCAGTGACTTTTCTTTGCAGGTCACAGTTATGGCCCCTTGTACAAGACGTATGACTATCAAACAAGAAGTGGAGCAGTATCATGTCAGATTAGTGTCCATCCAGATAGTAAGGTAACTTCAGTGAAAAATGGCAACCTACAAGATAAAAATATCAGTGGATTGAGAACAAGTCAAGATTTACAATCAATCACACCTTTTGATAAGTATGGTTGTTCAAAAATTTTCAAGGTGTATTTCAGTGGTGGTGGTGTATTTCTGGGAAGAAATCAGAATGTGACCCTATCAAAAGAAGGAACCTATATTCAGCCTATAAACATGGTTAAGAATGGATTATGCCAGGATGACGAAAATCTTTACAGTGAAGCAAAAGAACTTGGTTTTGAAAATGTGACGGTGTTGGCCTGCTATGATGACTTGGATTCTACGCCAGCTGCTGTTGTGAAATGTAAAGTTGGTAAGGGAATAGCAGTATTAAGTGGGCCCCATTTTGAGTACGAGACAGTAGATATAGACGATGGGGATCCCCTTGTTAAAGATATCATTGAACAGTTGAAAAAAAGTTATACTAGCAGGCAGTGTCTAATGCTTTCTATATTGAAAGATCTGAGAATAACTACCCAAGAATCTCTGTAGTATACAGCTTTTTGTCCATTTTTTTGACAGGAATTTTGTCTTTTTATTTTTTGTCTTTTTTTTTTTTGAAAAACACAATCTCTTGTTTTGCTGACTCTGCAAGAAAAGTTTTTTTTTAAAAAAAAATGCAGACAAAGGAGAAAATGCTTGTAACCAGCATTTTCTCCTTTTCCCACTTTTTTTTTTAAACTTTCATAGAAAGTTCATTCATCTCTGTCACATTTAACTTCTTTAACAAACAACCCAAGGTTTTCATGAGTCTGAGTAAGAGGCCTTTTGAAAACATTATGAGAAAAGGAGAAAATCCTGGTAAAGCATTTTCTCCTTTTGCCACAGTGTTTTCTACCCTCAAAGAGATCAGTTTTAATTTTTGAGTCATGCTGATTTTGTCATCTGCAAATGCTTTCAATTTGGAACTGTATGAAATTTTGTGGTTTGATAGAGTTAAATTGTCATCTGCAAAACTATGAATGAGCCTAAAAATTGTGGTTTGGTAAATCTCATCAATGTCTGGGAGCATCTGGATGAAAAATATGGAATAAATGATGCATAAAGGGTAGTAAACATTGTAGGAAAAAGGAGATCTGCTTTTCACTAGCATTTTCTTCTTTAATGTTACATAATGTAGTAGACCCCTAATAGAAAACAGCTATTTCCACAATAATATTATCCTACAAAATTTGTTATGATTAAAAAAGAGTGTTATTGTACAGCTTTAACCAATCCACTTTTCCCTTTTTGTATTTTCTAGAACTATCATTTATAAATTTAAAACCACTATATTTTCATTACAAAGAGAGATAGTAATTACCTCCCTTTTCTGGAAACTAACAAAAGTATCTATACATAATTCAAGATAGGCATAAAGAAATTTCTGGTCAGTTAAAAATGTGCAAAAGTATAATACCTGTATAAATCGGTATTTATCAACTATCAAGAAAACTTTATGCAATTCAGCACTAGAGGTATTAGAGGTTTCAGAATTCTTTGACCTCCTAGTCTTGTTACCAGCATTTTCTCATTTTCCAACAATGTTTTTAGAAAATTTCTTCCTGCTATAAGAAGCATTTTGTCCTTCTTACACAATGCTTTTGGAATACATCCTTATTCTATTCTAGCTTCTAGTATTTTCTCTTTTTCCTTCTATGCTTCAGAATACTTCTTTCCACAAGTCGAAAAACAGTATTGTTTGCTAATGCTAGCGTGTCAGTGAAAGATAACACCAGGAGGGAGCAAAAAATATTGTTAAAAGCAGTTGGATGTAGAAAGTGTTTTGTCAGTAAGACAAATATTTCCTTTTCCATAATATATTTTGTTGATTGTTGTTGAAAGTCCAGCATTAATATGTGAAGAAATGGGTTTAAATTTTATAGGAGTGATTTTGTGTTGTTAATTACCAATTGTCAAGTTAAATGATGAGGGATGAAGCACAAAATGATAAGAAATGACTTTTAGCCTTCTACCAGACACTTTCAGACTGCTCTGAAATTGAAAGCATGTGCAGATAGTGATTAAAACAAACTCAGGCTTAAATTTTGAAAGGGTAGAAAACATTTTAGGAAAAGGAGAAAATGCTGGTTACCAGCATTTTTTCCTTTTCCCAAGATCTTTTCAAAGTTTGGCTTCTAAGCATCATTAAAACTTGGGATTGTGTGGTAAAGGCTTAACAACAGTTTTAAACAATCTGTACTACCCTGATTCATTTTAAGGTACAGAAGACTTTACTAGACGGAATTTGTAGAACAAAGTATAACCTCTTAAAAAAAAGTCTTTGTTTAAGCTGTATTACTTTTTTACAACCAAACTTTAGTATTGAAATCTTCAGATTTGCTGGCTTCTTGATATTATTATTATTATTTGTACATTTATTTTACCATATCACATTCCTAAATCTAGGCAGTCATTTTATTGTGATGTATAATTTTTAGCTCCACTGGCTGAAGGTCAGCGGGCTTGTCATGACCCGATGTCTGTTGTGTGTTTGTCCATGCATGTGTGCGTCTGTGCGTGCGTTAACTTACATTTCAAACATCTTCTTCTCTGAAACTACCCATCCAATTGTGATGAAACTTCACAGAAATGATCCTGCCATGGTCCAAGCAAAATTTTAAAAATCTTCTATTACCTAGCGATTAGGCCTAGTGCTACCAAATTTGGTATGTACCTTTATCCAGTGCCTAGGGGTCATAACTTTCTCGAATATTATAGAAAAAATCTAGTATGCTTTCAAGTTTGAAACAAATTGGCCAAGTATTGTAATGTTTGGCTTGTAGTGTTAGTACTTATTAGCCAGTGGAGCGATACAGGGCCATCATGGCCCTCTTTTTATGGTAATGCATAATAGTTGGGTTAAGTACAAAACCCCCTAGGAGAAAACCCCTTTATGATAAAAGCCCCATGAACAAAACCCCCTTAGGACAAAACCCCCATACCCTTAACTGAAAAGTGGACAAAACCTCCATGGTTTTAAAAACATGCTTATTATTATTTTTGTATAATTGAACATTTTAAAATCATGTTAAAAGTTGAACAAGCAATTTTGTTGAAATGATTTCACCCACAGAAAAAGACCTTTTTTGATACGAACATATTAGTGGTATTGTTTTTTGCATGCACATGTGGCCTTTTTAGCTCACCTTAGCACATAGTGCTCAGAGTGAGCTATTGTGATTGGTCGTTGTCCGGCGTCTGTCTATCTGTCTGTCCGTCTGTCTGTCTGTCCGTCCATTAACAATTACTAAAACATCTCCTCCTCTGAAACTGCCCATCAGATTTCAGTGAAACTTCACAGAAATGATCCTTAGGTGATGCACTGTCAGAATATTTCAAAGATATGAATTCCATGAAGAACTCTGGTTGCCATGGCAACCGAAAGAAAAACTTTAAAAATCTTCTTGCCGCAAACCGTAAGGGCTAGAGCTTTCATATTTGGCATGTAGCATCATCTAGTGGCTCTCTACCAAAATACCTCAAACTATGGCCGTAGATGGCCCTAGTGTTGAAAATGGCCCTATGTTGTGGGTGCTCGGATTTCACAAAGAGATGGAAAAGATGGAAACCGCAAGGACTAGAACTTTCATATTTTGCATGTCGCATCATCCAATGGCCCTCTATCAAAATACTTCAAATTAGGGCCCTAGTGTTGAAAATGGCTCTATGTTGTGGGTTCTCGGATTTCACATAGAGATAAAGAAATTTTTTAAAAATTTCTTGTCCCAAAGCGTAAGGTCTAGAGCGTTCATATTTGGCATGTAGCATCATCTAGTGGCCCTCTACCAAAATACTTCGAATCATGGCCCAAGTGTGTTAAATGGCCCTATGTTGTGGGTTCTCGGATTTCACATGGAGATAAAGAAGGAAATCTTTAAAAAAAACAAGAAAAAAATGTCTCGGCAGAATGGGTAAAGTTTCATGAATTCTGTCCAATGGTATTGGAGATATTTGCCGGGACGGAGGGTCTTTTGAGACGGACCTTGTGGGGTCGAATTGCTCTTTATTCAATGCAACCCCATAAGAGCATTTTTTTAACCCCATTAGCCCTAACCCCATACCTACCAGATGGACGGAATGAACCCCATAGAGACTAAATGTACACTTACCCCTAACCTCACAATGTCGGGCTCGTAAGGACGGACGTACAGACAACCCTAAAACTACATGTATATCCCTCCGCTTTCGGCAGGGGATAATAAAATTTACTGCTTTAAATACTTGTGGGGGTTGTAAAATTAATGTTTTGTATAACTTAAATTGATTTGATAACTTTTTTTTTTTTTTTAGCTCACCTGAGCACAAAGTGCTCAGAGTGAGCTATTGTGATCACTCAGCGTCCGTCGTCCGTCCCTCCGTCCGTTCACATTCTTTACACTCTAGTATGTACAATATCAACCAATTAGCACCAAACTTGGTCAAAGTATATATATTACCATAAGATCTCGGATGAGTTCGAATTTGCGTTGAATCGGACCTGAATATCTGGAGTTATTTGCCCTTGAATTAGAAAAATTGCTGTATTTCACTTTGTTCACACTCTAGCATCTACAAATATCAACCAATCAGCACCAAACTTAGTAAAAATAAATGACCATAAGATCTCAGATGAGTTCGATTATGGGTCTAATCAGACCAGAACAACTGGAGTTAGTTGCCCTTGAGTTAGAAAAATTACTATATTTGACTTTTTTTATACTCTAGCATCTACAAATATCCACCAATCAGCACCAAACTTAGTCAAACTATATATGACCATATGATCTCGGTTGAGTGTGATTATGGGTCTAATCGGACTAGAATGATTGGAGTTATTTGCCCTTGAATTAGAAAAAATTCTATATTGCCCATTGTTTACTCTCTAGTATCTGCACTTTTTAACCAATCAGCTGTAAACTTGGCCGAAATATATGTAACCATAAGATCTTGGATAAGTTTAATTTTGGGTCTAATCGTACTAGAATGACTGGAGTTATTTGCCCTTGAATTAGAAAAATTGCTATATTTGATTTTGTTTACACTCTGGCATCTACAATTATTTAACCAATCAGCACCAAACTTGGTCAAAATATACATGACCATGAGATCTCAGATAAGTTTGATTATGGGTGTAATCGGGCTGGAACAACTGGAGTTATTTGCCTTTGAATTAGAAAAAAATGTTATATTTGATTTTTTTTACACTCTAGCATCTACAAATGTCAACCAATCAGTACCAAACTTAGTCAAAATATATATGACCATAAGATCTCAGATGAGTTCAATTATGGGTGTAATCGGATGCAAACAACTGGAGTTATTTACCTTTGAATTAAAAAGTTCTTTAAAATAGTTCTAAATCCAGAGCAAAACTTTGTCATCTCCAGTCTGATTGACTTGAAACTTGGCATTTGTGTTTGTGGCATTAATGCAGAGTGCACTGTGAAAGAACCATAACTCTACCTTATACTGTATGTAAGTTATTTCCCTTTGTCATTTTTACAGCATTTTCTGCTCATCCGGAGTAAAACATTGTCATCTATAGCCTGAACATCTTCAAATTTGATATGCATGATGGTTGTAAATTTATGGAGTGCAGTGCACAAGAGCCATAACTCTTTCATAGCATTTCTTGCTTGTCCGGGATAAAACTTTGTCATCTTAAGTGGGAATGACTTAAAATTTGGTATGATTATTTGTTGCAATATTTGAAAGTGCAGTGCACAAGAATTATAACTCTACCTCGTGCTGTCTTTGAGTTATTTCCGTTTGAATGTTATTTTTACAGCATTTAATGCCTGTCTGGAATATAACTTTCGTCATCTCAAGTCAGAAGGACTTCAAGCTTGGTATGCATGATTGTTGCAATATTAGGGATAATAATTCTACCTAGCATAAATTTTGTGTAATTCCACTTTGATCTTCATTCTTACAGTATTTCTTGCTTGTCTTGAATGTAACTTCAAAGTCTCAAGTCAAATTGTGACAACTGCACTTGTTTCATTATCATTTGGCCTTGAACCTTGATATTTGGTTTTTATCTTTATTGTAGACCTTTGTTGCATGGTACTCAGGTGAGCAATATAGGACCATCATGGTCCTCTTGTTTCTTAAAATTGTGCTTTATGACCAAAAATGTGTTTATGTATATAATCAATAGTTTTTACTATAGGGTTAATTCATGTTTTTGAGGTCGTTAACATTCGCAGAGGCCCGAAAAATGCTTTAACGCCCGAGTGCAAAGCACGAGGGTGTTTAAAGTATTTTGAGGGCCTCTGCGAATGTTAACGACCGAAAAAAAACGTGAATTAACGCTATTATTGCACAAAGTAAAGGTATTCTAACAATAATTTGCACAGATAGCAAAAATATTTCCATAGAAATGCAAATAAGCGAATTTCAAATGTACTGTACGCAAATGGGTCAAAACCGGAAGTCGGCGAAGAAGTTTTTGTTACGATTAGGAAAGGGCCGTTAGTCCTGTATGCCAGTTTTGATTCTCTCGCTGTAAATACACTTTTAAAAATATTGATTTTTAATACACACTGGACTTATGTGGAATAAACTTGCACACATTTGGACGATTACAACTAGGATGAATGCGTGGATGTAAATTTCTGTAACTGAAGGCGATAGAGGGTTCGATATACATCAAGCGACGCGGACCGATCACGTCAAAAAGTGGGTCGGATGTAGCTGGTTTAGAGTACATTTCACGGGTGAATTTTTGTTCAGATCTCGATTAAACTGAGATTCTGTGCAAAGGTTTGTTTGTGGTGTACTAATATCATCAAAGACATGCCATGGAAAGGATCGAATATGGTACGAATTCCTACAGTTTGATGGTCGGAGTCTTGGGAAAATCTGACAAGGACAAACTTTGTTTACAAGGTAGGCCCGAATCAAGGATATTGATAGTACAAACCCGGGCGTTAACGGCGCGTGAATTTACTGATTAATACACATTTTCTCCCGTTAACCGCCCGATTTATACCCGTTAATACATGCTTATAACGGCCCGAAAAGGCACGTTTTATGCAATAATGTAAATTATATACACGTATTATTAAACATAACAAGGAAATATTGATGCTGAACATCAATGGCGCCACAAACCACTTATTTCTGTAACAGGGCACAATGCATTTGGCCACATTAAACCGTTTATGAAAATCACGTAATTGTTTAACAGCTCGGTAGGAATCACATTGTTGATCACGTGACTCATTTTGTCACGTTTAACATCCAATATTTGCATATGTGGAGAACATTGTCGCCCTTGTAAGATTTTGTCTACACAAACAAACATTTGTCGGCAATGAATTACCATACATTAATGAAAGAAAAAGTCTGTTATCGAATTGTGCTAAATCTGATTTTTTATCACGTGACTTATTTTTCGAAATGGATCTTTATTTATTAATATTTTTTGAAAGGAAAATGTTGATATGTCTACGATCCAGGTTTTTATCCATCTAACAATGAAAGTACAAGATATTATATATTAAAAAAAATCCCACAAATAAATATAAAAGTTAATATGGACCCCGATCTGGTAATCAAAGTACAGTAGATATAGATGGATGTTAAAACAAAGCATGGAGCCAGTTCAATATGGCTGCCTCCATAGGCACTTTACAAAACCGAATAAAAATATAGTGCCGCCGCTCAAGCGGAGCCACAATAAATTGTAAATGAAATCATATTTTGCGAATTATAGCATTAATTCTTTACCACACAATCCTGATTTTAACGACTTTGAGAAAGAGAGTCCTTGAAAACATTGTGGAAAAAGGAGAAAATGCTGATAACCAGCATTTTCTCCTTTCCCCACAATGTTTTCTACCCTTTCCAAATCAAATTTCAATCTTTAATTCAAATTTATTTGTTGTCTGCAAATGCTTTCAGTTTGGACTAGTCCAAACTTTTGTTGTGTGGTAAAGAGTTAAGTTATAGTGATGATTGAATTAAAGTTTTATATATAAAAATACATTTTTTACAAACTACAGTGATTGCTTTCACAATTTGAAAAACAAACCCAAATGAAACATAATTAAATGCTAAAGATACTTTCAAACGTCATTTGCGACTTGTTCAAATTTGAACCAATATAATTTTTGCTTGTCTGGTAACTGGTTAAATGTGTGTGAATAAAAAAGTAGGCATCAAATAGGTAAGCATCTTCACGAGCCAAGGGTATGATCTTTATGTGGATCTTAAAGCCTGAGTTCGAGATTCCCGCGACACGCCCCCTATTGGATGCTGCTTTTTATCTCCCTTTACATGATATTTCTTATAGCCAATGAAATGTTGTTTTACAAACCGCTTACGAATACAATAATTCAACATGCAGCAATAATCTCAAACATACTTCAACATTCCAAGGTCAGGTGCTTGGATATAGCCTAAAACATCTGATAATTGATTGGTCACATTGAAACTTTATGTAAATATTGTTGGTCTGTGTTTTCTTTGGTAATAAATCATTACAGATCTGCACACATCCACGGAGGTACACGCGTATTAATGTTTACCTTCTATTTTTATCGCGACCCTGTTCTATCTTTATCAAAGATGAAATGCTATGGGCGATTTGATTTTATGTAGTTAGAGCTAGCTGCAATCAACGAAAACGCGTATCGGGTGTTTGTTGAAATCAAGCTCAATCCGCCAAGGGTAGAGTAGCGTAGTGGATAATACCCTTGGCTTGCAAAGATGATAGGGAAGATTATAGTATTTAGAGAAAGTGAGAAATTGCCTGTCAAACCAATTTCTCCTTTCCCACTATTATATTCCTTCAAATCAAGGACATGGAATAAAGTGATTGCATTATCCCCTCCTCTAATGATGATTTCTATTCCTAAATATTTAAAGTTCACTTTTCCTATTGCAAGTACAATGAAATTTTGTTCTATTTTGTCTAAAGCCGTTTAAGAAATAAAGTAAACAGGAAAACAATATGATAAATATGAAAAAATATATGCTGTTTATATACGATGAGGGTTTTGTCCTAGAGGGCTTTTATCCTATGGGGGTTTTATCCTAGGGGGCTTTTGTCCATGGAGGTTTTGTCCTAGGGGGGTTTTGTCCTACACTCTAATAGTTTCAATCAAAATGTCTTTCAATATTTTCCATCATTTATTTGTAGACCATTTTGCAGAAAATTTTCATCATTAACCCTTTACCCCATAAGACATTTCTATGGTATCTCTAATTGACCCTAAATAACAGCAAGAATGAAGTCGTTTCTTATCTGTATATGACACCTTTTGATAGCATAGAAAACATTGTGACAAAAGGTGAAATTGCTCGTGACGAGCAATTTCACCTTTTGTCACAATGTTTTCAAAAGGCTCCTACAAGCAATGCGTCGAAATGAGTATCTATGGAGTAAAAGGTTAAAGTAACACTTAATTTTTTGTTTACACATTATTTCAATTTTGCAGTCTACAAGATTTTGTGTTTGGGTGAACAGTTACACTCTATACCACACAATCCAAACTTTTAATAATGACCCAGAAAATGAAAGCTTTTGAAAACATTGTGGGAAAAGGAGAAAATACTAGTAACTAGCATTTCTCCTTTTCCACAATGTTTTCTATCCTTTGAAATCATATTTCAGTATTTGAGTCACATTTATTTGTTTTCTGCACATGCTTTCAGTTTGGACTGGTCTAAAATTTTGTTGTTTGGTATAGAGTACACCCTTTCCCAACAAAGTTTGAACTCTTCCAAACTGAAATTTTTTGCAGGTAGCAAATACGATTCTCTGATTAGGATAGAATCTTGATTCTCTGTTAGGATAGAAAAGATGGTGTGAAAAAAGAGAAATTGCCTTTAGCCAGTAATTTTTCCTCTTCCCACATTATTTTCAAAGGTCTTCTTGAAGGTTGTTTCAACACATGACTGTTTGTTATTTTTGACATTAATTTTTGCTTTTTTAACTCTTTACATAATAAAATTATATTATGAAAAAATAATTTCTTGTCCTATGTTTGGTGCAAGTAGTGTGGTGTGCGGTAAAAATGTCAGGTAAAAATGCCATAGGATAAAATGTCATAGGTAAAAATGTTATAGATTAAAATGTCATAGGTAAAAATGCCATAGGAAAAATGTCATAGGTAAAAATGCCATAGGAAAAATGTCATGGGGGGGGGGGAATGTCAGAGTCAAAGGGGTAAATATATCATAGGTAATAATGTCATAGGTAAAAATGTCAGAGACAGAGATACTATAATATGTAAGTATGTATATGATATAAAAAAAAATATGTGGTTCTGATCTCTCACCAGATCCACTGAAGTAAAGCCATTCTTAGTAGATTTGATAATATAACAGTGTTGTCCTGTACATTTATTTATTATTTATTTATTTACCTTCATTGTATCCATGCTATACTGTGAAATAATTTTGTTTCATTCAGCAATGATAACATTACATGTTGCCGATTTAACCCCTGGTTTTAATGACCCTGAGAGAGGAGCCTATAAAAAAACATTGTGGGAAAATGAGAAAATGCTGGTAACCAGCATTGTCTCCTTTTCCCGCACTGTTTCTGCCCTGCTGGAAACAAATTTTAATTTTTGAATTAATTGCAAACCTTGGTAAAAACATTTTTGAAAAAGTATCTTTGACAATAGTATGTGATCTTAGTTCTTCTGTTAGTCCATATACCAATCTTGATTTTGACTGACTGCTATCTCAGATGATTCAGAGGCCACATATAAGTGAACCGCGACAAGATTTCGAACTTGCTATGCCTTGAACAACTGAGCCAATCCCATATATTTGTACTAAGATAAATACCTCTGACATTTTTACGTATGACATTATTACCACTGGCATATTTACCACTTTAACTCTGACATTTTTACCTTTTTAACCCATGACACTTTTACCCCTGACATTTTTACCTACACTCAGTAGTGTAGGGCTACAATGGAATGCATTATGACCGATCTGTAACAAAGTTTGACAAGGAAAGTTGGAGAAAGGACTTTGTAAAATGTATGTACATGTATTACGATCAGTGGACTTTTTGCACTACCTTTCCACACAATTAGATTCTGTGATAGCCACATAACATCTAGGTCTCAGAATGTTCTGAAAGTTTTACAGGAAAAATTTAAAACTGTTTGTGTTTAACTCTGTACCAAACAACAATTTTTTTTTTACTTTTCCAAATTGAAAGCGGTAGCAGACGACAGAAACAGATTTTTTTTCTTTGAAAGGGAAAGAAACATTGTGGGAAAAGGAGAAAATGCTGGTTATCATTTTCTCCTTTTCCCACAGTGTTTTCAAAAGGCTTCTTTAACCCTTTCCCGAACAAGCCCTTGTTTTTACGTGTCTGCGGTACAAATCTTTTGAAAACACTGGGGGAATAGGAGAAATTGCTCGTAATGACCAATCTCTCCTTTTCCTACAGTGTTTTTTCTGCCCCGTCTGATAATTTTCCGCCATTGTTATGAAAGTTAAAATTGTCATCTGCAAACTCTTTCAGTTTGGAGGAGTCTAAAATTTGTCATTTGGGAAAGGGTTAAAAGGGTCGGTAAAAGTCAAGATTGCATAGTTTGCTTTCAAATATGGCTCTTAACCCTTTCCCAAATGACAAACTTTTTGACTAGACCAAATTGAAAACATTTGCAGACAACAATTCAATTCTTGCTGAAAAAATGATTTCTGTCTATGATAGTGTAGAAAACATTGTGGGAAAAGGAGAAAATGCTGGTTACCAGCATTTTCTCCTTTTCCCACAATGTTTTCAAAAGGCTACTATTCCAGACCAGTAAAAATGAGAATGAAAAATAAACTGGTCTACTTATTTCCAGAAGTAAGCCAAGCTGTGTTTGGTGAATTCTTACTGCCTATACCTACCGAAACTAGAGGCTCTTGTGGGCCTGAATTGCTTTGCTGCCAGGGATTTTGCTTTTTTGCTGGCATACATTATGAATTAAGGATACAACAAGAGCGGCAAATTATCACATCCGTCCATCACACCTCCAGTTGTCAAGGGGGAATAATAATCGTAAAGGGCAGGTAGAGGAAAATAGCAGTGCAGCAGATTATGATTCTTATGCACTGCAATCCATAATTTTTCAACAATCATGCATACCAAATTTGAAGATGTTTAGACTGAAAATGACAAAGTTACATTCCCGACAAGCAGAAAATGCTTTGAAAATGATGATCAAAGGGAAATATTTCAAAGACAGCACAAGGTAGAGTTATGGTTCTTTTGCACTGCACTCCGTATTATTGCAACAAACACAAATGCCAAGTTTCAAGTCAATCGGACCAGAGATGACAAAGTTATGCTCCAGACAAGCAGAAAATGCTGTAAAACGACGATCAAAGGGAAATAACTCAAAGGCAGCGCAAGGTAGAGTTACGGTTCTTTAGCACAGCACTCCGTATTTTTGCAACAAACACAAATGCCAAGTTTCAAGTCACTCGGACCGGAGATGACAAAGTTATGCTCCAGACAAGCAGAAAATGCTGTAAAAATGACGGTCAAAGGGAAATATTTCAAAGACAGCACAAGGTAGAGTTATGGTTCTTTTGCACTGCACTCCATATTATTGCAACAAACACAATTGCCAAGTTTCAAGTCAATCGGACCAGAGATAACAAAGTTATGCTCCAGACAAGCAGAAAATACTGTAAAACGATGATCAAAGGGAAATAAAGACAGCGCAAGGTAGAGTTATGGTTCTTTAGCACTGTACTCCGTATTATTGCAACAAACACAAATGCCAAGTTTCAAGTCAATCGGACCGGAGATGACAAAGTTATGCTCCAGACAAGCAGAAAATGCTGTAAAAATGACGATCAATGGGAAATAAAGACAGCACAAGGTAGAGTTACAGTTCTTTTGCACTGCACTCGGTATCATTACAAGAAACACAATTGCTAAGTTTCAGGTCAATTGGAGTCGAGATGACAAAGTTATGCTCCTGACAAACAACTGGACGCCGCCTGTCCGCCAGCCCACCCGGATGCCATGGGTGATCCCATAATATGTCCTGTCTTCGATGGTTGTATAAAAAGGGAAAAAAAAAACACACACAAATATGTGTTCTTGCAACTGGGCTTGAATCCAATATGACAGAATAAGTAGGCATAGTGAATTGAACAAAGCGTGAAAAGAATGAAGCCAAATTTCTCAAAACTACTTGTTTGGGATTCAGCCAAAGTTGATACGGTTTCAGTAGGCCTTGTATTAAATAGCAAATTTTAAAGAAATTTGATTTATATTGTTGACTGATGAAACATGTAGAGGAGTAATTAATATTATATACAACTAATGCTCCTAGTTACAGTGTTGGACTTGTTTCTCCAAGATATAATGGGTATAAACCATAATGGCTAAAAGAAATGATACTTTTACATGACAAGACCATCCTCTGCTTTATGGATATCTGCAAATATGATGCAATACAAATCAACAGCTCATTATTTTTTTAAAAGTTTATTTGTATACATACATATACATGTACATACATGATTCACAATTTGCAACAACTGATACTAGCACAAAAACAATGCAACAATGAGCCTCTCATACAGACACTTTTTATCTTACCCTTAAAGTGTACATATCACAACTTAAGCTGACTCTGCAGCCAGTGAAGATCAATATCAGACTGCGCACAACATGCTGTCTAATCTCTGATCTGCATGGAGGTTAAAAAAAAAAAAACTTAAAAATCATTGTATGAGAAAGTTTAACACTTTCCCAAACAAAAAAAAGTGGGGGGGGGGCCTTAATATATCTTCAGCATACTAGCCCAAGTCATCATATAATTATGGAACCATAGAACCACTTTTTTCCAATGAACAACTCAATCATGAGGTAGCTTGGTCCTTTGACAAACAGAAAAAGTTTTGATCCAGGTATGTGCGGATTGCACAGGCTGACCTGGTTCGATACTTTTGCAGATGTATTATGCCCCCTTTTCTAAGAGCAAGGCTTAATATCCTTTTGGACTGAATCTTTGTGGCTCATGCAATACCATACAGGAGAAAATTATGCATTGTCTACTTTTCTCGCAATGTTTTCTTCCTTTCCGAAGGCAAATCACACTGGAATAACAAGAGGGCCATGATGGCCCTGTATTGCTCCACTGGCTTTTTAACCCTTTACCACACAAATTGAAGTGTTCATAACCCTGAAAAAGAGGGCCTTGAAAACAACACTGTCAGGCAATACAAGCAGGTCAATTCATTGCCATGAAAGGTTAAGTTCTTGGGAAAAAAAATCGAATGTTAGAAACCTTACTCTGAATTTAATATTCCACTTAAGTGAACATAACTATTAGCATGAAAATGAATCACACTCCTTTAAAACAGAATATTTCTATAAAAAAAATTAATATCCAGCACCAATCATGTATCACTGCAATTTGATAATCAAGGAAGGTAAATAGTAACCAACTTTTTCCCTTATAAAAAGTTATTTCCCTTGATTAATGTTTAAATTTAGGTGACTATCTATAGAAGCAATGTTACACTTGTGATCCCTGGAATGGATCCAATTTTGACCCAAGGCCTATAACATGAAGACACTTGTTAAAAATCCATTAGATAAAGCTACATGCCAAATTCAGTTGCCCTGGGCCTTGTGGTTTCAGAGGAGAAGACTTTTAAATATATTTTTCAATTTTGTTGCCATGGCAACCAGAGTTTTTGAAGGAATCAAATTCTTTCAAGAAATTCTGAAGAAGACCATGGCAGGATCATTCCTGTGAAGTTTCATCGAATTTGGATGGGTAGTTTCAGAGAAGAAGATGTTTGTAATAAAAGTTAACGCACACACAGGCTTATGTCATGGCCCAGTGTCCATCCTGGTGCGTATGTGCGTCCGCGTGTGCGTTAACCACAGATGACACAACAGATGACATATCGCTTGAGGATATATTCAGAGCTCCAGATAAGAGGGAGTGATGACAATCTTAATCATTTCTCTTCCAAACCCTATGTTGTGGGTACCCATTAGAATTGTCTCGGTGTGACAATTCTAACGAGTACCCACAACATAGGGTTTAGTGGAGATTTATCAATATATTCAATTTTGAAATCAAAATCACTCCCTCTATCTGGAACTCTGATATGTCATGTCATCTACATCTGCCTTTGAAGGTATGCATTGTTTTGCACCTTTACAATCTAAACCAACAGTTAATCCTTTCCCATATAACAGTTTTAAAACTTTCCCAAATTAAAAACATCTCCAAATGACGAATACTAAATTGATACAAAAGATCTTAGGTTTTCTGATAGGATAGAAAACATTGTGGGAATAAAAGAAAATGCTGGTTGGTAGTATTTTCTCGTTTTTCCACAATATTTTCCAAGAGCTCTCTCCTCAAAAAGCTATCTTCTTTTCTCGAAATGTTTTCAACAGATTTCTCTTACTAGGATATTAACTCAGGGTTGTCAGGAAAGACCGCACCCAAAATCTTTTCACTGTGCTAAAGTGTTTAACCCTTTCCCAAATGACAAATTTTGGACTCTTCCAAACTGAAAGAGTCTGCAGACGATTATTTTAGATTTTGAGAAAATAGCAGAAAGTTCTCAAAAAGGGTAGAAAACACTGTGGGAAAAGGAGAAATTGCTCATTGCGAGCAATTTCTCCTTTTCCCACAGTGTTTTCAAAAGATTTTCACTGCAGACACGTAAAAACCTGGGCTTGTTTGGGAAAGGGTTAATAAAGATGTTTGAGGCAGAGACAGGGTGTGAGAGATATAGGAAAAGGGTAGTTCCGGCAAATATTCCAAAATTATATCATCACTAGTGATGATACCATACCATCACTACTGATGTTATTCACTGTGAAAAACTGAAAAAATAATACACTGAGAAATCCCAGTAATTCACTAATAGGTATATAAGAAAATAAGTTAATTAACAAAGTCCTATGTTTAATGTACATTTCAGCTTGCACCAGTTTTGATAATTTTAAACAAGGCATTTATATTGTTGTTCTTTATGGCAGCACGGCATGCATTCACCACTGATGTTTTGTATTTGCCCACTGAAACAAAAGGAAAAAGAAATAAAGCAATTTTCTCTTTTTGAATACTATTTGGCCTTTTTACTAATTTATTGATAGGTAACCCATTTCAAACCATGCTGCAATGCACTTACTAATATATCAAATCTAGTTGTGAGTAGCTTTATTTCAGCCTTTTCAACACCATTCTGAGTTTTTACAACCCTAAAAAAGAAGCCTGTGGAAAACATTGACGGAAAAGGAGAAAATGCTTATAACCAGCATTTTCTCTTTTTCCACAGTGCTATATATGGACACCCTATCAATGACAGATTGCTTGATTTAAGTTGCATAAGATTTGTTGTCTGCAAATGCTTTTGATTTCGATGAACCCCAAATGTAGTCTTTTGGCAGAAAGTTAACAATGCAAGTTACTTAACCTTCATCCACCCTGCCTATGTTTAAATCACTTTCAGAAACAAACCTTTTCACTCTTTACCAAATGTCAAAATTTTAGACCAGGCCAAATTGAAAACATTTGCAAACGACAAAATTAATGTGATTTAAAATTGGAAATTTTGATCTGGAAGGGTAGAAATCATTGTGGGAAAAAGAGAAATGCTGGTTAGTTACCAGCATTTTTCTCCTTTTCCCATGATGTTTTTAAAGGGTTTCTTTTACAGAGTTGAGTAAAACCAGGGATTTTTTTGGAAAGTGTTATTAAAACCTTGTGGGCAAAAGAGAAAATGACCGGTAACTCTCATTTCCTTCCTTTCCTCATGTTTTCTACCCCTTTCACAGACAAACCCCATTATTTTATGCACATTTAACTTAACTCTTTACCAAACGACAAAATTTTAGACTGGTCCAAATTGAAAGCACTTGCAGACGACAAAATAAAAGTAGCTAAAAAATTGAAATTTGTTTCCAGCAGGGTAGAAAACATTGTGGGAAAAGGAGAAAGTGCTGGTTACCAGCATTTTCTCCTTTTCCCACAATGTTTTCAAAAGGCTGTCATCTCAGGGTCGTAAAAACCAGGGATTATTTGGGAAAGGGTTAATGTGTTGTCTGCAAATGCTTTTACAAGCTTGTCTAAAATTTTTGTCATTCTATACTAAGAGTCACGTGCTACGGGCAACCTTTTTTATCACATTCCCACATCAAACTATCTGGTGCAATGATGCCTGTGTTGAACAACCACCTGTCTTGGGAGATCACTACACTCTGTTTCCTTGGTTGGCTTCTCAACTCTTTACCATACAATTGCAATGTTTCATGACCTTGAGGAAGAAGGCTTTTATAAACATTGTGACGAAAGGAATAAATGCTGGTAACCAGTATTTAACCCTTTCCCAAACGACAATATTTTAGGCTTGTCCAAATTGTAAGCATTTGCAGGCGACAAAATAAAAGTGACTGAAAATTTGAAATTTGTTTTATGAAGGGTAGAAAACATTGTGGGAAAAGGAGAAAATGCTGGTTACCAGCATTTTCTCCTTTTACCACCATGTTTTCTAAAGGCTTCTTTCTCAGGGGCGTCAAAAGTAGGGATTGTGTGGTAATGGGTTAAAGACAAATCCTCTTGTTCCGCCGTATTCTAGTCATGGTCTGCAAATGCCTTCAGTAAAGATGAGTATGAAATTTTGCCATGTTGCATATAGTTAACCCTTTACCACATAACAAAACTTTAGTCATCTCCAAATTTAACTCTTTACCAAATGACAAATCTATAGACTGGTTCAAATTGAAAGCATTTGCAGACTACAAAATCTATGAAACTGAAATATCAAAAATTGATTTGGGAAGGGTTGAAAATATTTTGGAAAAGGAGGAAATGCTGGTTACCAGCATTTTCTCCTTTTCCCACAATGTTTTCGAAAGGCTTCTACCTCAGGGTCGTTAAAAATTGAGAATGTGTGATAAAGAGTTAAGACATTTGAAGATGACAAATGAATATGGCTTAAATAATTGATTTGGCATTTAACAGAAAGAAAAACATTTAGAGACCAGCATTTTCTCAATTCCTCAAAATATTTCAAAAAAGCTTCCTCCAGGTCTTTAAAACTTGGAAATGTATGGTAATGGATTAAGACAGGTTTAATTACTCACCCCTCATTCTTGCAGACTTTTGTATGACCTGGTTGACCTGTTTAAGTGCAGTCAGTAATTCCTGATGATTGCTACATCTGATCTTGTAACCATTTATAAGGTCTCTGTTCATGTTGTATAACTCTGTGTAACCTTTCTTCATATTATTCCTGTGAATAAAAAAAAATTAACTCTTTAACAAACATCATAATTTTAGCCTTGGCCAAATTGAAAATATTTGTAGAAGGCAAACATGACTCAAAAATTGAATCTTGACTTTAGAAGGGTAGAAAACATGGTGGGAAAAGGAGAAGATGCTGATTACCCACATATTCTCCTTTTCCCAAAATGTTTCTAGAAGGCTTCTTCCTCTGGGTCATAAAAACCAGGGATTACTTGGCAAACGGTGAACTGTTTACCAGAAAAAAAAACTAGAGCTGTCACTAAATGTGACTTTATACCCCTGCCAGGGCTTTGACAGAAACCGGCAATTTCACAAAATTTTTTCTATATTCAAGGGGAGTTCAAAGAGAGAAAGTGATTGAAAATTGTGTCTTGCACAACTTCAGTATGAAATCAATGTATCAACAAACTTTCAATACATTAGCAGCAAAACTGTAAGAGGAGTTCACGACACAAAATTACTTGTATTTGTACACAGACAGACACACGAATGGACAGATAGGCTGATTCCAGTATACCCCCAAGAACGTTCGTTTTGCGGGGGTATAAAAAGTGTCAATTTCAAGGAGTGATAATTCCTCAACTACGAGGAGCTGACACTTGGAAAATGCGTCTTGCAAACCTTCAATATATGATCAATATATGTGCAAAGTTTCAATATAATTGAAAGAAAACTGTAGGAGAAATTTGCAACACAAAATTACAAGTATTTCATAGACAGATGGATGTCAAGAAAATAAAAGTGTCAAGTTCAAGGAAGATAATTCCTCAATCTAGAGAGTTGACACTTGAAAATTGAGCATTGCAAACCCTCAATACATAATCAATGTATGTGCAAAGTTTCAATACAATAAATGTACAAAAACTGTAGGAGGATTTTGCAATACAAAGTTACAAGTATTTTATAGGCAGATGGATGTTAAGAAAAGAAAGTGTCATGTTCAAGGGGAGATAATTCTTCAACCAGGAGGAATTGACACTTGAAAACTGTGTCTTGCAAATCTTCAATATATAATAGTCTTTCAAAGACTATCCAAACATAACATGAATTTGTCGCCTTCAAGCAGTTTCGATTTGGACAAGCCTACAGTTTGCTGTTTTGTTGTCTACAAATTTTGAGTTTTGGTTAGGATTTAATGACTACTGATTCATAAACATATATCGTACATATCACCCATAAGCCTTGCATCCTCTGCTCTTACAACCAAACTGCGTATCAGATTGGAATGGTCCGCCATTTCTGCAGTTAATTTCTGTCTCACAGCATGAAACTCATCTACCTGTAAAAATAAGTATTGCATTTCCTCTGACATCAACTGAAAGATCTTGAATAGAGGACATTTTTTAAAAACATTTTTGGGAAAAGATATTTAACCCTATACCACACAATCCAGACTTACAACCCTGAGAAAAAAGCCTTTTGAAAACATTGTAGGAAAAGGAAAAAATGCTGGTAACCAGCATTTTCTCCTTTTCCTACAATGTTTTCCACCCTTCCAAAAACAATTTTTAATTTTTGAGTCATGTTTAATTTGTCATCCGCAAATGTTTTCAATCTGAACAAGTCTAAAATTTGGTCGTTTGGTAAGGAGTTAAAAACATTGTTGGGGAAAAAAACAAGAGGGCCAAGATGGCCCTGGATCGCTCACCTGAATTTCTGAGAGAACCATAGCCATTTCTTTCAAAATGTAATCAGCCCTTTCAGAGAAGAAGAAGTTTTACGAATTTCTTCATGTCTGTATAGTGTAAATAGCCCACATTCATCAGAGCCATGTTTCTTGATGGATCAAAATTTCAAGAGCAATTTTTGAAAAGGGTTAGCTAAGAAACATTTCTGAGATATTATTTAAAAATCTGATCAGCCGTTTCAAAGAAAAAGAATTTCTTCATGGCCAAATAGTGCAAGTAGCCCCCATTCACCAGAGCCATGTTTCTAGACAAACCAGCATTTTGCGAACAATTTTTGAAAAGGGTTACATTTCTGTGAGATTATTTCAAAATCTAATCTGCCGTTTCAGAGAAGAAGAATTTAAAGAATTTCTTCATGGCCATATAGTGCAAGAAGCCCCCATTCACCAGAGCCATGGTTCTTGATGGATCAAAATTTCACAGTTTTTAAAAAGGGTCATCCAAGGAACATTTCTGTGAAGTTATTTCAAATTCTGACCAGCTGTTTCAGAGAAGAAGAATTTTTAAGAATTTCTTAACTTCCATATAGTGCAAGTAGCCTCCATTCACCAGAGCCACATTTTTCGACGAATCAAAATTTTACGAACAATTTTTGAAAAGGGTCACCCAAGGAACATATCTGTGAAATAATTTAAAAATCTGACCACCGATTTCAGAGGAGAAGATTCTTAAAGAATTCCCTAGAAAATTCCATTTGGTTGCCGTGGCAACCAGAGTTTCTGTTGGAATCAAATTCTGTGAACAATTTTTAAAGAGGACCTCCCAAGGAACATTCTGGCCAAGTTTGGTCCAAATCCACCCAGGGGTTTAGGAGGAGTTGATGTTTAAAGAACTGTTGACGATGCATGAGGCACTGACGCACGATGGATGACGCACGACAGACGACGAACACCGGGTGATCCTAAAAGCTCCCCTTGAGCACGTTGTGCTCAGGTGAGCTAAAAAAAAACAAAGAAAACTTTCTTCTCTTTGCATTGAGTTTTTTTTACTCTTCAATAGACAAACTCTATTATTTGAGCAATATTTACTTTGTTGTCTGCAAATCATCTCGATATAGAAAAAAAATTTTGTTGTTGTTTGGAAAAAGAAATACAAATAAAAGACAGAGCTCCATATAGAGGGAGTGATTTTGATTTCAAAATTAAAAATATTAACCATTCTCCATCAAATCCTATGCCACGATTCTAATGAGTACCCAAAACATAGGGTTTTGAAGAGGAAATAATAGATTTAGAATATCATCACTCCTTCTTATCTGGAGCTCTCTAAATTAACAACTAGGAAAAATCTAAATCTAACCTTAACAAGAATTTCTCTCAATCGTTCCATTTCAATGGGAAAGTCAATAGTAGAGTGTAAATCATCTAGGTTGAGAAATGTAGCTATAGCTTGGACTATATCCCCAGCCAGGTCCATGTCATCAGTCTTTAGTGTTATCTGAAATGAAAGAACTTTCAACATTAATCCATTACCACACAATCTCTACTTTGGCGCCTCTGATAAAGAAGCCTTTAGAAAACATTGTGGGAAAAGGAGAAAATGCTGGTTACCAGCTATTTCTCCTTTTCCCACAATGTTTTCTAACCTTCACAAAACAAATTTCAAATTTTCAGTCACTTTTATTTGGTCGTCTGCAAATGCTTTGAATTTAGACAAGTCCAAAATTTTGTCGTTTGGTAATGAGTTAACTGTCACACAAACTTTCATTCTGCATATTTCTTTGAGCCAAATCTGTCTGCCTTTGCTTTGCCTACACAATTTATCTGTACCACAGAGTGCAGAGAGCAGACCACAAACAAACAGTGGTGATTCTGTAAATATAGGATTTGATATGAGTTAGCTGTTGGTAAGGAAAACGTTATTTACTGTTTACCACATAATCCTGACTTTTAACGACCTTAAGAAAGAAGCCTTTTGAAAACACTGTGGGAAAAGGAGAAAATGGTAACCAGCATTTTCCCCTTTTCCCACAGTGTTTTCTACCCTTCCCAAACTAAATTATAATTTTTCAGTCACGTTTATTTTGATGTCTGCAAATGCTTTCAATTTGGACCAGTCTAAAATTTTCCTGTGTGGTAAAGAGTTAAGTAAAAACTCTTGAGCAGGTTAGCTGTTTGATCCATTTTTGATCCATTATCTGTGAAAAGGATTAACCCTTTACCACACAATGACAACTTTTAACGCCCCTGAAAGAGAAGGCTTTTGAAAACATTGTGGGAAAAGGAGAAAATGCTGGTTACCAGCATTTTCTCCTTTTCCCACCATGTTTTCTATCCAATAAAAGAAAAATAATTTGGGATGTGCCACATTGAAACTGTTATCTGTAAATGCTTTGAATTCAGACAAGTCTACAATTTTGTCATGTTGTAAAAGGTTAATGCCTCTACAAAAAGTACTGACCCAGGTCAGCTGGCACAGTCTGCACATTCTGACTTGTGTCAAAACTTTTCACTATTGGTAAATTTTGTGTACATCCATGGACCATTCCACCTCAAGATTCAGGCGATCATTAGAAAAAAAATGGAATTTATGGATCCCTAATTATGTGATGACTTGCATGGCATAACACATCAAGGAGATGCATAAAGATACCTTTTGGAAGTCAAAAAGTCAAAAATTCTTTTTTTACACAAAATGTATTGCACTCTGAAACAAGAGGGCCAAGATGGCCCTGGATCGCTCACCTGAATTTTTGAGTGGACCATAGCCATTTTTTTTCGAGGTATTGAAACACTGGAAACAAAATAATTATTTTGCCAAGGAATTTTCAAATGGTCACCTGTTTCTTGATTTCCGTACAGTGCAAGTAGCCCCAATTCCCCAGAGCCATGTTTCTTGACCTATCAAAATTTTGCAAACACTTTTTGAAAAGAGTCATTCAAGGAACATTTCTGTGAAATTGTCTTTAAATCTGACCAGCTGTTTCAGAGAAGAAGAATTTTCAAGAATTTCTTCATGTCCGTATAGTGCAAGTAGCCCCCATTCACCAGAGCCATGTTTCTAGACCTGTCAAAATTTTGTGAACAGTATTTGGAAAGAGTCATTCAAGAAACATTTCTATGAAATTATTTTAAAATCTGACCAGCAGTTTCAGAGAAGAAGAATTTTTTCATGTCCGTATAGTGCAATTAGCCCCCATTCACCAGAGCCATGATTCTTGATGAATCAAAATTTCACAAACATTTTTTGAAAAGGGTCAGCCAAGGAACATCTCTGTGAAATTATTTCAAAATCTGATCTGCTGTTCAAGAGATGAAGAATTTTCAAAAAATTTTCATTTCCCTATAGTGCAAGTAGCTCCCATTCACCAGAGCCATGTTTCTTGACGAATCAAAATTTCGCGAACAATTTTTAAAAAGGGTCACCCAAGGAACATCTCTGTGAAATTATTTCAAAATCTGACCTGTGGTTTCAGAGAAGAAGAATTTTTAAGAATTTCTTCATTTCCCTATAGTGCAAGTAGCCCCCATTCACCAGAGCCATGTTTCTTGACGAATCGAAATTTCGCGAACAGTTTTTGACGTCACCCAAGGAACATCTCTGTGAAATTATTTCAAAATCTGACCAGTGGTTTCAGAGAAGAAGAATTTTTAAGCATTTCTTCATTTCTGTATAGTGCAGGTAGCCCCCATTCACCAGAGCCATGTTTCTTGACGAATCAAAATTTCACGAACACTTTTTGAAAAGGGTCACTCAAGGAACATCTCTGTGAAATTATTTTAAAATCTGGCCAGAGGTTTCACAGAAGAAGATTTTTAAAGAATTTGCTAAAAAATTCCATTTGGTTGCCATAGCAACCAGAGTTTTTCACCAAATCAAATTCTGTGAATAGTTTTTAAAGAGGACCTCCCAAGGAACATTCCAGCCAAGTTTGGTCCAAATTGGCCCAGCGGTTTAGGAGGAGTTGATGTTAAAAGAATTGTTGACGACGGACGACGCACGATGGACACCAGGTGATCCTAAAAGCTCCCCTTGAGCACGTTGTGCTCAGGTGAGCTAAAAACATATTTTCTACACAAAATGTGTTAAACCAACAAAATGTTTTTACACAAAAAGTATTAAACTACCATAAAAATTCACCCAAATACTGAATTTCTGCTCAAAGAGTATTACACTCCTGAAACAATGAATTTTTACACCATTAGTATTACACTAACAAAACTGCATTTTACACTAAAAGTATTACACTTACAAAATGCATTTTTACAAGTGAAAAATATGACAGAACCCCAAAAAATGCTTGTTTTTACACTAAAAATATTACAAAGCTGAAAAGTAATATTTATTCACGTACATTTCCATTGTTGTCCATCTGAAAATGGAAAGCTCCCGAACCCCGAAGAGACATGAAGGCAAAATTGATGCCAGCATTGTCAGACTGTACATCGTCTTGAAGTAAGAAATTCTGATTTATCCACATCACTACCTGTTCAAGAGAAAAACAATGAAATAAGTAATGTAGAGAATTTACCCTTTGGCTGCTTAGCATGACTTGCTGACCTTTTGTGGACAGTGTAGATCAAGATCAGACTGCACAGAACATGCAGTCTGATCTCTTACCTAGACTTGTCTGATAAGGGGATATTATTCCCCAAAACGTAACTTTGAAACAGCAATATTTGGATTATTGATATTGAATTGACCCGGAATCAAATTCACTCTGCTAGCAATAGTTACTTCTAATATCCTAACTACAAATGTGACTCAAGCAACAGGACTTGTCTGTTAGCATTTAATCAGCACAAAAAAGTAGACTTGCTCAAACTGAAAGCCTTTACAGGGAACAATATGAATGGGGTCGGTTGGAGACATTGTGGAAAAAAGGGGAAAGTGCCATTAACCAGCACCTTCTACTGTTCTTTTCACAATATTATCAAAAGGTTTCTAAATCGGGATTGTGAGGTACAGGATTGTAGAGTAGAAAGCATTGTGCAAAAAGGAAAATATGCTGTTTACCAGCAATTTCTTCATTTCAAACAATATTTTTCCATATTAATCTCTCTCAGATCCGTTAAAGCAGGATTGTGAGGTAAAGGGTTGAGAAATGAAGGTAAGGGCTCAACCTTAGAAAAAGGGAACCAATATACAAACCCTCTGTACTCTCTCATTCACTTGGAAAGTACAGGAACTTTTTGCCTCCTCCAGTTCAGTCCCACACAGTGCATACATTGAAAACCTTGGCAACTGTCTGGTCAACTCAAACACATGGTACTGTGAACTAAGGGAACAAAAATCAAAGCACTGAAAGTATTGAGAACAAGGTTTGGTTTCTTTCTTTAAGACAAGAATTCTTCAAGCATAGTGAACTTGACCAATGATTTCCCAAAACAATTTCATCTTCTGTTTTTCTCGCATCAACCAAATACCATTTTTTGATCTACATTTGCTGTCTGCAAATGCTGTTAACATACATGTGGGCAATCTTAAATTCAGTCATCTGTTTTTTTCTTTGTCTTCACCGCATAAGCAAAATGAGGACTTTTCCAAATGGTAAGTAGTAGTTCTGATTGCTCATACAACACTATCAAAACTGCTGGTGCTCTACTTTCAAAGATAAAAAAAATCACTCACAATTGCATGAAGGACCAATGATCTCATATATATTTTCTTTTATCTTCTAAATATATCATAGTTTGGATTACTCTTCCATGATCTGTTTGTAATGGTACTTTCTGAAACTTTTCCCATCCAACTCATATTGGAAATATGGAGATACACAATGTTAGAGGAAATATGGAGATACACAATGTTAGAGGTTCTGGACTCAATCAAACAGGAAGCATTTTCAAATGAAAAAGTAAATGTTGTTCTAATGTTTTCTGTCTTTGATAGGATAGGAAACTTTGTGGAAAAAGGAGAAAATGCTGGTTACCAGCATTTTCTCCTTTTCCCATAATGTTTTCAAAAGCTTTTTTTTTTCAGGGTCTTCAAAATTCAAGATTTTGTGGTAAAGGCTTTAAGAAATAATTGTGTATACCAATTTTGATAGCCTATAACAGCCTTTATTATTATTTCAGATACATCTTTACCAAATAACAAAATTTTAGATTGGTCCAAATTGAAATACTTGCAGAAAAAAAATAAATATAACTCAAAAATTGACACTGGTTTCCAGAACGGTAGAAAACATTGTGGGAAAAGGAGAAAATGCTGGTTACCAGCATTTTCTCTTTTTCCCAAAATGTTTTCAAAAGTCTTCTATCTCAGGGTAATAAAAACCAGGGACTGTTTGGTAAAGGGTTACATGAAAATTGTGCTTACTTACCAGTTTTTATAACCTATAAAAGCCTTTATATGTAAATCTACAGGAACATCTTTTGGGGGCACTATAGGCACTCTAACACAGTTACTTAAGCTATTTGCATTTGGATGTCTGCAAAGAAAAAAAAAAAAACTCAAATATTCACATACTAATACTTGAAGACTTTGGTCTTGAAGCAGATCACATTCTTACCAAGCAATATTGTTTAGGACCAGTCTAAATTGAAAACATTTACAGGTAATGAAATAACCCTTTACCACACAATCCTGTGTTTTTAACAACTGTCGGAGGAAAGATTTAACATTTATAGAAAAGGAGAAAATGCTGGCATTTCTAGTTTTCCAACAATGTTTTCTACAGGATTAGAGAGATTTTTCATCATTTCAAACATATTTGTCTTCTGCAAATACTTTGAATCTCAATGAGTGTGTAATTCTGTTGTGTGGTAAGAGTTAAATTTGGCTTGAATGGCAGGATTTGTCTTGGAAAGGTTAGTAAACAGTGTGAGAAAAGAAGAAAAAGCTGTTTTGTTTTGTTGACTATTCCTATTTTACAAAGACATTTTCAAATATGTAATTTGGCCAATCAAGTATTAAAATATACTGAATAAAAACATAAAAACAAACTTTCAAACTTGAAAACATAAAGTCCTAATAACATTCTGATCTGAATGGTATTTTGCAATTCTCCCTAAAATACACATTTTAAGCTTCAAACTTAAAATCGACATACTAATTATTGTCTCTTTTTCATTAACTATAATCTAATATCATGCAGCTTTTGTCAGTTTTCAGTTTGGAACATGGAGGTTCGCATTATGGGGCTTCTGCCTATACTCCAGCTGTACAGTGATTGGTACAGATAAAATCAAAGTAACTAACAAAAAGTGATGAAACAAGAAAAGACACTGAGGCTTGTGTGACAAGAAGAATGAACATGAAAAAAGTACATGTACTTACACAACATGGCTCTCCCCTTCAAAGATACCCTCGGCAAATATCAGAACAGACCTCACAATCGTATCTAAAAATAACAACAAAATGAATCAGGTATAATTCACCTTTACAGCGCTATAGTCCAAAACAGGAGGAGGTATTGGAGATGGCATACAAAACTAGAGCTGTCACGGAATGTGACTTAATACCCCCACCAGCGATTTGACAGAAAAAAGTGTCAAGTTACGGGGATATAATTCCTTAATGAGGAAGAATTGATACTTGATAATTGCACATTGCAAATCTTCAATATATGTTCAGTACATGTATGCTTGCAAAGTTTCAATACAATTGAAGGAGAACTGTAGGAGGAGTTCGAGACACAAAATTACTAGTATTTTGTACACAGACGGACACATGGACGGACGGACTGATTCCAGTATATCCCCAAAAACATTCATTTTGTGGGTGTATAACAAGTAAATAGAATGCTCAACTTATGGTTACCAGCATTTTCTCCTTTTCCCACAATGTTTTCAGAAGTCTTCTTTCTTAGGGTCATGAAAACCAGGGATTGAATGGTGAAAGGTTACACCCTCTTTCGGCAGAGCATGTAAGAAAATGCTTACCATTTGTTGTTGCTACTATCAGCTCTACATGGGCCTGCAAAAAAAAGTAGTATCTTTACAGCCATTGGTTGTTTCTTTTCATCTTAACCCTTTACCAGACGACAAAAATTTAGCCCTGTCCAAATTGAAAGCAATTGCAGATGACAATTTCAAAGTGGCTCAAATGGTACAATTGTTTATTGATAGGGTAGAAAACATTGTGGAAAAAAGGAGAAAATGCCTTTCACCACAACGTTTTCAAAAAGGCTTCTTTCCAAGGGTTGTCAAAAATTGTCATTGTGTGAGAGAGGGTTAAAAACAGTCTCCATCAAACAGACAGATAGCTGAGCAAAAGAAAGCTGGATTAAAAATCAATCAACTTAAAAGTAAGTCTGATCTCTACCTATACTATTTGCAAAGGCATCAAACTGGGCCAATAAAGTCTGAAGCCTGCAATAAAAACCTAAAAGCTGTTTTTTTCAGGGTCCAAAAAATTTCATAATTCTTACTTGTCCTCCTGCCATTTTGCACTCGTCCTACAGTTAGACAAAGAAGGATGATCCACTTGCCCTCACCAAATTTTTACTAGTAAGGAACGAGCGGACAAGTGGATTTTTTGGACCCTGTTTTTGGTCATTTTCAGAAATAAAATTCATCCTTTTTCATACACAACATGTCATTAAGGCACACATTCAGTAGATCAGTCACCTAACCCTCTGCTATACAACCAAATATTTGATCTTGTAAAAATCCAAAGCTTGCGCAAACCACAAACAAAATGTTGCTGAGATGATGGGATTTGTACTGGAATGGCTAGAAAACATTGTGCCATTTTCTCCTTTTCCAACAATGTTTACAAATGCCCCCTCTCTCTCTAAAGGCCATGAATATGTTCGACTGTGAAATAAAGTACTAATAGATCAATGGTAATCCTTGATGGAAAAGGCTGCAACAGTTCTAGTTGCTGGAAATGAACTATAACATGTTGAAATCTTCTATGTTAGACAATATGCCTATTAAACCTTTGCCACATGACAAGATTTTAGATCTGTCAAAATTGAAAGCATTTGCTGATGGCAGATTCAATGTGGCTCATGTGAAATAAATTTTCTTTGATAGGGTAGAAAACATTGTGGGAAAAGGAGAAAATGCTGGTAACCAGCATTTTCTCCTTTTTCCCACAATGTTTTCCGAAGTCTTCTCTTTCAGGGGAGTTAAAAGTCATCACTGTGAGGAAAAGGCTTAAATAGAAATATGGAAATAAATCAGACAAGTAACAGAGTGACATACAGGCTTTGTCTCATCTCCAAGTTGTACTGTGAGAGTTGTCTGCAACTGAGTTGCCGCCTGAAACATACAACATACATGCTGGTCTGTAACCCTGAAGGACACAATGTGGAGTTTTAACATCCCTGAAGCAGAAACCTTTTGAAAACATTGTAGGAAAAGAAGAGAGTGCTAGTAACTGGCATTTTCTCCTTATCCCACAATGTTTCCTACCAAATCAACTAAATCCTCATTTGAACCATATTTAAATTTTTGTCTGCAAATGCTTTAAATTTTCTTGAGTCTAAAACTTTATTATCTGGTAAAAAGGTATTGGAAGAGAACAAGCTAAATATGGATCAAATAAAAGGATATTTATGGCCTAAAAAGGTTGGAAAACATTATGAAATAGATAAAAATGTTGATAACCTGTATTTTCTCTTTTTCCTGCAACATTTTCAAAACTGTTTTTCCATAGAGGTGGTGAGATCACATGATTGTTTGGTAAATGATTTATTTATTTTACCTGAAAACCATATCCAGATTGGCACCATTTGCAAGTCACAAAATTAATTATGTTTCAAATGATGGCAATTGTCTTTGTAATGGTGGACAATATTGTAGGAAAAGTAGATAATGATGGTTACCTGCATTTTATTCATTTTTTCTTTACCAACAATGTTTTCAGAAGCCTGTTTTCTCAGGGCTAAGGTAGTTTGATTCATGGTTAAAACCATATTTGATAGTACATGTTAAACATGTTTATCCGACATGCTTTTGATACACTTTTTTACACTAACATTCCTAACTTAAAGGTGGCCCTTCAGAATTTTTGACGAAAGTTTTACAAAAATACAAAAAAAGTCATCCTTATACTCCCAAAGCCTTTTAATTTTCGTTCATAAAACCCCAGTAGTCGAAAACCATCCCATAACAAGAGAAATTAGAGATTTACTACAGCCCAGGTCGACACCGACAGGAAACACCGTCTTTTTTTACATGAGCAACTCGCTTATTTATATACTGGAATACACAGACAAAGCTTCTTACATAGCATCCGAAGAAGACATTATGGAAATAAATGTTTGTTATGTTCTGGAATTTAAGCATCATTAGTCACATGTCAGTCACTTGACATTCCCACAATGCTCTTTTGATTTTTGGCGCGAAATCTAAAAATACCTTAAGAGGCTATGTAGCCTTTTAAGGGAATACCATCAAAAATATTTTCTTTTGTAATTTTATGATTCTTGAATCTTGATGATTTGTATTGTTTTTTCATATTCATTTCAGTGATATATATATATATTTTAATTTGGTGAGATGTGAAAAATCTACATACCCACCTTTAATGGCTTTAAAGTCTTGGTTAGAAAAGCAGGCATTTTTTCATAGAGTCTCTTTGAAAAGGGAGTTAAATGCATTTGCAAAAGGTTTTAACTCTATCAGTCTGTGCAGTCCACAAAGGCTGACCTGAACCAAAACTTGTTGCTTATGGTAAATTCTCTGCTTGCTCAAGGACCATTCTACGTCATAGTTCAGTTTGTTGTTGCCAAACGGATTTTATGGATCCATAGTTATGTGACAGCTTGCTTGCTATGATGCAATATGGAGATGCCTTCAGCATGACCCATATATTGAAAAACATTTTTTCTATATGATAGCTTAACAAATAAATTAACTCTTTACCGCACAACAAAATTTTAGAAGCATGCAAATGACAATATAAATGTGAATCAAAAATTGCCCTTTGGTTTGTGAAGGGTAGAAAAATTTGTGGAAAAAGGAGAAAATGCTGGTTACCAGTTCCATGTTTTCATAAGGATTCTTTCTCAGGGTCATTAAAAGTTGGGGTTGTGTGGTAGAGTTAAAGCCTTCACCATATGCAAGCACCTTCTGGGACCTTTGCTTTTGAAAACATTGAGACAAAAATGGAGTACATGTAATCTCTCAATAAGAAATTTTATAATTGATAACAAAGAGGGAATCAGAGATAGTGTTGGTTAACAGCATTTTCTTCAATTCCCAATATGATTTAATCCTTTACCAAACAATCACTGGTTTTTACGACCCTGAGAAAGCAGGCTTTTGAAAACATTGTGGAAAAATGAGAAAATGTTGGTAACCAGCATTTTCTCCTTTTCCCACAATGTTTTCTATTCTTTACAAAACAAATTTCTAATTTTCAGTGACCTTTATTTTGTCGTCTGCAAATGCTTGCGATTTGGACAAGCCTAAAATATTGTCGCTTGATAATGAGTTAACAGATTTTTTGTTAATGTTTTACAATCACAAATTAGTTCAGTAAAGGGTTAGAGCCAAGAAGAAAATCAAAACAACAACATACTGGTATCACACCCATGGTTGACTGCTCATATTCTACCCCAGGAGGAAAAGGTCTATCCGCGGACACATTTCCATCCTTGCCTGCTGCCGATGCTCGAGATTGCATGATCCCCGACGCAACAGCACCAGCCTTGGCATTTTCTTCGTAATTGCGAAGCTCCATCAACAAATTCTGAAATATCATTTTTGAGAATTCATACTACTGTCATAATGATTGATGGTGGAAAATCATAATTTTCAAGCACTGAAATCAGATATAACAAATAATAAAGATAATTTTGGCACAAGCAGGAACTGTCCCGTCTAACATATTCTTCACACATAAGCCAAAGCTCTCTTTACATCACAGTAAATCTGAAGTCTGACTCTTTTCTTATTTTCTCTGTATAACATAGTCAAACTCCCTTTTACAAATTTTTCCATTAACTCATTACTGCACAATCCCTGTTTTTGCCGACCATGAAAAAGAAGCCTTTAGAAAACATTGCGGGAAAAGGAGAAAATACTGGTTACCAGCATTTTCTCCTTTTCCCACAATGTTTTCTACCCGAAAAATTTCTGTCAATTTTATTTCATTACCTGCAAATGCTTTCGATATGGACAAACCTAAAATTTTGTCCTTTGGCAATGAGTTAAATTTATTTGGAATGTGTTTCCTTGAGTTGTTGACATTTGTCTGGTATGTCTTGACATCAAAGTAGCAAAAAAGCGTACAAGATGAGTTGCAGGATACTCACACTTATTAGGTCATTGATTGCCTTCAATTAGGGACTGTACATGACTGCAACTAAACTGTCCATCATTTATTGATTTCCACAGTTCTTTGGTCTTTTATTTATTTTGAAACAGTTTTTTACTTTAACTCTTTACCAAACGACAAAATTTTAGACTGGTGCAAATTAAAAGGCGTTTGCAGACGAAAAAATATATGTGACTAAAAAAAAAAACCTGGGTCGGGAGGGGTAGAAAACATTGTGGGAAAAGGAGAAAATGCTGGTTACCAGCATTTTCTCCTTTTCCTAAAATGCTTTCAAAAGGTTTCTTTTACAGGGTCCTCGAAAGTCTGGACTGTGTGGTAATGGGTTAAAGATATGGGTAATCACAAGTTGTTTTATACACTTTCTATCAGCAAATCTGTTAACTCTGGGTTTTGCTCCTATCAAAACCTATCATGGGTCAGTTCTTATATTGGGGCATTATGTGATGCCTTTTCTACATTATCTTGAATACAATAGAAGTGTCATGGAGAGAGGTTAGATATATAAGCACTTGAAATCTGCCTTACTGTTGAGCTTACTTTACAGCGAGGCATTTTTGTGTATTTCTCTCCATGGAAGTTAAGCAACGTCCATTAGGTTCGTGCTTGGATGGGTGACCAGGTTATTCCATGTTTCGGAAGTTACGTTTGGTGTCAGAGGTGGGATCATGACAACTGCGAGACTGGAGTTGCCTTCCCCACGCACATCCCCATGCTGTCTGGTCTATTTCTCTCCGTGGAAGTTAAGCAACATGCATTAGGTTAGTGCCTGGATGGGTGACCAGGTCGCTGCATGTTACAGAAGTTTCAAAAACTAATTTACTACAGTTTCTGTTTTTCAAAAAAAAAAGTCAAGGTATCAAAACAACATTGCAATGCTTTTTTATTTAGTCAGTTTTATCACTTTGAGTTTCTCACATGTTTGTGAAAATAAACCATGTCTAAAGTTTTTTAATTTAATTTTCAGTCCTTGGAAATTGGTTTATATTGACAAATATCATCAACAACTAACCAATAGCTATAAAATAATTTTCAACACTTGTGGCTTGCTAGTTAAAGATGGCCATTCAGAATTTGGGACGAAAATTTTACAAAAATTTCATCCTTATACTCCCAAAGCCTTATAATTGTCATTCATAAAACCTCAGTAGTCGAAAACCATCCGACAACAAGAGAAATTAAAGATTTACTATGGCCCAGGTCAACATCGATGGGAAACATGTTCTATTTTTACATGAGCAACTCGCTCATATAGATACCGGAAATACACAGACAAAGCTTCAAACATAGTGTCTGAGGAAGATATCATGAAAATAGTTACATGTTTGTTATGTAATGGAATTTAAGCGTCATTAGTCATGTGCCAGTCACTTAACATTCCCAAAATGAACCAGTCTAAAATTTTGTCGTGTGGTAAAGTTAACTCATTATCTAACAACAAAATTTTAGGTTTGTCCAAATTGAAAGCATTTGCAGACGACAAAATAAAAGTGACCGAAAATTTGAAATCTGTTTCGTGAAAGGTAGAAAAGATTGTGGGAAAAGGAGAAAATGCTGGTTACCAGCATTTTCTCCTTTTCCCACTATGTTTCCTAAAGGCTTCTTTCTCAGGGTTGTCAAAACTAGGGATTGTGTGGTAATGGGTTTATTCTTTACCAAATTGCAAAATTTTAGTCCAGTCAAAATTGAACAAATTTGTAGAAAACGGCATAACTGTGACTAAAAAACCTGAAATTTGTTTGCGAAAGGAAGAAAAAGAAAAAGGAGAAAATCTGGTTAGCTGCATTTTCTCCTTTCTCACGTTTTTTTTTCAAAGTCTTCTCTCACAGTCTTTATAACTCAGGATTTTGTGGTAGTGGTATAAAATTCAAGGTTTAGATATTCATTTTCCAGAAAAGAAATCTAGGTGTTCCTTCATATTTTAGGCCATATTTCATAATACCGTATTGTAGCCATTTTACAAAGTAGTTTACTGTTGGACGACATTACCTGTTTCCTCTGACTGAGATCTCGGATTGTTTCTTGTTCCATATTTGTGTCCATTAAGTTACCTCTCATCTCTTCTGATGCAGAGTTATATCCCCTTACTGTAAAGGTTCAAATAAAGAAAGGGTCCAGAATTTAGGAGTTACTAGAAAAAAAAAATAACCTCACAAAATACCTGTTTGAAGAAAGTAAAGTTGATACAGGGATAAAAGATTGATTATATACACCTATATGTGTTCACTTTTGTATCAAAGCTTTTCACACTTTCAAAGACAAGTATTCACTATACAAGCAAAATTTAATTTGTTGTCTGTAAATGCTTCCAAAATACACCAAATCTAAGGTTTTGTCTTCTTATCACTAGCATGTGCTTCTTTTTTAACACTATTTTCTACACTTTCAAAGACAAATATAATCATTTGAGCCATATTTGTCTGCAAATGCTTTCAAATTGGCAGAGGCTAGTAAAGTGTTTACTACCTGTACTCAGGTAGACTTCTGATACCTTAATTTTTTGCCACACAATCCCGACTTTCAACCTTTAAAAACATTGTGCCTTCAAAAACCATTGTGGGAAAAGGAGAAAATGCTGGCAACCAGCATTTTCTTCTTGTCCCACAATGTTTTCTACCCTTTCCAATTTAAAATTCAATTTCTAATTCACATTTAATTTGTTGTCATCAAATGCTTTCAATTCAATCTAGTCCAAAATTTTGTCGTTTGGTAAAGAGTTGAATTCTTGACATATTCTGAGGGAGAAATACAAAAAAAATTCGACAAAAACTATAACCTTCTCCTTCCACGGAAACACAAATCAACTGTTGTGCACCATCTTGTCTGTAGTCTCCCTAGGAAAGTGATTTAAAAAAAAAAATCAACGCAAAATATTTGACACATTCAAATGGTAGGTTTAATTATGGACAAATTTTCAGAAAAAGAAGAATGTGGGCTTCCTGCATTGTCTTGCTTAATCACAATGTTTTTGAAAGAAGAAAATGTTTAGTACACAGCTAAAATATAACCTCCTGCTGACAATATTGTTATGTCATGCAAAAACAAACCAAATTAAGGTAGTGGACCAGTAATACTTCTAGTGCAGCATGGCATAAAATTTCTTGACAGTTGATAAAGACAGATTTATTCAGATATAATATTTTTGCACATTTTTAACCCATTAGGAATTCCTTTGATGTCTATCTTGAAAGTATTTGTTGATACTTTTGTTAGTTTCCAGAGAAGGGAGGTAATTATCATATCATTTTGTAGTGAGAATATAGTGGTTTCAGATTTATAAATGATAATTCTAGGAAGGACAAAAAGGAAAAAGTGGCTCGGTGAAAGTAGTACAATAATTCTCATTTCTAATCTTAGCAAATTTTGTAGGACAATATTGCTGTGGAAGTAAAATAGCTGTTTTCTATTACAGTTGCTATAAATATCATAAGTACTGAACAGAAGCTTGGCCGATCTGGGATTTAAACTTGAAATCCCTATTTTACAAGCCTTGTGAACAACCACATAAGCTTTGATGCCTGGATTTGTACTACCTAAAAAATGTGGGTTCCATCTTTGATGGTAAACATGTTTTTCAAGTTTGAAGATATTGAAATTGTCAAAGTTTTTGCCCAATGATGCAGACACAGACAACTATAGGGCTATGACAGTTACTCATTGTTTTCTTCTATAACAGCTAAGCTAAAAAAATACAAAACACACTACATATCTATGTCTTTATTTACGAGTTTTACTAAAATCCTTATCGTAGTTGTGAAAAGAGCTGAATGCACAAAAATTGCAGCCATACCATAGACAGATAGGAAAATAACCTACTATTATCTTTTTTAACTTGTCTTTCTGCAGAAAAAGATTAATTTTTCATGCACATTTTTATAATGTATATTGTTTAAAAAATTTCCAACCTGTACAATTCCAGCAACCGCATTTGGGAAATTATCTTTGAAAATGACCTCCCCTGTTCTGTCACTTCTGGCATCAATCTGTAAAAAGTATACACTATATACACATAAATACCTATGATTTCTTATCCCACTACCACACAATCCCTACTTTTTACAACCCTAAGAAAGAAGCCTTTAAAAAACATTGTGGGAAAAGGAGAAAATGCTGGTAACCAGCATTTTCTCCTTTTCCCACAATGTTTTCTACCCTTGAAAAAACAAATTTCAAATATTCAGTTATTTTTATTTTTTCGTCTGCAAATGCTTTCGATTTGGACAAGCCTAAAATATTGTCGTTTGGTAATGAGTCATTAACAATTACTTCATTTTGAAGACAGGTGATACAAAGGCATAGAAGTGGTTGTTTGGTTGTATGGTGTTTTCCATTTTCAACATTATTTCAGGAGTATCGCAGCAGTCAATGCCCCTATCCATGCTTTCCTGAAGTTTCTTAAAACAGCGCTTTTGTACAATATTCGTCCCAAGTTACTGGCTGCTTTTCCACTTAACTATTGTTGAAAAAATGACCAGAGGTTGGAGAGGAATGAATCCTAGCACACGATTATAAATCCTTAAAAGGAAATTCCCAAATTAAGGGATTTGATAAGGGATTTGATCCTGTTACTCCCTGGTCTAAAGTCTTGGCAGACAAATTTAACCACACATAAAGAAGAATGAAATACCTTTCCATTGCTCCAGCCTGTTATTAGTTCAGAAACACCATCTGAGTCTAAGTCAAAACTGTGAATTGTTATTGCCTGATTTTTGGACTGAAAAAAAAAAGAAGAAAGAATAAATGCAATAGAAATTAATAACCTCATTTAAAATACCAGTTGTAGAAAATATAACAAAAGCAGACAGCATGGGTACATAGTTTTTACGTGTCTGCAATATAAGTCTTTTGAAAACACTGTGGGAAAAGGAGAAATTGCTCGTAATGAGCAATTTCTCCTTTTCCCACGGTGTTTTCTACCCCTCTGGAGAACTTTCAGTCATTTTCATCAAGTTTAAAAATGTCGTCTGCAATCTCTTTCAGTTTGGAAGAGTCTAAAATTTGTCGTTTGGGAAAGAGTTAACCATTTACCAGATAAGATCATGTTTAAATAACTCTAAGGAAGAAGGCTTCAAAATACATTTTGAGCAAAAGAAAATTGTGGTAACCTGCATTTTCTTCTATTTTCCACGATGTTTCTACACTTTCAGAGACAATTATCATCATTTAAGTCACACTTATTATGTTCTCTGCAAATGTCTTTGAGTTGGACAAGTCCAAAGCTTTGTCATTTTAAAGTTAAAGGTGGGTACTTAGAAATTTCACGTCACACCAAATCAAAAAATATATATATCACCGAAATTCATATGAAACAAGAGGACCATGATGGTCCTATATTGCTCACCTGAGTACTAAGCTGTAAAATCAAACTTGTGACCCCTGAACAGGGCCAATTTTGACCCCAGGGGCATCCTAAGAAAAAAAATTTGCTAGAGGTACACTAGGAGATGCTACTTACAAAATATCAAAGCTCTATACCTTCTAGTTTCAGAGAAGTAGAATTTTAAAGTTTTCCTTCTTTGTTCATATGTTTCGAACTTGTGAATCCTGGGCAGGGCAAGTTTAGACCCCAGGGGCATCGTATGAAGAAACTTTGTAGAAGTCCACTAAAAGATGCTACATACCAAATATCAAAGCTCTACGCCTTCTAGTTTCAGAGAAGAATAATATTGACATTTTCCTTCTTTGTTCCTATGTTTCGAACTTGTGACCCATGGGGCAGGGCAAGTTTTGACCCCAGGGGCATCATATGAACACACATTGTAGAAGTCCACAAGGAGATCCTACTTACCAAATATATAAGCTCTACATATTCTAGTTTCAGAGAAGAAAAATTTTCAATTTTTCCTTCTTTATTTCTATGTATTAAACTTGTGACCCCCAGGGTGGGGCCAGTTTTGACCCCAGGGACATCATATAAACAATCTTGGTAGAGGTGCACTAGGAGATGCTACATACCAAATATCAAAGTCCTGCACCTTCTAGTTTCAGAGAAGTATAATTTTAAAGTTTTCCTTCTTTGTTCCTATGTTTCAAAATTGTGACCCCCGGGGCAGGGCCAGTTTTGACCCCAGGGACATCATATGAACAATCTTGGTACAAGTCCACTAGGAGATGCTACATACCAAATATCAAAGCTCTGCACCTTCTAGTTTCAGAGAAGAAGAATTTAAAGATTTCCTTCTTTGTTCCTATGTTTCAAAATTGTGACCCCCGGGGCGGGGCCAGTTTTAACCCCAGGGACATCATATGAACAATCTTGGTAGAGGTCCACTGGGAGATGCTACATACCAAATATCAAAGCTCTACATATTCTAGTTTCAGAGAAAAAGAATTTCAAAGTTTACCTTCTGTGTTCCTATGTTTCAAAATTGTGACCCTTGGGGCGGGGCCAGTTTTGACCCCAGGGACATCATATGAACACTCTTTGTAGAGGTCCACTAGGAGATGCTACATACAAAATATCAAAGCTCTGCACCTTCTAGTTTCAGAGAAGATTTTTAAAGTTTTCCTTCTTTGTTCCTATGTTTCAGAATTGTGACCCCCGGGGCAGGGCCAGTTTTGACCCCAGGGACATCATATGAACAATCTTGGTAGAGGTCCACTAGGAAATGTTACATACCAAATATCAAAGCTCTGCACCTTCTAGTTTCAGAGAAGAAGAATTTTAAAGTTTTCCTTCTTTGTTCCTATGTTTCAAACTTGTGACCCTTGGGGCGGGGCCAGTTTTGACCCCAGGGACATCATATGAACAATCTTGGTAGAGGTCTACTAGGAGATGCTACATACAAAATATCAAAGCCCTGCACCTTCTAGTTTCAGAGAAGAAGAATTTCAAAGTTTTCCTTCTTTGTTCCTATGTTTCAAACTTGTGACCCCCGGGGCTGGGCCAGTTTTGACCCAAGGGACATCATATGAATAATCTTGGTAGAGGTCCACTAGGAGTTGCTACATACCAAATATCAAAGCTCTACGCCTTCTAGTTTCAGAGAAGAAGATTTTCAAAGATTTTGCTATTTTTTTCCTTTCAGTTGCCATGGCAACCAGAATTATGGGTGGAATTCAATCTCTTGAACAACTTTGGTAGAGCTTCACCCAAGGAACATCCCTGCCAATTTTCATCAAGATTGGCCCAGTGGTTTAGGAGAAGAAGATGTTTAAAGAAATTGTGGACGACGGACAGACAACGGACGATGGACGCCGGACATTCGGCGATCACAAAAGCTCACCATGAGCACTTTGTGCTCAGGTGAGCTAAAAACAATACAAATCATCAATAATTAAGAATCATAAAATTACCAATAAATTTTTTATGGTATTCCCTTAAAAGGCTACGTAGCCTCTTATGCTATTTTTAGACTTTGCGCAAAAAAAAAAAAAATGCATTGTGAGAATGTTAAGTGACTAGGCATATGACTAATGACGCTTAAATTCCATTACATAACAAACATGTTATTATCTTTCATAATATCTTCTTCGGACGCTATGTTTGAAGCTTCATCTGTGTATTTCCAGTATGTCAATGAGTGAGTTGTTCATGTAAAAATAAAATGTGTTTCCCGTCGATGTCGACCTTGGCCGTAGTAAATCTCTAATTTCTCGTGTTGTCAGATGGTTTTCGACTACTGGGGTTTTATGAATGACGATTATAAGGCTTTGGGAGTATAAGGATGATATTTTTGTATTTTTGTGAAATTTTCGTCCCAAATTCTGAAGGGCCACCTTTAAAGGATTAGTTGTGGAAAAGATAAATTAACCCTTTCCCAAACAACAAATTTTAGACTTTTCCAAACTGAAAGTGTTTGCAGACAACAATTTTAAATTTGATGAAAATGGTAGAATGTTTTCCTAAAGGATAGAAAACACTGTCGGAAAAGGAGAAATTGCTCGTTACGGGCAATTTCTCTGTTGCTCACAGTCTTTTCAAAGGACTTGTACTGCAGTCATGTAAAAACCAGGGTTTGTTTGGGAAAGGGTTAATAGAGGTGGACAGGTTAGGCCCATTCGATCCTTTAACTTTTTACCAAACAACAATATTTTAGGCATGTCCAAATTGAAACCATTTGCAGAGAACAAAATAAAAGTGACTGAAAATTTGAAGTTTGTGAAGGGAAGAAAACATTGTGGGAAAAGGAGAAAATACTGGTTACGAGCATTTTCTTCTTTTCCCACAATGTTTTCTAAAGGCTTCTTTCTTAGGGCTGTTAAAAGTAGGGCTTATGTGATAACAGGCTAAACCTTTACCAAACTATCCTGACTTTAAATGACCCTGAGAAAAAATCTTTTTGAAAACATTGTAGGAAGAGGAGAAAACGCTGGTAACCACTATTTTCTCCTTTTACCACAATAATTTCTATCCTTCAGTCCAAAAACTTCAGTGTTTGAGTCGTGTTTTTGTTGTTGGCAAATGTTTTGAATTCGGACAGGTCAAAATCTTCGTTGTTTGGTAAATGATTAAGAAATGAAAACTTAAAATAGCAACCATTCAAGAGAAGAGAGTCTAGCATAGTGTATGTCTTTAACTCATTACCAAACAACAATATTTTAGGCTTGTCCAAATCGAAAGCATTTGCAGACGACAAAATGAAAGTGACTGAAAATTTGAAATTTATTTTGTGAAGGGTAGAAAACATTTTAGGAAAATGAGAAAACGCTGGTTTCCAGCATTTTCTCCTTTTCCCACAATGTTTTCTCGAGGTTTCTTCTCAGGGTTGTCAAAAGTAGGGATTGTGTGGTAATGGGTTAACTCTTTACCACACAGTGCCAACTTTTAAACACTCTGTGAAAGAAGCCTTCTGAAAACATTGTAGGAAAAGGAACAAATGCTAGTAACCAGCATTTTCTCCTTTCCAACAAAGTTTTCTACCTCGCTGGCCACCAATTTCAATTTCTGAATTACCTTTATTTTGTTGTCTGCCAGTGCTTTCAATAGGGACCAGTTTCAAACATTGTGTGGTAAAGAGTTAACCCTTTACCCCCATAAGGCATTTCTATGGTATCTGTAATTGACCCTAAATAACACCAAGGATGAAGCTGTTTCTTATGTGTATATGACACCTTTTGATAGCATAGAAAACATTGTGGCAAAAGGTGAAATTGCTCGTCATGATCAATTTCACCTTTTGCCGCAATGTTTTCCAAAGGCTCCTACAAGCAATGCGTAGAAATGAGTATCTATGGAGTAAAGGGTTTAGCAGAGAAACTGTCTGTGGAACAGTTCTTTTACTTACTTTCATTCTAAACCTTTACCACATGATCTGGTGTTTTTTTACAAGTCATAAGGATAAAGCTTTTCATAAAACTGAGTCAGATTCAATTTGTCGTCTGCAGTTGATTTCAATATGAGCCAGTTCAAGATTTTGTCAACTGGTAAAAGTTACATCAAACAAGATAATTACAACTGACTGATTACATGAAGTTTAACTGCATTTTCAAAATCATTTTAGTTATATCACAGCACCCAGTGCACCTATCCATGCTTTCCCCAAGTTTCTTTTACCAGTTCAGAACACGCTACTCTTTCCAAGCAACTGGCTGCTTTCACAACATAACTATTGTCAAAATAAAGGTCAGTGGTGAGATAGGAATGAATCCTGTTGCAATGACCATCATCAGTCCTCAGAAAGACATTGGCTTGGCCGGGTATCAAACCACCTGTTCTCAAGTCCTATACGCTATTGACAAAGCTACTAGGGCTCGATAGATAATCACAATGGAAAGAAGAGAAAATGCCTTCACCTGTAGGATCATTTAAACTCTAGACGGTGAGGTAAAGGATTATTTATGGGTTAATCCTTAGCCTGCTTAGTAAGTGAAATGATCTTTCCAGCCAATAGTAAAAAAACAAGAGGGCCAAGATGGCCCTGGCTCGCGTACCTGAATTTTTGAGAGGACCATAGCCATTTTTTATTTTGAGTTATTGAAAACCTGGAAACAATATCATTATTTTGCCAAGCAGTTTTCAAAAGGTCACCTGTAAAAGTAATTTCAAAATCTGACCAGCAGTTTCAGAAAAGAAGAATTTTTAGGAGTTTCTTAATTTCAGTACAGTGCAAATAGCAGCCATTCACCAGAGCCATGTTTCTTGACCTATCAAAATTTTGCGAACACGTTTTGAAACGGGTCATTCAAGTAACATTTCTGTGAAATTATTTCAAAATCTGACCAGCCGTTTCAGAGAAGAATTTTCAAGAATTTCTTCTGTCCGTATAGTGCAAGTAGCCCCCATTCACCAGAGCCATGTTTCTTGACGGATCAAAATTTCGCGAACAATTTTGAAGAGGGTCACCCAAGGAACATTGCTGTGAAATTATTTTAGAATCTGACAATGGGTTTCAGAGAAGAAGAATTTTCAAGAATGTCTTCATTTCCATATAGTGCAAGTAGCCCCCATTCACAAGAGCCATGTTTCTTGACGAATCAAAATTTCATGAACAATTCTTAAAAAGGGTCATTCAAGTAACATTTCTGTGAAATTATTTCAAAATCTGACGAGCCATTCGAGAGAAGAAGAATTTTTATAGTACAAGTAGCCCCCATTCACAAGAGCCATGTTTCTTGACGGATCAAAATTTCATGAACATTTCTTAAAAAGGGTCATTCAAGTAACATTTCTGTGAAATCATTTCAAAATCTGACAAGCCATTCGAGAGAAGAAGAATTTTTAAGAATTTCTACATTTCCCTATAGTGCAAGTATCCCCCATTCACCACAGCCATGTTTCTTGACAAATCAAAATTTCACGAACAAATTTTTAAAAGGGTCACTCAAGGAACATCTCTGTGAAATTATTTCAAAATCTGACCAGCCGTTCCAGAGAAGAAGATTTTTTAAGAATTTCTTCATTTCCATATAGTGCAAGTAGCCCCCATTCACCAGAGCCATGTTTCTTGACGGATCAAAATTTCGTGAACGATTTTTTAAAAGGATCACCCAAGGAACATCTCTGTGAAATTATTCCTAAATCTGACCAGCCGTTCCAGGGGAGAAGAGTTTTTAAGAATTTCTTCATTTCCCTATAGCGCAAGTAGCCCCCATTCACCAGAGCCATGATTCTTGAAGAATCAAAATTTCACGAACAGTTTTTGACAAGGGTCACTCAAGGAACTTCTCTGTGAAATTATTTCAAAATCTGACCATCAGTTTCAGAGAAGAAGAATTTTTAAGAATTTCTTCATTTCCCTATAGTGCAAGTAGCACCCCTTTATCAGAGCCATGTTTCTTGACGGATCAAAATTTCAAGAACAAGTTTTGAAAAGGGTCACCCAAGGAACATTTCTGTGAAATTATTTTAAAATCTGGCCAGTGGTTTCAGAGAAGAAGATTTTTAAAGAATTTCTTAGAAAACTTCATTTGGTTGCCATGGCAACCAGAGTTTTTGATGGAATCAAATTCTGTGAACACTTTTTAAAGAGGACCTGCCAAGAAACATCTGAGCCAAGTTTGGTCAAATTGGCCCAGCGGTTTAGGAGGAGTTGATGTTTAAAGAATTGTTGAATACGCACAACGGACACTGGGTGATCCTAAAAGCTCCCCTTGGGCATATTGTGCTCAGGCGAGCTAAAAACAAAATATTGTTATTTCAAAGGTGTTTTTTTCAGAAAAAAATATCTCCTTTATGGGACAGTGTAGTCTCATCTTGATAATGCACTGTCTGCAAAAGGTCCTTTAATATTGTAGGGGTTAATCCATTAATCCCTACTTTTGACAACCCTGAGAAAGAAGCCTTTGGAAAACATTGCGGGAAAAGGAGAAAATGCTGGTAACCAGCATTTTCTCCTTTTCCCACAATGTTTTCTACCCTTCACAAAATGAATTTCAAATTTTCAGTCACTTTTATTTTGTTGTCTGCAAATGCTTTCGATCTGGACAAGCCTAAAATATTGTCATTCGGTAATGAGTTAATTAAATGAAAGCGAGTAAGTTGACTTACTTTGATTCTCCAATACCTTGCAGTTCTTTCATAAACACCAACAGTACCATTAGCTAAAGCATATCCAAATTTACTGTCTTCCATTGGGCATAAACATGTGATAGACTGTAAGAATATTAGATCATTTTTTAACAGCTGCAATATGATGATAGGAAAGTGAAAGTTATTAGATGATAAAAGTTGGTGATAGTTTCTCTATAGTCAAATAATTAGAGGTTATTACACGGCTGATGAGGGCCGCAGAGTGATATCGGCCCGCCACCTTGATATCTGCCCCGAGGGCTTTAGCCCGAGGGCAGATTTCGAGGTGGAGGGCCGATATCACTCTCCGGCCCTCATCAGCCGTGTAATAACCTCTTTATTACATTCATGGATCAATTGCTCGATTATTAGGTTTTCTAGCATGTTTAAATACATAAAACAAAAAAAAATCTTAAATTGTCTTCATTCGACACAACTTTTTCCGCCGGTAAACGTCACGTTCATGACGTCATTCATCATCACAATCGTAGAGCTGCATACATGTATGTGCAGTATAGGACGGTTTAAATAAACAGGTCGTTGCCCGTTCATATCTGCCCTCCATGACACTGTTATTACACCATTTTCTGTGGAAAATGTTACTATTATTAGTAACAGAATGTAATAAAAGAATTTATCACATAACCTCCCTTATTTTCAGTGTAATATACCCATTACAGATTTTCTCATCTTATAAACTTTTGCTATCACATTTGTGTTACGTCATTTTTGACGTCATCTTGTATGTATTTCATGGAAGTGATTGGGTCTTATGGATATTACCTCGAGCGCATTAATGAGTGTTTTTGCATCATCTGATCTATATTTTGTGAAATGTTATGTGATAAAAAGAATCTGACATTCATGGGTGTTTGAGATAAAAATTCTATTAACCCTTTCCCAAATGACAAAGTTTTGGACTAGACCAAATTGAAAGCATTTGCAGACGACAATTCAACTCTTGCTGAAAACATGATTTCTGTCTATGATAGGGTAGAAAACATTGTGGGAAAAGGAGAAAATGCTGGTTACCAGCATTTTCTCCTTTTCCCACAATGTTTTCAAAAGGCCACTATTCCAGACCTGTAAAAAACAGGGACTGTTTGGGAAAGGGTTAAACTTGTCAAGGAAAAATGTTATTAAGCTTGTCAAAGGCTCACTTAATAACATTTCCGTTTACTCGTTTACTAAAACCCTATCTCAAAAGCCCACTCACGTCATATCCTATATGTGTTGAATTGTACATATAAGTTAATATGTATATCCTACATGCTGAATGCTGTTAGGAAAGTCACTGCACCTGCACTTAACTCTTTACCACACAAGCCCGAGTTTTAATGACCTTGAAGAAAAGCATATTGAAAATATTGTGGGAAAAGGAGAAAATGCTGGTGACTAGCATTTTCTCCTTTTCCCACAATGATTTCTACCCTTCCCAAAACAAATACCATTTTTTGAGCCATGTCTATTTGGTCATCTGCAAATGTTTAGAATTTGGATCAGTCTCAAATTTCGTCATTTGGTAAAGAAAGCAGTTGAATGGACTGACATGGGAGATGTATTTCTGTATATTTTTGATAAAATACACAATATTCCATAAATTCCTATCTACAGTATATTCGAAAACCTATATGATCATAAATTTTGAAAAAGAGTTGTTTCAAACTAATTTTACATCATATCAATTCTTTTCTTTACAGGTAATAAACAAACATGACTGATTTTTTTTCTAACTTTGTATAGTATGTACCACAGCTCTCAGTTAACTCTTTACCACATGAGAAAATTTTAGACTGCACCAAAATGAAAGCATTTGCAGACGACAAAATAAAGGTGACTGAAAAATTTAAATTTGTTCTGGGAAGGGTAGAAAACACTGTGGGAAAAGGAGAAAATGCTGGTTACCAGCATTTTCTCCTTTTCCCACAGTGTTTTCAAAAGGCTTCTTTCTCAGGGGCATCAAAAGTAGGGATTGTGTGGTAATGGGTTAAACCTTCACCAAACAATCCCTGGATTTTACGACCCTGAGATAGAAGCCTTCTGAAAACATTGTGGTAAACAGCATTTTCTCCTTTTTCCACAATGTTTTCTACCCCGTTGGAAACAAATTTCAATTTTTGAGTTACATTTATTTTGTTGTCTGCAAATGCTTTCAATTTGGACCAGTCTAAGATTTTGTTGTTCGTGAAAGAATTAACCTTTTAAGTCATTCTCATATTCACATTGACAACTGTATATCAGTAGATACCTCTGTTTCTGTCATTTCTGCTATTATCTCATCCTCTCGGAATACTCTTATATCATAATCTTCTGAACCAACCACAAGCTGAAATAGATATAAAGTACATGTTTATACATTTTCCCACATGTACCTATGTATATGACACGGCAAAATATTAGACCTAACCAAATTCAAAGTATGTACAGACAACAATTTTCTAGTGGCTAAGATGACACAATTTTTCTTTGAAAGCTAGAAAACTTTGTGGGAAAAGGAGAATATGCTGGTTACCAGTTTTTTCTTTATTTCCCACAATTTTTTTCTAAAAGCTTTGTCCTCAGGGTAGTTAAAAGTTCATTGTATGGTAAAGGATTAAGGCCTCACTAAAAGATTTTTGAAATCATCAAAATAAAAAAGAAAAAAATGACATGTATTTTCAGAGTACCTACAGCTCCAGTAGGAAAATCACCAATGTATAACTAACAGCATAAAAAGAACAGTAAAAAAATGTGTCTAAAATTCATCTTCAGTAACTGTTTTAACCCTTTTCTACATAACCTTGTGCTTAAATGACTATAACAATGTTGGCCTTTAAAATCATTGTTTTCCACTTTTTCAACCCTTTACCAGACAACAATATTTACCTTGCCTGAAAGCATTAATTTTGGAGACAACAATTTCAAGGTGGCTCAAATGGTGCAATGTTTTGTTGACATGGTAGAAACATTACCAGCATTTTCTCCTTTTCCCACAATATTTTCAAAAGTCTTATTTTCTTGGGGCATTAAAAGTCCCCATTGTGAGGTAAAGGGTTAAAGACAAATGCTACTAGTGGGGCTTGACTTAATTAGTTGTCTTCAAATGCTTTCGATTTGGACAAGTGTAAAATTTTGTCATCTGATGAAGAATTAATTCTGAAAATGAAAAAATTCTAGACCTGTCAAAATTGAAAGCATTTGCAAACGACAAAATAAACACTACTCAGAAATCGAAAATTGACTTTACAAGAGTAGATAACAATTTGGGAGAAGGAGAAAATGCTGGTTAGCAGCATTTCCTCCTTTTCCCACAATGTTTTCAGAAGGCTTCTTCCTCCAGGTTGTAAAAAAACGGATTGTTTGGTAAAGGGTGAAAACCAGGTCTCTCAGTGACTTGGACTCAGACTCGCTGACTTATTCAATCAGACAGCTAGCCTTGGAACTCAAAGAAATAGGACTGATATTCAAATCTTTATCAGATAAACAAATTCTTACAATGATCAACTATGATACCATTTTAATACAACAAAATAAATGTGGTTGAAATTGATTAATTTGTTTTGAAAGTGAAAAAAAAAGAACAACAAACTGGTAATATATGAAGAAAATGATGGTTGCATGCATTTGCTCCAATTTCCATTTTAAACCTGTCTACCTCAGAAGCAATGAAACACTGAATTGTCTGGGAAATGCTTTACTCATCACCAAACAACAAAATTTTAGGTTTGTCCAAATTGAAAGGAATTGCAGACAAAAAATAAAAGTGACTGAAAATATGAAATTTGTTTTGTGAAGCTTTGAAAACATTGTGGGAAAAGGAGAAAATGCTGGTTACCAGCATTTTCTCCTTTTCCCACAATGTTTTCTAAAGGCTTCTTTCTCAGGGGCGTCAAAAGTACGGATTCTGTGGTAGTGAATTAACTCATTACCAAACAACAAAATTTTAGGTTTGTTCAAATTGAAAGCATGTACAGACTATAAAATAAAAGTGACTGAAAATTTGAAATTTATTTGTGAAGGGTAAAAAACATTGTAGGAAAAGGAGAAAATGCTGGTTACAAGCATTTTCTACTTTTCCCACAATGTTTACCCAAAGGCTTCTTTCTCAGGGTCGTCAAAAGTAGGGATTGTGTGGTAATGGGTTAACCCTTATTCTGCTAATAGTAAAAACCCCAAAGTTGCAATTTCAAAGTTATGTCTTGGGGAATAATATCTCCTTATCGGATAGTGTAGATCCAAGATAAAAATGAACATTCTGTGCAGTCTGATCTGAATCTTCACTTTCCGCAAAAGATCAGTGAGTTGCAATAAGCGACCTAAGTGTAAAATACCACCAAGTAAAACTAGAGCTGTCACTGAATGTGACTTTATACCCCAGGTGGCGTTTTGACAGAAAAAAGTGTCAAGTTCAAGGGGAGATAATTCCTCAACCACAAAGAGTTGATACTTGAAAATAGTGTCTTGCAAATCTTCAATATATGATCAGTATATGTGCAAAGTTTCAATACAATTAAGGGAAAACTGTAAGAGGAGTTCGAGACACACAATTACTAGTACATGTATTTTGTACACATACGGACACACAGACAGACAGACACATGGACGGACAAACTGATTCCAGTATACCCCCGTTTTGCGGGGATATAAAGAAAAGATTAAAAACAAGTATACTGACCTCATTCTGTCCATTTCCACTGAAATCAATGAGGGCCAAAGAACAAACATTATCACCAGTAACCTAGAATAGAATGACAAAATGTTAAGTACATGTTTAAATCTTCAAATCATAAGAATGTTTAAACTTACTTTCGGGTCAAGGCATTCACTAATAAACATTGCTTAACCCTTTACCCCTTAAGTCATTTCTATGGTATCTCTAATCGACCCTAAATAACAGCAAGGATGAAGCTGTTTCTTATTTTTATATGACACCTTTTGATAGCATAGAAAACATTGTGACAAAAGGTGAAATTGCTCGTCATGAGCAATTTCACCATTTGCGACAATGTTTTCCAAGGGCTCCTACAAGCAATGCGTAGAAATGAGTATCTGTAGGGTAAAGGGTTAAGATATGAATTACATTCAAATGAATACAAAAAGCTACATGTAGACCCAGATATAAGCTTAGACAGAATGCCACAAGGACACAATTAGTCTTATTCTCAAAAATGTTCTAATTTGTAAGCAACACAAATTCTGATTGGCTAAACCATTTTGCTAAACCAAATGGTTTAGCCAATCAGAAAATATGTTACTTTCTACATCAAGAAATATACTTAGAATGATATAAAGAGTGGCTGGTGAATATTTAAACAGTTTACTAGTCTTACAATTAAGAAAAAAGAACAATGCTTAGAATGGCAGGAAAACACCAATCACAGTTTACATATTTGTATACCGGTACTCACTGTCCAGAAGTTTTCATTCCCCTCAACATCATAACCTTGCAATGAACAGTTTCCTCCCACTATAACCATAGTTGACTCTATCTCCCCTAACTTTCCTATAGTTACAGCGTTGGAACCATCTGGAGTCTGTAAATACAAACCATTACAAGATGCTTGTTTGTTTGATGTCTTTCTCCAACATTGATTCAATGATATATATATATACATGAGGCATGCTCTGGCAAAAGGGGGCTACATGCACCTCCTTGATACAGCATACCAAACATAACATCATCATGGAACCATACTGTCCATTTGTCACACAACCTAATGAACCATGAGATTTATAGGATCTGACATGAGTGGGCTTTTGAGGTAACATTTTATTAACCCTTTACTCCATAGATACTCATTTCTATGCATTGCATGTAGGAGCCTTTGGAAAACGTTGTGGTAAAAGCTGAAATTGCTCGTGACGAGCAATTTCACCTTTTGCCACAATGTTTTCTATGCTTTCAAAAGGTGTCATATACACATACGAAATGACTTCATCCTTGCTGTTATTTAGGGTCAATTAGAGATACCATAGGAATACTTTATGGGGTAAAGCATTAAAAGAGTCTAGGGAAATGTTATTAAGTGAGCCCTTTACTCCATAGATAGTCATTTCTACACATTGCTTGTAGGAGCCTTTGGAAAACATTGTGGGAAAAGGTGAAATTGCTTGTGACGACAATTTCACCTTTTGTTACAATGTTTTCTATGCTTTCAAAAGGTGTCATTTACACATTCTATTATTTAGGGTCAATTAGAGATGCCAGGGGAATGCCTTATGGGGTAAAGGGTTAATAACATTTCACCTTGACAAGGTTAATAAAGTTTTATCTCAAACATCTACGAATGTCAGATTCTTTTTATCACATAACTACATTTCACAAAATATAGATTAGACAATGTAAAAACATTCATTAATGAACCCATGGTAATATCCGTAAGACCTATGCACTTCTATGAAATACATACAAAATGACGTCAAAAATGACATCACACAAATGTGATATAAAACATGTTTAAGATAAGAAAATTTGTAATGGGTATATTACACTGAAAACAATGCAGGTTATGTGATAAAGAAATTTTCTTTAACTCACTACCACTTAATCCCTGCTTTTAACAACCCCTAGAAAGTAGCCTTTTGAAAACATTGTGGGAAAAGGAGAAAATGCTGATAATCAGCCTTTTCTCCATTTCCCACAATATTTTCAAAAGGCTACTGAAGACAAAATCCATCTGTTGAGCTATGTTTAAATTGTTGTCTGCAAATTACTCCAATTTGGACAAATCTATTATTTGCTCATGTGTTAAATGGTTAAATACTGAAAATTTACTGAGAGAAAAATGTGCAGCTTGCACAGGCAAACCTATGGTGATACTTATTATACAGATGCTGCACTAAACCCCCTTTTCTCACAAATTGGCTCATACTTACGTAAAAGATACTATAATTGGCTTGCAACACGTGAAAAGGGGCATTAAGACATTTACATAACGTGTCATCTCAGATCAGCCTGCACAATCTGTAAGGCTAGTCTGAGACTGCACTTTACAACTAAATTAGATTTTGTGCTACAGTACACTTGCAAAAAACAGAAAATTGCACAAGTACGGAAAACGTTGGTTCGGATAAGCCTGCCTGGACCATGTAGGCTGATCCAAGGCGACACTTTATGCAGATGTCAACAAGCCCCTTTTCACTTGTTGCAGGCTGTATAGGACTACACTGTCTGTACTTTGTTATAATGTTTGCAAGACTTTCTGAAATGTTCACATCTTGGTGCAAGTACAGTTGATGTTTCCTGGACTTCAAGGGAGCAAAGTCAGTAAGTTTATGTTAACCCTTTCCCAAACATTCCTATGTTTAACCCTTTCCCAAACAACAAATTCTGGACTCTTCCAAACTGAAAGAGTTTGCAGACAACAACTTTAGATTTTGAGAAAATGGCAGAAACTTCTCAAAAAGGGTAGAAAACACTGTGGGAAAAGGAGAAATTGCTCGTTACGAGCAATTTCTCCTTTTCCCACAGTGTTTTCAAAAGACTTTAACTGCAGACACATAAAAACCAGAGCTTGTTTGGGAAAGGATTAACTCTTTACCAAATGACAAAATTTCAACTAGTCCAAATTTAAAGCATTTGCAGCCCACAAAGTAAATGTCTCTTAAAATTTGATCTAGGAAGGGTAGAAAACATTGTAGGAAAAGCATTTTCTTCTTTTCCTACAATGTTTTCAAAAGCTTTCTTTCTCAGGGTAGTTAAAAGTCGAGATTGTGTGGTAAAGAGTTAAGTCACACTGGGGACCGACGGCTTTGAAAACATTGAGAGAAAAGAAGAATTTTCCTGTAATAAGAATTTTTTTTCCTTTACAATGTTTCAACAAAATTAAAAAAAAACAAAAGTTACAAGGTAGTTTACAATTTGCTGTGTGGGAAAGAGTTAAGCATACTCATATTTCTTAGTCAATACCATAAGCTATCATTTTCTACTACAACTTTCTCATTGTAGATGGTACTTTGGACAGTGCCACTTCACATCAGTAGGTGTTGCTATCTTAACCCTTTACCACACAACCCCGACTTTTAACCACCCTAAGAATGAAGCCTTCTGAAAACATTGTGGGAAAAGGAGAAAATGCTGGTAACCAGCATTTTCTCCTTTTCCCACAATGTTTTTTACCCTTCATGACACAAATTTCAAATTTTCAGTCACTTTTATTTTGTTGGCTGCAAATGTTTTCAATTCGGATCAGTCTAAAATTTTGCCTTGTGGTAAAGAGTTAATTGTGAGAGCACTGTAACTTCAAGGTTCTTTGGTTTGGCTAGAATATGGGACAAAACAGTAAACTGTGTAGATCTTGATCTACACTGTCCATAAAAGCTAAGATAGGGTGTGCTAACTACCTTTAGGGCCAATGCCAGCATCTATCTATTGATATGCATCTCAAATTTGAAACTCACCTCTTTATAAAATAAATCTGTATTCTTCTCTACATCATAAACCATCAAGTTTGTCTGTGATCCCACTGCAAGGACATCATTTGGAATATACGGGTTTAATTTTCCGGCATGCACTGAGGAGACTTGCTGGTTTATACTCAGTAGCATAATATCTCCCTCAGAACTCAACAATCTTCCTTCTTGGGCTCTGTTATGTGGATTATGAATGAAAACCTGAAAGTACCATGGTATGAATTTTCAAACTTGCATATTGACCCTTTACTTCATAATTCTATTTTGATGACCATAATGAAAAGGCTTTTGAAAACATTGCACAAAAAAAAGAAAAAAAAGTAAATGAAAGGCACAGTGACCTTTTTACCAAAACTTTAGATGTACCCAAATTGCAAGCATTTGCAGACGACAATTTCATAGTGGCTCAAATAATGTGATTTTTCTTTGATAAGGTAGAAAACTTTGTGGGAAGAGGAGAAAATGCTGGTTGCTACCATCTTCTCCTTTTCCCACTATGTTTTCAACAGGCTTCTCTCTAACGGCCGTTAAAAGGCGTCATTGTGTAAAGGGTTAAAACTCTTTTTTGCCAGTGACTATAACAGTTTAATATTTCCTATTTATTTAACTCATTACAAATGACAACATTTTGAGTCTGTCCAAATCAAAAGCATTTGCATACGACAAAATAAAAGTGACTGAAAATTTGAAATTGTTTTCTAAAAGCTTCTTTCTCAGGGTTGTTAAAATTCGGGATTGTGTGGTAAAGAGTTAAACGGTACAATTTAAATTTAACTCATTACCAAATGACAATATTTTAGGCTTGTCCAAATCGAAAGCATTTGTAGACAACAAAACAAGCAATTTCATTGAAATGATATACCCAGCCAAAAAAGACATTGTTTGATACAAACATTATTAGAGGTAATGTGTTTTGCATGTACATGTGGCCTTTTTGTTATTGGTACATGATGAAATTATACATTAAGCTCCCTTGTTCCATAGCACAGCATTTCATTATATAAATGAGAGGGCCATGATGGCCCCGAAATCGCTCACCTGAGTCTATTGACCAAACATGAACCATTTTCAATCTAGTTTCCCAGTGACCTAATTTTTTATCAGACATTAACCATTCTCAAACACTTTTGAGATATCAATAAGGCAAACATTCTGACCAAGTTTCATGAGTATTCAACTGAAAATGTGGCCTCCACAGCATATAAAAGTTTTGTCTAAGATCTGACCAAGTAGCCTAGTTTGGGACCCGACAATTACCCATTATCAAACTCTTTTGAGACATCACCAAAACAAACATTCTGACCAAGTTTGAAGATTATCAGGCAGAAAATGTGGCCTCTAGAGTGTACACAAGGTTTTTCTAAAATTTGACCCAGTGACCTAGTTTTGACTCCACATGACCCATTTTCAAACTCATTCAAGGTATCACCAAGACAAATACTATGAACAAGTTTCAGGAGTATCAGACTGAAAATGTGTCCTCCAGAGCATACACAAGGTTATTATAACATTTGACCTATTGACTTAGTTTTTGACCCAACATGACCCATTTTCACACTCATGCAAGATATTATCAAGGCAAATATTCTGACCAATTTTCAAGAGTGTTGTACTAAAAATGTGGCATCCAGAGCATATACAAGGTTTTTCTAAGGTTTGACCTGGTAACCTAGTTTTTGACCCAACATGACCCATTTTCAAAGTCATCCGAGATATCATCAAGACAAACATTCTGACCAACTTTCAAGACTTTTGGACGGAAAATGTGGCTTCTAGAGTGTACAAAAGGTTTTTCTAACATTTGACCTGGTGACCTAGTCTTTGACCCGACATGACCCATTTCCACACTTATCCAAGATATCATCAGACAAACATTCTGACCAACTTTCAAGAGGTTTGGACTGCAAATGTGGCCTCTAGAGCGTAAACAAGGTTTTTCTAAGATTTGACCTAGTGACCTTGTTTTTGACCTAACATGACCAATTTTCAAGTCGTCTGAGATATCATTGAGGCAAAAATTCTGACCAAGTTTCATGAGTATCGGACTGAAAATGTGGCCTCTAGAGCATACACAAGGTTTTTCTAAGATTTGACCTAGTGACCTAGTTTTTGACCCAAAATGACCCATTTTCGAACTCATCCAAGATTTCATCAAGGCAAATATTCTGACCAAGTTTCATGAGTATCAGATGAAAAATGTGGCCTCTAGAGCGTACACAAGATAAAAAGTTGATGATGGATGACAGACACAGCACTATCACAATAGCTCACTCTGAGCACTTCGTTATACATTAAGTACTCTTTTTGCAGAACTTGGCATTTCATGAAATGAAAAGAAAGAAAATATACATAAACCCCCTTTTTCCATGACATGTCATTATACATATAGGAAAAAAAAATGAATCAACAGACTATTCAATGGCAGACATGCATAAAGTTTCACTGCTGCCATTTCAAACAGCTAGCTAGAGACTAAAGTAATGAAATTTCTAGCACCTGCCTGTGTAGCTGAATGGATATATGGTGTTAATTGTGATCTAAAAGGTTTACGTACAGACTGATAGATGGAGAGACAGACGCACAATGGACTCATTGGTCACTGGCTTTGATCAATCAATGGAAATATGAAGTTTCATGAAACTATGTCCGAAAGTTGGAGATAAATTCATAAAAAATTAAATTTGACATGAAGTCCCCTTTTTCCATGATACAGTGATGAATTGCAAAACCCTGACAACTTGGGCAAGGTCACATGATCTGTGAAAATCTTGTCTAAATCTGTTGAGATATGTTCAGTAATCAAAGAGATACTGGTGAAAAAATGAAATATAACATGAAGCCCCCTTATTCCCTGATGCAGCTACAAATCCCAAAACCTTGACATTATGCGGTAGGTCACATGATTCTGTGAAAATTCCATCCAAATCTGCCGAGAAATGTGGGAGGTGTTGCGTTAGGTCACATGATTATGTGGAAATTCTATCCAAATCTGCCAAGAAATGTGGGAGGAGTTGCCTTTACAAGAAATAAAACATGAAGACCCCTCTTTTCATGATGCAGCTACAAATTGCAAAACTTTGAGAATATGCAATAGGTCAAATGACGAGAAACATTCTGTGAAAATTCTATTCTATTCCGTAAAGAAATTAGGGAGGGGTTGCATTCACAAGAAATACATTGTAGAATGTAGTAAAACATGAAGCTCCCTTTTTTCATGACGCAGCTAAAAATTGCAAAACCTTGAGAATATGCGATAGGTCACATGACGAGAAGCATTCTGAGAAAATTCTATTCAATTCCATAAAGAAATATGGGAGGAGTTGCATTCATACTTAGCAATGGAATGAAATATAATATGAAGCCCACTTTTTGCATGACACCTTATTACAAAAACAAGGGTATATAACTATGGTGTTGCATGGTCAATCTGAGTTAAACTTTTTTCCTTGCATTTCCTAATGGTGATTGACAGATGTGACAAGTGCAATATAAAAATTTTGTATAGTTTTGAAGACAAGACTCAAAACATTAAAAGTGTACGTAACTGTGACTTAAGTGTAACTTAAAATTGCTCCAAGTTGGCCATTTTGCATCGAATAAAAAAAACAAACACATGTTTAAAAGTTTCACGAAATTCCGTCCAATGGTATTGGAGATATTTGGTGGGTAGGACACACGGACGGACGGACAGACAGACGGACGGAAGGACATACAACGGCAAAACTATATCCCCCCCGCCTTTGGCAGGGAATAATAAAAGCGACTGAAAATTTGTAATTTGTCTTGTGAAGGGTAGAAAACATTGTGGGAAAAGGAGAAAATGCTGGTTACCGTCATTTTCTCTTTTTCACATAATGTTTTCTAAAGGCTTCTTTCTCAGGGTCGTTAAAAGTCGAGATTGTGTGGTAATGGGTGAAAGGCATTTTTTTACCCATATTGTTTACTTTGGGCTGCTGCTGGGTCTTAAAATGAACGTGAAATGGTAGGATCCAGCTTTGATAGGGTAGCAACATTCTGGGAAAAGGAGAAAATGCTGAAAACCAGCATTTTAACCCTTTCCCAAACAAGCCCTGGTTTTTACGTGTCTGCAGTAAAGGTCGTTTGAAAACACTGTGGGAAAAGGAGAAATTGCTCGTTACGTGCAATTTCTCCTTTTCCCACGGTGTTTTCTACCCTTTTTGAGAACTTTCTGCCATTCACTCAAAATCTAAAATTGTCGTCTGCAAACGCTTTCAGTTAGGAAGAGTCCAAAATATGTTGTTTGGGAAAGGGTTAATTTTTTCATTAATGTTTTCAAAAGCTTCCCTTTTAAGTAAGATTCAAACTCGAAGATTATTTGGTACAGGATTAACTATTTACCAGATGACAAAATTTTAGACTGATTAAAATTGAATGCACTTGTAGACGACAAAATAAATGTAACTCAGAAATTGAAATTCATTTTTAGCAGGGTAGAAAACATTGTGGGAATAGGAGAAAATACTGGTTATCAGCATTTTCTCCTCTTCCTACAATGATTTCAAAAGATTTCGATCTCAGTGTCATAAAAACCAGGGATAGTTTTTGTAAAAGATTAAATAGTCAATAACATTACCTTTCCAGCAGTTGTAGCTCCAGTAAGTGCACAATGTGTTCCATCGTACTTCCCGATAGTCACCATGTGAGCATTCACTCTATGGTTTAAGTTGAGCGTAAAAATGGGGACAAGTGGCATTCTATGACAAATATAAAACAAACATATTTTTATACACTGCAAAACAGTAACACACACACATACACACACCCACCCATACACGTATTGCATTCGTTCTGAGGACCTTGAAACTTTACGTCATTATGAGGACTCACTGAAGCCATAGAGCTACAGAACTGGCAGTTTGTAATTACAATAATGTTCACATCCAGAAAAAGATTTTTTACAAATATCAACGTTACACTCGACTAGTATGACCTAAAAACGTTCTGAGGACTCTACCTATTTTCCATACAAAGTGAGGACACGTTATGAGGACGTTGAATTCTTCCATCAAGACGAGGACCTTGCTTGCACACTCGCAATTTAACAACATTGTGGGGACTTACGTGAGAATCACAAGATATGCGAAATACACTGATATTGTTTACTAATTACATACTGTACAGAACATACGCTTTTTTTCATATCAACATAATTGTATTACTTTTCACTCACACGGCAAACCCATGGTGGTAGCGTGGAAAATGTAAATTCAAAACCATTTCAAATGTTAACATTTTAATATTTTATCGCCAAATTCAAAATAATATCAAAAAAGATTATTTAAGGATACAATTTTTGAGAATGAACTGAATGAGAAATAGTCATATGGTATATTTAGCCAACTGAAGCAGAACAGTAAAGTTCAGACTGAACAAAATAGGAACTGGCATTGCTGCACTGTTTTAGTGTTCCTTTATCTACAGTTGACTTTTTTTTTTTAAATGCCTTATTCTGATTTTCAAATGTCTTATTCTGATCTTTTGGACAATGATTTTGATAGTGTACGTCAAGTTCTTGACTTTTTTCCCCCCTCTGCTACATTTACAAGAAATCCATTTAATCCAGTAAATCTCCTTTTACCAAAGAATTCTGTGATTCAACGACCAAAATGATGAGGGTTTTTAAAATACGATTTTTCGAAAAAAAATTGTTAAATCCTTAAAGGGTTAAAGCGCCGAATTAATTAAATGGATTTAAATTTCAATAGAGAAAAGCAGCCGAAATTTTGCCATTTCAAGCCTCGATCGTTCTAGTCTAAAAAGAGCAAAGTAAAAAAAAGGTGGAAGCAAGATTAGGCTGCACATTTCATGTAGTCTGATCCTGATACAGTCTATCCTCAAAACAACTAAATCCGTTTCAGCGCTGAAAGGGTTGTGAAGGATCTAATACTGGTAAATTGCGTGCCCTTTTAACTCATTTCTGCCTAAAACAAGTGTTATCCAGTTACTTGAAAAAACAAAAGTTTAGTACATAATTTATCTTCGAACCGATACATGAATGCAGAGAAAAAATGTTACGGAAAAGAGTGACGAACAATTTCTTCTGTTACCACAATCCCGTCAAAATGTCGTCTGATGTAAGGCGCAAAGGCGCAGAAAAATACCCGACTGCAGGAGGTAATGCTTCAATTAATGAATGGTGTTTTTTGTAAGCAATGGCATAATTGTAGAACAAATCATTTCTGATACAAAACCACATTAATCAAACATTTATCTCTACATGTATATATAGATGTATTAACCCTTGGGCTGCTAAGCGGTACTTACTGACCTTTTTGCATGCGGTGTGGATCAAGATCAGACAGCAACATTCATTTAGTCTGATCATTGATCTATGTACAACGTCTGATAAGGGCATGGTTTCCTTCAAAAAAAAATTCGAAATAGCCAATTTTGGGTTTTTACTATCGGTTTAAAAGTTCCATTTACTTTAGCAGGATAAGAGTTAAATTGCATCTGGGGATTTCTGTAAACAGTTTATTGGTTCCCGCCATAAGTACCATGTCGATATCAAAGATTAAATACACAGAACGAATCGCAGTAAGGGCGTAAAATGATTATCGCTCCCATCTCCTTAACACCTTTCTGCAATATGGAGGTAAATGATTTGACCGGCCGATTTATAGATGCCATTTCCGGATTTCACCCTTTTCCAGACGATCGCAAGTTAATATGTAGTTGTTAAAACCTAGATCACTATCAGCCCGCAGATTCCTGCAATTCAATCTTGATATTCACAATTCGATTGTTTTAACCTATTTAATTATATGATAGATGTGGAAAAAAGATGATCGTAACTGAAAGAAAGTAAAGGCTTTTGCATAAATTCAGCTGAATACCGTGTATCATATCAATATATTGGATGGTTCCTTTTGTCACATGGGGATTTTCTGATTAATATTATCATTTTCCTTCTCCTTATCTATAATTGAGAATTATTGCAGCATTTCTTCCAGAAAACATGTAGACTCTGATCAGATGCCACATGTCGCATGATGACTATCTATGCTTGGCAGTACCCTTTTTTCGGTGACGCTTAACCATTCATTGTCTAACATCATTAGGGATTTAGCTTGGCGGGAAATCATAATGACCGAGGGCGGAGAAATGAAATGAAATTTTGCACAACACTAAACATGTCAATAGACGGTACCGTGAAGTTTCCCTCTAATTTTCTGCAGTTACATAACTATACCATCCTGATTTAGATAATTGATAAAATGCAGAGTTTTTCCCAAGGATTGTAAAGCTAGAGCAAGATTGTTGCATTTGTCCATTCTTTATATCAATTATCAGTTCTGTTTTATGCATTGCTTCCTGTCTGTTTCCTTTTCTATTTAGAGAGAGAGAGAGAGAGACAGATAGACAGAGGGTTACTTCCAAAAAAATTGTTAACCGTTAGTTTTCAGTATATATCGATAAAATGTATCATCAAAATATATAATAAACCTCTGTGAACAATAGAACTATTATCTGTTGAAAATAATGATACCAGGATTGATTGATTGGTGTTTAACGCCGTTTTCAACATTATTCCAGTTATATCGCGGCAACCAGTACACCTGTCAATAAATTCCTTGAGTTCCTTTTACCGGTACACGGCACAATATTCTTTCCAAGCCACTGGCTACTTTCCCACGTAGCCAGCGTCGGAAAAGTGGTCAGCGGTGAGCGAAGAATGAATCGTATCTTTCAGACGGTTTTGTTAATACGCTTTATCTTTCAGAAAAAGGGGGAGAGAGAGAAGAGAAAGAGAGAGAGAGAGAGAGATACAGACAGAAATACGGACAGACAGACAGACCGAGAAACAGACGATACTTCGAAATTTAAGTCAATAGTTATTCAAAAAGGTATTGAGATCGTGATTGATGCTGATACATCTATTTATAGAGAGAAAGCATACATCTGTATGTCCATACAAACCTTTAGAAATGAGCCATGCTTTGTGTAAAGGAGGCTTAGTGCATCTGCAAAAAGTATCGACTCAGGATTGCGCAGGCTGACCTCAATGGAAATATTTTGCTATTGGTCGATTTTCTGTATGTGGAAAGAACATTCTACCTCACGATTATGGCGATTGTCTAAAATAGTGGCTATTATGGATCCATAATTATGTGATGACTTGCTTGATAAAATGCATCACGAAGGCGTATTAAAGCTCCATTTTGACAGAGCGTGGCTCATATATTGCATATATGTAAAATGTACGTATTGATCATTACTAAAACATACCCTACGTGCAACCACGACGACTAGAACTAACCTTAAGCCGAACATAGTCAACTATTGATGTGTCTGCAGCAGACGACTTTTGAAAGCAGTGAGAAAAATAACGGGCATAATCTCCATTTGTCTCATGTATTTACCAGCTGAGAAAAGTAAATCCAAAACTGCAATCAACACTATTCGAGTCGACCAAAGAAACGTACTCACTACAGAAAGCAATCTGGAAAGTAACACAAAGAATATAATAAGAAACAAGCAATTTCGTTGAAATGATATCCCCCGCCGAAAAGACCTTTTTTTTATACAAACATAGAGGTATTTGTTTTGCATGTAAATATGGCCTTTTTTTTATTGGTCCATGATGAAATGATAAATTAAGCTCCCTTTTTCCAAGGCACAGCATTTCATTACATAAAAATGTATATAAATGGTCCATAACAGGATTATACATTAGTATCCTTTTTCCAGAAATTGGCATTTCATGAAATGAAAACAAATAAAGAAATATACATTAAGCCCCCTTTTTCCATGACACATTATATATAAAGAAAAAAATTGTATCATCAGACTATCCAATGGAAGACATGCATGAAGTTTCATCAAGTTTTATGAAGGACTTGAGAAGATATCCCTCTAACAATAAATGCTGCAACATTTCTGCCATTTCAAGCAGCTATAGCTGGAGACTAAAGTGTTGGCATTTTTAACATCTGACTGGGTAGCTCAATGGATATATTGTGTTACTTATGATCTAAAAGGGTTACCAATAAAATGAAGGATGGACAGATGGATGGACAGACGGATGCACAATAGACTCATCAATCAACCAATAAAAATATGAAGTTTCATGAAACTATTTGCATAAGTTGGAGATAATTGATGAAAAATTAAATTGATATAAAACATGAAGCCCCCTTATTCCATGATGCAGTAACAAATCCCAAAACCTTGACAATGTGCGTATGGTCATATGATTCCGTGAAAATTGCACCGAAATCTGCCAAGAAATGTAGAACGCATTGCGTTCACAAGAAATAGAATGAAAAAACATGAAGCCAGCTTTTTACATGATGCAGCTACAAATCACAAAACTTGACAATATGCGATAGATCACATGACGAGAAACATTCTGTGAAAATTCTATTCAAATCCGTCAAAGAAATGTGGGAGGATTTGCGATCACAAGAAATGAAAAAAAAAAAAAAAAATGAAATTATAAAGCCCCCCTTTTCCATGATGCAGCTACAAATCGCAAAACATTGACAATATGCGATAGGGCACATGACGAGGAACATTCTCTGAAAATCTTATTCAAATCTGTCAAGAAATGTATGACGAATTGTCTTCACAAGAAGTAGAATGAAATATAACATGAAACCCCCTTTTCCCATGACGCAGCTAGTAATCATAAAAGCATTGACAGAGTTGCGAGGTCAATCTGGGTTAATTTTTTTTCCTTCATTTCCTAATGGTGGTAGATAGATGTGACAAGTTGAATGTAAAAATTCTTTATAGTTTTCAAAAAAAGACTAACAACATTACATGTGCACAGAACCGCGTCACTTAAAAATCGCTCCCAGTTGGCCAGTTTGCATCGAATCAAAAAACAAAAAAGTGTCTCAGGAGAATGGGTTATTGTACGCATGGTATAAAGTTTCACGAAATTCTGTTCAGTGGAATCGGAGATATTTGTCGGGCCGGACACACGGACAGACGGACGAACAGGCGGACGGACAAACAGACGGAAGGACGCACGGACGAACAACGCTAAAACTATATCCCTCCGCCTTCAGCGGGGGATATTAAAAGCTTTTTAAAAGTGACAAAACTCTTAAATGGGACAAAAACAGATAATGTTACGACCACAAATGCTTTACTGACAATATTAGGAATTAAATTATGACTGATTAGTCCCTATCTCTAACGTCCTCGCAACGACACACTTACTCTTCAATTTTGCTAGGCATGTTCGCTTTTCAGAAAATTATGCATGTATTAGACCTAAAAATATCTGTGTTTAGGGCTTCCCTACCCTACCTAGAAGATGCTGCGGATCCTAAACTGTTTACGCTACGATTGGAAAAAAATCTGTCGGGTGTGATTTCGGTAAAAGGTCCATGAAAAAAATCTGGAAAAAAATCATAAATCCCTGCTTACCCTACCTACAGCATCTCGGACCGAAACCCTACACACAGGTTTTTTTGTAAGGCCTTAGAGGTATTATACAGTGTATAGAAAGGAATCTACATGGATAAAAAAAGTATGGACATAATTCTGTTATGTCATTTACTTTGCCGAGTTGAATCTCACACGTTGTGAAATAGTAGAGACTGAACTTGAAAAGATTGTGAACATTTAATCATCTCTTTTTTTATGTTCTTAACGAATCAATTCAACAACTTTATGAATATATATCTATTTGCTATCCACGTATGTTTTGAATTTATTTGTATTATCTGACTATTAATTAATAATAAATTTATTCGTCATCTTATCAGCAAGAACTTGTGATCGGTAAAGTCTTTTTCTCTAATCATGTCTTTTGTCATTTTTGTAGGCTATTGAATGTTAAAAGGTACATCATGTTAATTAACACTTGATTACTTCTTCATTTCTATGGTCAACTCAAATTTGCACATGTCTGTAGGTTGACCAGTGCATATTCTCCTGATTGATTAATTGTGCGGTGCTATGTGCTACAGCTGCAATAGCTACAAAATATTGATGTTTGTCTAATTCTTGTCTGGAAGTCATTTTGGTTATTTCAATTTTGTGAATTGCACTTGAGCATGAATAAAGTCGTTCGTATTTGTAACAATTCTGAAAAAAATAAACAGGTTAATCCTACCAATGATGATGAAATATGTGCGTAATTTAGAAGACCTGACTAAGTATCTAGCACAGCATTCATGAATTTCAATTCATGAAGATTAAGAAGTCCAGTCATGACGTAGGATTGGTCGTTTGTTTAGGGTTCGAGGGCGTGCAAACAGCGATTAAATATATCATGAATGAGGGCTGTTCAAATATTTATGTTTTCTAATCTCTTGCTAAGTCTATCATCTCGTCCTTCCATTGCAACAGTGCCTTAAGTGTCTCCAACGCCGAAAGCCCGAATGTCCGTTCCTGAGTATGACTTAGTCAGGAATCGAACAATCGATCTTTCACACATATGTGTCTGCTTGATAACAGTTTCTATTTTTTTCTGACCGATTATTAGTTTGAGTTTTATAGACTGAGTATTATAGTTTGTATCAGCCTCGACCAGTTTTCTGTTGAGAAATCAATACAAAATTAAATTCTAACAATTCAAAAAGAGTCTAGATGATATAACCATTGTTTTCTGTGTTTCTGTCTCTCTGATCGTCTCGCTCTATCATTTCAACATAGACTCCATTTTTCGGTTAGTTTTCCCGTTAGATACAGTGTTTTTATAGGTCTTTGTATTTTAAAAGTCTAATATTCAGTTGAAGCCAGCATTCTTTCATTTAAATGTCTGCTATGTTTTTTGTGCATTTTGAAGTAAACACTGACTTATATAAAAGTCTTCGAAGATCTAAATAGCGTGAATCTAAGCTTCTCCAAGCCGACAATTAGATTAGACCAGTCTGAAAAAAAAGAAATAGCTGAAAACGAATTACTGTTTGTTTAGTCTTGAAAGACTTGAAATGTTGTTTTTACAGCAAGTCTAGGTTTCTGCTAAGTACAGCAGGATTACTTGACTGAAAAGTTCGTAGAATTTAAGCAAGAAATGCGAGGTGTTACCATATGAATCACTTAGTAAGAAAATATTGCACCAAACATTTGCGACCAGTGAAATTCGAATCAGCCTATTCATTTTCGCTGTAAGATCGGGGTCTATTGTTTACTTACCACATGCTAAGCAATGACAATATTCGTGATTCAGGTAGATTCAGATTGGACCTAAAAAGACCGCTACCAACTTTGCACATTCACATATTCTACAGCAGTTATGTTGAGTGTGTCATTGTGAGGACGTGATTGGTCAGGAGTTGTCAGTGAAAACTTGATTTACAGTGTTATCGGTATGAACTTACAATCGGTATAATTTTCTGCCTCATTTAAATGTTTTGTCTGTTATCAAATAAAAAGTGGTGATCGCTGATGACTGATTATCTATATAAGGACTATGTCACAGAGTTTTTGAATATAATTATTATGTATTACCATGGACGACATGAATATTCGTGTTTCTGAACCCTAACTCTTCCTAATAGTCATCTCTTGTCATAGTACTATTCTCGTAATTCGTAGATATGATCTGGTCTGGGATCGAAACAAAGACCATCACTTATTACAGCGGTTTATCTGTTTGATTGACCATCGGTCGTTTTAATATTCGTTAAAGGTCTTTTTCATTCTCAGCAATGACAAAAACGACTCAATTAATAAATGATTGTGTGTGTAACAGTTTTCTGTAGGGAATATCACATGTATTATTATCATATCACTAAGATTGATTGCATGGTGTTTAATGTCGCTTTAAACACAATTTGAGTCATAGCACGGTAACATCACACATTCATGTATTTCCTGGGTTTCACAAAAACAAAGGGGATCCACTGAGGCTCGAATTCGCGGTCTCCATTTCACGAGTCCTGCTCTTTACAACTGAACCAAGCAGGACGTCCTATCTATTTGAACAAGGCACTGTATCCCGGGATATGATAAATCTATTATTTTATCAAACTTGCTTATAGTCTCATTTCTATTTTCTGACTTAATACCAGCTCTTTAGTTGAGGCACATGTCACTAGTGTCAAAATATTTAGGAACATTCTAAAACCGTTAGCCGACTGGACGGTTCAGACCCAACCCCGCATCATAAACGTGTATAACTCAGAGTTAATTCAATTGTTTGTGAACTGATAGATTCAGATAGGAGTGGTTGATTTTGCCAACACTAATGATTTCTTAAAGGTCGAAACACGTCCTGCAAAAGTTGAGGGTAAGTGTATCATTGCGAGGACGAGATAGATTGAGACTAAGTAGTCATATTTTAATTCATAATCTTGTCAGCAAGAATTTATTTTTCATATTTATTTTCCATTCCATTTTAAGTGTTTTGTCAGTTTTAAAAGTCTTTTATTTCTTATACCTCTTTTTACATATGTACAAACTTTCTTTACTGTAGACGTTCCCTTGCTTCTCTCGAAACGTATTGGTTTTTAATTTGTGTGGTAAATGTAGACTGCACTTTTTGCACAAAATTAAGATAATAGGAAGAATTGCTCGTCGTTTTTTTTTTTTTTTCACACTGCTTTCAAGGATCGTCTGCTGCAGACACGTCAATTGTCGGATGTGTGTGTGGGGGTGGAGGGGGGGGGGGGAGGTTCGTGGCAGTGGGCGTGATTGCACGATTTGAACAATATGGTCTCGTAATGGTCAAAATCATTAATTCATACATTATTCGACATACGTACTGAGGTTTGTATGGACATATATGCTCGCTCTCGCCTTCTCCGTCCAATCACCTCCGGTTGACACTACAGATCCTGATCTAGTTTTGTATAATTTTACTTAGTCTTACTTTGTTCTGCATCCTTTGTTGAATTTTATTCATAATGTTTCAATATTGAGGACTTTCTTATTGGTCGCCCGGCAGAAGCCGGCGACCTTATATTTAATATAGTTCAGCAGAGATGTTCATGGAGAGTGTAGGTACTTCCGGTTGAAATCTTTCATCATATTCGCCAGATTTAATTTGGTAAAATAGGTGTGAATGTTTGTGAAATTATTGTGTGGGGTTTTCTTCACCTTTTTTGAGGTTGTTTACTTGGTTTTAAACCGATAAAGAATCGTGAAAGAATTATTAACGGTCTGCTGCGCAACATTTTGTGAAACAATTAATGTTCTTGTGCAGAATGCATCTATTTTTAACGCAAATGAACTCGTCCAGTCACATGATCTTAGGAACCAATGGAAATGCAGAACTGCTCCTACTGTTTACCGTTGTCTATGCATGTCATATTCTTCGATGATTCGAGTATTTATAGAATGCTACCCAGCGGGAGATAATGACTCTTCACCGGTAGGCCTAAAGAGCGGAATGGAAATATTTAAGAGCAATAAAATACAAATACAAATACAAATAGTTTATTCAACATATAGAAGGCCACCGGCCCAAAATACAAAAAAATCTAAAAAAGACATATATTTAGAGTGACTTTAAAGCTCACTTGAACATACTTATAAATGGGTTTTTGAAGAAGGTATAGTTCAAGATCAGACTGCACTGGATGTACAAGAGTAAACGTAGGTTTTTACAGAAGACGTAGACCAAGGAAAGACTGCATATATCGTGGGACGGAATGGACGGAATGGAAAAGAAAATACGCATGGAAATATATCATGCCTGTTTATTAATTAGAATAACAATAATGATTTGAAACATGTTTTTTTCTACCCATTAAAGGTAATTTACAAGTAAAAACCAAAAATTATGTTTTTGTACCGCTGAAAAAAATGTACTTGTAGTGATATTTTTCCTTTATGCACGTACATATGTATTCCTAGATGGCGAAATGAAAAATTTACCAACAGTATATTGTACCTAAAGTGTTACAGGTCTTTAATGTATTTTATTATGGGTAGTTAATTGAAGAAAATGATTAGAATTTCTTTATGCTTATTAGTACAAATGTTAAAACCTTTTAACCCTTTCCAAACGACAAACTTTTGGACTAGACCAAATTGAAAGCATTAGAAGACGAAATTTAAACTCTTGCTGACAAGATGATTTCTGTCTATGATAGGTAGAAAACATTGTGGTTACCAGTACTTTCTTCTTTTCCCACAATGTTTTCAAAAGGCTACTATTCTAGATCCGTAAAAACCAAGGATTATTTCGGAAAGGGTTAAATTTCCTTTCTGCTGGACTGGCGCAATGGAAAAGAAAGTACGCAATAGACATTATACATTTGTTACTATATAAAGTAAATATGTATGATTTCAAACGTGTGTATTTGTACTCGTATATCTTTCCTAGGGTATATCTACAGGAATATTGAAAAATAAAGTTTTTACTGTTAAAAAATATATATTTGTAGCAATATTTCCTTCTTTAAGCAGGTAATCTCAGACGGGGAAATGGAAAAATTATCAAGTTCGAACAAGTACAATATAATGCACCCAACACAGGTCTTAAAGTTCAGATTGAATTTTAAAATGGATAATAACTTGATTTATATATCAGCTAACATGCATTAGACTACGTGAATCTAGGATCAGACTTCAGTTTTGGTAAGTCTGATCTTCATCTACACCCTCCTCAAATATACACCCTCCTCAGATATTTCACTGATCGGCTTTGGTTACATGTATCATCTTATATACCGGTTCATTCATTACATTGGGTGAATCTAGGATCAGATTGTAATTTTGGTAAGTCTGATCTTGATCTACACCGTCCTCAGATATTTCGGATTGTTCTGAAAATTTTGTCATTTGGTGTGCAAAGTAAAGATTATGTGTTAAGTTATAAGTTATAAGTTTAATAAACTGAAACTTTTTTCCCAATACCTATTGAGTACCCAGATAATAAAACTTCATTTCAAATTTCCATTGCGCGGGATAGGCGCAATGGAAAAACAAAATTCGCATTGGAAATATAATGTTACTATAATATAAGTTGTAAAGTAAAGTATTTGGTAACCACGTATGGTTTCAAATGCGTTTATTTTATTTGTAGTCATTGACCAATTATATCTCCAGTTATAAACGAAATACAATATTTTTGTAACCATGGCTGAAAAAATATATTTGTAGCATTTTTTTTTCCATTATGCAGTTATTCTCAGATGGCGAAATTGAAAATAGACATACAAGTAGCATAAAATGTAAATCGGGCATTTGAACTTTTTCCAGCCCGAAAACCCATACTTTATCTTGACAGTTGGTTATATGACATTGTAGGTCACTATTGTCATGTCAATTTATTGGAAAACAATATCTTTTTTTTTTTCTCAAATGAAAAATAACTGAAAAAATTGAAGTCGGATATATTCTCTTGACTGCATATTTGTTTAATAATGGAAAGAAAAAAAAATCATTTTCGGGCGACCTTTGACGCTCTTGCGTCTTCTTTTTCTCTTGTTACTGTAGTATACTGGTCTATCCAATAGATAGATGTAAAAGTATAATGTAGTCGGGTACAGGCATGGTGATATATCGTGTATCGACACGTGGTTCGGTTGCTCAGTTGGTTAGATTGCAGGAACGGTATTCGTGGGGACCTGGGTTCCAATCCCGGTCGAGCCGCGACATATTTTTCACCACCTGTTATTTTACGCCCGATCCGAATGTACAAAATACATCGGTAGCTTCTAAACTTTGATATGTAATAAGCAAACAGGACAAATTCATGATGCCGCAATCTTTAAGTGAACAATTACAGAAATATTTCAATCTATTGTAAATTGTAATACCTCCTTTTGTTTTTTTCCTGAATATTATGATAAATGGAACCATGATGCAGGGTAAAATTAAAAACATAACAAAAAAAGATGGTCGATTTCTAAAGAAAAGCAACAGCTAAGATAAAAAACCCTAACCCATTTTTGTTACCATCTTTATCGTCGTAATTTATAAAGTGGTTATGTTACGTCGACCGTGTATTAGCGAGCTTTGAAAATAGAGAAACTCTCCATTCAAGTACAGCGTTTTCCTTTTGTTCCAGTATTTTAAGGGCAAACTTCTATACGGCGTCAAAGGCATTACTTGAAATTTAAGTCAATAGTTATTCAAAAAGGTATTGAGATCGTGATTGATGCTGATACATCTATTTATAGAGAGAAAGCATACATCTGTATGTCCATACAAATCTTTAGAAATGAGCCATGCTTTGTGTAAAGGAGGCTTAATGCATCTGCAAAAAGTACAGGCTTACCTCGATGGAATTATTTTGCTATTGGTGGATTTTCTGTATGTGGAAAGAACATTCTACCTCACGATTATGGCGATTGTCTAAAATAGTAGCTATTATGGATCCATAATTATGTGATGACTTGCTCGATAAAATGCACCACGAAGGCGTATTAAAGCCCCATTTATATATTGCATATATGTAAAATATACATGTTGATCAAATATATATTGCATATGAAGCCCCCTTTTTCCATGATACAGTGATAAATTGCAAAACCCTGACAACACACGCTAAGGTCACATGATCTGTGAAAATCTCATCCAAATTTGTTGTAATTAAAGTGGTATTGGTGAAAAATGAAATATAACATGAAGCCCTCTTATTCCATGATGCAGTAACAAATCCCCAAACCTTGACAATGTGCATTAGGTCACATGATTCTGTGAATATTGCACCGAAATCTGCCAAGAAATGTGGAAGACATTGCGATCACAAGAAAAAGAGTGAAAAAACATGAAGCCCCCTCTTCCCATGATGCAGCTACAAATCACCAAACCTTGACAATATGCGATAGGTCACATGACGAGAAACATTTTGTGAAAATTCAATTCAAATCCGTCAAAGAAATGTGGGAGGAGTTGCGATCACAAAAAAATGGAATAAAAAAAAAAAAAAAAAAAAAAACCATGAAGCCCCCTTTTCGATGATGCAGCTACAGGTTTCAAAACAAAACATTCACGACAATATGCGATTGGTCACATGACAAGGCACATTCTGTGAAAATTTGATTCAAATCCGTCACGAAATGTAGGAGGAAGTGTATTCACAAGAAGCAGAATGAAATATACCATGAAGACCCCTTTTTCCATGACGCAGCTAGTAATCGCAAAAGCATTGACACGAAGTCAATCTGGGTTAAACCTTTTTTCCTAATGGTGGTAGATGTGAATGTAAAAATTTTGTACAGATTTTTTTTTTTTAAATAAGACTAAAAACATTACAAGTGCACTGAACCGCGTAACTTAAACCTCGCTCCCGGTCGGCCATTTTGCATCGAATAAAAAAAAAAGTGTCTCGGGAGAATGGGTTATTGTACACATGGTATAAAGTTTCATGAAATTCTGTCCAGTGAAATCGGAGATATTTGCCGGGCCGGACACACGGACGGACAAACGGACGGAAGGACAGGCGGACGGACGAACAGACGGAGAGACACACGGACGAACAACGCTAAAACTATATCCCTCCGCCTTCGGCGGGGGATAATAAAAGCTTTTTAAAAGTGACAAAATTCTTAAATGGGACAAAAACAGATAATGTTACGACCACAAAAGCTTTACTGACAATATTATGAATTAAATTATGACTAATTAGTCCCAAACTCTTACGTCCTCACAACGACACACCACTCTTCAATTTTGCAAGGCATGTTTGCTTTTTAGAAAATTATGCATGTATAAGACTTAAAAATATCTGTTTTTAGGGCTTCCCTTCAGTACCCTGCCTAGAAGATGCTGCCGATCCTTAACTGTTTACGCCACGATTGGGAAAAAGATCTGTCGGGTATGATTTCGGTAAAAGTTCCATGAAAAGAATTTGGGAAAAAAATCATAAATCCATACTTACCCTACCTACAGCATATCGGACCGAAACCCTTCACACAGATTTTTGGTAAGGCCTTAGAGGTATTATACAGCCTATAGATTATAAATCTGCACGGATAAAAAAAAGTATGGACATTATTCTGCGTTATGTCATTTACTTTGCTGAGTTATATCTAACACGTTGTGTCAGCTCAGGATTTGTGAACATTTCTAACGCCTCCTAAGGTTAGTAAAACGCTTGCCGACAACCAAACTGTTCTGAAGCCAGAAAATGAAACTGTTAGCGGGTTTAAACAAGATAAAAGACTTCAAAGATTGTCCGGAGAACAATGCACTGTTCTAATTGATAAGAATAAGATCAGGCATTCCTTCCTATAGAAAACTAATACACACTTTGTCACTTAGATCGGGTCATAACCAGGAATAAAGCGAATAGTACTTTGGCAAGGGATGACTGATAGGACAATAGTTAAGATTCAGATGCGAGCAGACAAACAAACAGCACGGCCTTTAACCTAGTATAGCTAATCAGTCATCAACCATACTTTTTACATGATGAATAAAGCATTTAAATAGGACGGGATTTATTTCCTTCAAAAAATCTTGCCGTCAAGATTATGTATTGAGTTATAACAGACAAAACATTTAAATGAGGCAGAAAATTATACAGATTATAAATTCATGCCGCTAAGATTATAAATCAAGTTATCACTGATAACTCCCGTCCTCATAACGTCACACTCACACTTAAAACTCTGTGGAACATGTCTCTCAATTTGTATGGATGGTAGCAGTCTTATTCAGTCCCAATCTAAATCTACCCAAATCATCAATATCTTCTTAGTTTTTACATGTAAGTGAACAGAACGGGCCCCGATCTTATAGCGAAAATGAATAGACCTATCACGTCCTCACAACGTCACACCCGCACTTCTCCAATGTATGGTTGGTAGCGTTCTTATTCAGTCCAATCTAAATCTACCCAAATCATCAATATTTTCTTAGTTTTTACATGTAAGTGAACAGAACGGTCCCCGATCTTATAGCGAAAATGAATGGACCTATTACGTCCTCACAACGTTCCACCCGCACTTAACTTAGAACTATAGAACATATTTCTCCATATGTACATGTATGATAGGTAGCGATCCTACTCAGTCCAATCTAAATCTACCCGAATCATCAATATTTTCTTAGTTTTTACATGTAAGTGAACAGAAGGGTCCCGATCTTATGCGAAAATGAATTGACCAATCCGCAAATATCGGATGCAATCTGTTCTTACTAATTGGTTCATAATGCTTATCTCGAATAGTGTGCTAAAACTCCGTGGCTTTTCCAATCATATAAACATAATGTACGTAGCAGGCGGTCCGTATTGCAAAAATACAATATTGTAAGAAAAACGATTAAACGAAGATTACATCGCTTTAATTATTTCTTTTTTTGCGGGGCTGCTATTATGTTGTTATGTTGTTCTACACTCAATGAAGGATTTCAAACATATTATTTCGATCTCGAGGTTTTTGTCTAGTCTGCATTTGTTTCAAAATGCATGAAAAACATCTTATAATTTCAAATTGGAATCGAATATATTTATTTATTCATTGTCTACTTATTAATTTCCAAAATCAAATGCTAACTGAACAAACTGAACAGTGAAAAATTGAAAAAGTTTAGGGTAACTTGCTGAATTTATCTAACCTGACCCAGTCACTTTTTCCAAACTCACTTTGTGATAGGCCAAAATTTCCAATTCTCACATCTAGTAATGTAATGGAAAACTGCACATTAAACTTTATGTTTAATACAATATCTATACAGTTTCTATGTAGTTTCCGTTTCGTGTAACTGTAGAATGGACCGAAGATCGGGTGGTACAAAACTTGCAGCCTGATCTTTGATCTATCCTGCCCGCTTACAGAAGCAATTTTATTTGAATCGTAGTATTATTGGATCTGGTACTGACTGGATATTTCCCTTTCTACCATCTAGTAATGTAGTGGAAAATTGCACATTAATTTTTAAATCATAAATATTTATACAATATCTATATTGTTTCCGTTTCGTATTACTGTAGAGTGGACCGGAGATCAGGTGGTACAAAACTTGCAGTGTGATCTTCGATCTACTCTGCCCGTTCACGGACACAATAATTCTAAATTGTTCGTAATATTTGTTCTAGAACTGGCTGAAAGTTTCCATTTCTCCTTTTGAGTAATTTAATGGAAATTGGTCCATTTTACTCATGTACTTCCTTCCTATATGCTTCCATATACTTACTAAACTATGAAATAAACTGAACTGTACGATCATCTACCATTTGAATTAACGTCTATTGAAATTGTATCTATATCATCTGAAATAGTAGAGAAACCTGAAAAGATTGTTAACATTTATTCATCTATTTTTTTTTTATGTTGGTAACAAATCAATCCAACAACTTTATATCTTTATATCTATTTGCTTTCCACGTATGTATTGAATTAATTTGTATTTTCTGACAATGAGCTGTATGCTTTAATTCCAAAATGAAATGTTATGTTATGTATACAGGCTACTTACAACATATTTATGATATACGAGTATATACGGCGAAACATGTCCTTCATAATTTTTACAGTGAGTGTATCAGTGTGAGGACGTAAAGGTCGGGATTCATTAATAATAAATTTATTCGTCATCTTATCAGCAAGAACTTGTGATCGGTAAAGTCTTTTTCTCTAATCAAGTGTTTTGTCATTTTTATAGGCTTTTGAATGTTAAAAGGTACATCATGTTAATTAATACTTGATTACTTTTACATTTCTATGGCCAACTGCTGAAGACCAAATTTGCACATATCTGTAGGTTGACCAGTGCATATTCTCCTGATTATTTGGTTGATTAATTGTACGGTGCTATATGCTACAGCTGCAATAGCTACAAAATATTGATGTTTGTCTAATTCTTGTCTGGAAGTCATTTTGGTTATTTCAATTTTGTGAATTGCACTTGAGCATGAATAAAGTTGTTCGTATTTGTAACAATTCTGAAAAAAAATAAACAGGTTAATCCTCCCAATGATGATGAAACATATGCGTAATTTAGAAGACCTGACTAAGTATCTAGCACAGCATTCATGAAGATTAAGAACTCCAGTCATGACGTAGGATGTTTGTTTGTTTAGGGTTCAAGGGCGTGCGAACAGTGTTTAAATCGTGGGCTTGATGCAGAAAGGAGTCAAGTGACATTTTTACCAAAACTGAGTTAAATGCATTTTCTTGTTTGTTTTAATGGCTACTACAAACCTGCTAAACAGCAGCTCCCTAGGTAGATAAATAAGAAAATTACTGACCAATGACTAAAGGGTACAAGTGATTTTTATCCAAATCTTGCATGCAGTAAGGAGTCAAGTGCTTTACCAGTTATGCAGAAGGGGGTCATGTGGCAGACGACTCCATTCTGCACAAACGTATAACTGTAATTACCAATGTTTTATGATTCATTAAGGGTACAAGTGAAGCACTACAATACCAGATATGTGAGATATGATCAGTAATATGAAAAGAATTTCTGATCAATACTTTTGTTATCATTACTTAGACTTTGTTTACACCACCATTCTCAAGTTATGTTACTTTCTTTCTGATAAGTATCTTATTTTGATCTGATTTTAGGAAGATCATATTCCTATTTATCTCTGGGCTCTACAGCAAGAGCTATTAATTGCAGATTGAGATGTTTCAGAGAAGAAATTAATGGATAAAAGATTATTTTTTTTTATATTGTTTATTCATATGTTAATACTAATTATAGCCTTGTGTTTCCACTCTGTAAATTAAGCCTGACTGATTAAGTGTCGCAAAGACAGACTCGACAAGGCACCAAGGAAAAAGTATCTCAAAAATAAAGGTACAACTAGAAGGCAAAATGAACTAAAAGCTCTTGTTAAAAGATACATCCTGTTAGAACCTAAACAATCAAAGAGTACGAAGTAGAACAAACTACAATAATGAAAGAATGTCATCAATGACAATGATGACAATTGCCACATAGTCTTTACATCTTTCTTGTCAGTTATGTACAAAGTAAAGAGAATCATTGTAAATGTAATGCAGCAAAGACTGAACATGCTTGATTGATGATACGGTGTTTAACGCCATTTTCAACATTATTTAAGTTATATCATGAAGGCCAGTCCATGTATCCTTGCTTTCCTGGAATTTCTTTTACCAGTACTTGACACAGTATTCTTTTCAAGCCACTGATGCTTTTCCATATAGCCGTTGTTGAAGTAAGAGTCAGCGGTGAGAGAAGAATGAATCCTTTCGCAATGACTATCATCAATCCTTTGAAGAAAATTGGCCAAACGAGGGATCGAACCAGCTACATCCAGTTCTAAAAACTTGTTCGCTACTGACTGAGCTACTGGGACACAGCTACAAGTTCTTGAATCTCAAAAACAAATAATTCAACAAATAACACATGTATATTCAGACTAAACCTTCCCAAAAACCCAATCTCATATCAGAGGCGTCATCGTAATGTAGAAAAAAAACAATAGTAAAATAATGTTAAACCTGTTACAGAATGACTCTCTATGTTATTCTTAAACAAGAAAGATCAGAAGTTAATATTCATCTAATTTGTTTATATAATTTATAATAATTATCAATTATATTTTGGGTTGTATAAATATAAGGAAAGTACCAGAAATTATATATAACAACAATTATTGTAGTTACTCTGTGGCTTGAATTATAGAAAATTAATCACTAAAACCAATATAGACTTACAATTGAAGGTTATATTAATTGCTCATAATGTATTTCTTTCTGGGTCTTTTGTCCCGTGGCGCAGTTGTCCTAGGGTATTTTGTCTGATGGGACTTTCGACCTTAAGTGTGTATTTAATGTAATCTTGTGATCATAAAACTATGTTAGCAAGCAAAAATATTGTTGTGTTATTTCAGTAGCATACTTTGCCATTCAAATTTTGAATTATTTTTAAATGTAGGAGAGAGACAAAAATCTTACCAATTTCAATGTTATAATACATTTGAAATGAATTTTTGCTGAATAATTTAATTTCAAAAGTCAATTCCCTGTATGACTGGTAGGAAAAGAGAACAGTGCATTTCTTTTTTTTTTAAGCTGATGATTTTAAATTTTGAAGATAAACACTCCAGGTGCAATCACTGGAATCGAAATGAACTCTCTGTAAAATAGATATAAGAGTCTCACAGGGCGAAATTTCATTTTATCATAATAATTCATTTTTCAAAATACAATACACAATTTTGATTTGCACATCAGACCAGCCGAGTTAAATTTCCTTATTTTAAATGTCCATATTTTTCTGTAGAGGAAAATTTAGTTAACCATTACAGTCATTACAGACATTACAGACAAGAAGTACAAAGTTGATCATTGCAACCAACAAGTGATCTGTTGCCAGTCATCATGTAGCTCATCTACATACAGGGCTGGTAATAATGGGGTAACAATGCAGATACCAAGCATGGCCGATGTCTTTTCAAAGATCTGTGATAGTTACTGCCTCATGATTCATTTTTCTTTCACTGTTGAACATTTTTTGACTATTGATTTACACGAGACAGCAGGAAATGGCTTGGAAAAAGTATCGTGCAGAAACTGCAGTAAAACATGAGCAGGTGCACTGGCTGATGCAGTATGACTAAAATTATATCTGAAATAATTATAATTCTTTACCAAACAACAAAATTTTAAACTTGTCCAGATTGAAAGCATTTGCAAACAAAAAAAATAAATAGGACAAGAATATTGGAACTTGACATTGGAGGATTAGAAAACATGGTGGGAAAAGGAGTAAATGCAGGCTACCAGTATTTTCTCCCTTTCCCACAATGTTTTCAGAAGGCCTCTTCCTCAGGGTTGTTAAAACAAGGGATTGTTTGGTAAAGAGTTAAAACAGAAAACAAAAGATTATCCTATCAAACAAAATATTAAAAGGCAGTAATACCAGATGAGATTTTTTATGAAAATTCAGGCTTTGACTTGATTGATTTTATAGACTAATTTGGAACTTCATGTTGCTTAACTCATCACCAAACAACAAAGTTTAAGACTGGTCTAAATCGAAAGAATTTGCAGAAGACAAAAGTGACTGAAAATTTAAAATTTGTTTTGTAAAGAGTAGAAAATATTGAGGGAAAAGGATAAAATGCTGATTACCAGCATTTTATCCTTTTCCCACGTCAAAAGTAGGGATTGTTTGGTAATGGGTTATCATGAGCATCTGTTTGTAAAGAGATGTACACAACTGAATCACAGTTTTCATTCATTTTTTGACTCATTTCATACTCATTTCTGAACACATACAATGCACTTGACACCTTTGTGCAAAACAAAACGGAGCAAAAGCGTCCGTGCAGAAAGGTGTCATGTGCAAAAATCATCAAAATACAAAAAATGAAACAACTTATTTTCAAAACACTTTTGTATGGATAATCCTCATTAATATGTTTATCTTCAGCACCAAAAAGTTTTGAGGTAGAGAAGCTTTCTGATTTATACTACAGAGTCAAACCTTTAACTTCGTTTTTCTCAAAATGTTAAAAATGTCACTTGACTCCTTTCTGCATCAAGCCCACGAAATATATCATGAATGACGGCTGCTCAAATGTTTATGTTTTCTAATCTCTTGTTAAGTCTATCATTCCGTCCCTGCAACAGTGCCTTAAGTGTCTGCTTGATAACAGTTTTTTTTTTCTGACATATAAGAGTACATCATTCTAGCCAATACATTAGATGGCCTAGACAACGTAGTAGAGTATTATAGTTTATATCAGCCTCGACCAGTTTTCTGTTGAGAAATCAATAAAAAAATAAATCCTAACGATTCAAAAAGGGTTTAGATGATATAAACATTGTTTCCTCTGTTTTTGTCTCTCTGTTCGTCTCGCTCTATCATTTCAACATAGCTATTGGCTTTTCTTAATTACTGATGATTTGTATTGTTTTTTCATATAAATTTCAGTGACATATATATTTTTTAATTCGGTGTGATGTGAAAATTCCAAATACCCACCTTTAAGGCACTGTTGCAAGGACGGAATGATAGACTTAACAAGAGATTAGAAAACATAAACATTTGAACAGCCGTCATTCATGATATATTTAAACACTGTTCGCACGCCCTCGAACCCTAAACAAACGACCAATCTTAGGTCATGACTCGAGTTCTTAATATTCATGAATGCTGTGCTAGATACTTAGTCAGGTCTTCTAAATTACGCACATGTGTCATCATCATTGGGAGGATTAACCTGTTTATTTTTTTTTCAGAATTGTTACAAATATGAACGACTCTATTCATGCTCAAGTACAATTCACAAAATTGAAATAACCAAAATGACTTCCAGACAAGAATTAGGCAAACATCAATATTTTGTAGCTTTTGCAGCTGTAGCATATAGCACCGTACAATTGATCAACCAAATAATCAGGAGAATATGCACTGGTCAACCTACAGATATGTGCAAATTTGGTCTTCAGCAGTTGGCCATAGAAATGTAAAAGTAATCAAGTATTAATTAACATGATGTACCTTTTAACATTCAAAAGCCTATAAAAATGACAAAACACTTGATTAGAGAAAAAGACTTTACCGATCACAAGTTCTTGCTGATAAGATGACGAATAAATTTATTATTAATTAATCCCGACCTTTAGGTCCTCACATTGATACACTCACTGTAAAAATTATGTAGGACATGTTTCGCCATATATACTCGTATATCATGAATATGTTGTAAGTAGTCTGTATACATAACATAACATTTTATTTTGGAATTAAAGCATACAGCTCATTGTCAGATAATACAAATAAATTCAATATATACGTGGAAAGCAAATAGATATAAAGATATAAAGTTGTTGTATTGATTTGTTAACAACATGAAAAAAAAAAAAAATAGATGAATAAATGTTAACAATCTTTTCAGGTTTCTCAACTATTTCAGATGATATAGATATAATTTCAATAGACGTCAATTCAAATGGTAGATGATCGTAGAGTTCAAATTATTTCATAGTATAATAAAGTATATGGAAACATATAGAAAGGAAGTACATGAGTAAAATGGACCAATTCCCACTAAATTACTCGATAGGAGAAATGGAAACTTTCAGCCAGTTCTAGAACAAATATTACGAACAATTTAGAATTATTGTGTCCGTGAACGGGCAGAGTAGATCGAGGATCAGACTGCAAGTTTTGTACCACCTGATCTCCGGTCCACTCTACAGTAATACGAAACAGCATAGATATTGTATAAAAATTATGATTTAAAAATTAATGTGCAATTTTCCACTACATTACTAGATGGTAGAAATGGAAATATCCAGTCAGTATCAAATCCAATAATACTTTGATTCAGGATAGATAAAAGATCAGGCTGCAAGTTTTGTACCACCCGATCTTCGGTTCATTCTACAGTTACACGAAACGGAAACTACATAGAAACTGTATAGATATTGTATTAAACATAAAGTTTAATGTGCAGTTTTCCATTACATTACTAGATGTGAGAAATGGAAATTTTGGCCTGTCACAAAGTGAGTTTGGAAAAAGTGACTGGGTCAGGTTAGATAAATTCAGCAAGTTACCCTAAACTTTTTCAATTTTTCACTGTTCAGTTTGTTCAGTTAGCATTTGATTTTGGAAATTAATAAGTATACAATGAATAAATAAATATATTCGATTCCAATTTGAAATTTCTCTTTAACATAGACTCCGTTGAATTTTTTGCCAAGTTCTCCCGATTGAAGCAGTGTGGTCAAAGGTCACTGTATTACAAGATTCTAATGTAATAATCAGGCACATAGGAAGCAATTCAAGATGGGGGGGGGGGGCTAACTTGTATTTTTTGGAAAATTTTTCCGTCGATTGAAAATCTCTGGGACAAAGGGTAATTTCAATTACCAGGGTTATTCCTACGGGCCTGTGTATAGATGAAGATAAGTTTCTTTCAGTTCTGTTAAAGTTATAAGATGTTTTTCGTGCATTTTGAAACAAATACAGACTAGACAAAAACCTCGAGATCGAAATAATATGTTTGAAATCCTTCATGGAGTGTAGAACAACATAACAACATAATAGCAGCCCCGCAAAAAAAGAAATAATTAAAGCGATGTAATCTTCGTTTAATCGTTTTTCTTACAATACTGTATTTTTGCAATACGGACCGCCTGCTACGTACATTATGTTTATATGATTGGAAAAGCCACGGAATTTTAGCACACTATTCGAGATAAGCATTATGAACCAATTAGTAAGAACAGATTGCATCCGACATTTGCGGATTGGTCAATTCATTTTCGCATAAGATCGGGACCCTTCTGTTCACTTACATGTAAAAACTAAGAAAATATTGATGATTCGGGTAGATTTAGATTGGACTGAGTAGGATCGCTACCAACTATACATGTACATATGGAGAAATATGTTCTATAGTTCTAAGTTAAGTGCGGGTGGAACGTTGTGAGGACGTAATAGGTCCATTCATTTTCGCTATAAGATCGGGGACCGTTCTGTTCACTTACATGTAAAAACTAAGAAAATATTGATGATTTGGGTAGATTTAGATTGGACTGAATAAGAACGCTACCAACCATACATTGGAGAAGTGCGGGTGTGACGTTGTGAGGACGTGATAGGTCTATTCATTTTCGCTATAAGATCGGGGCCCGTTCTGTTCACTTACATGTAAAAACTAAGAAGATATTGATGATTTGGGTAGATTTAGATTGGACTGAATAAGACCGCTAACAACCATACATATTGAGAGACATGTTCCACAGAGTTTTAAGCGTGAGTGTGACGTTATGAGGACGGGAGTTATCAGTGATAACTTGATTTATAATCTTAGCGGCATGAATTTATAATCTGTATAATTTTCTGCCTCATTTAAATGTTTTGTCTGTTATAACTCAATACATAATCTTGACGGCAAGATCTTTTGAAGGAAATAAATCCCGTCCTATTTAAATGCTTTATTCATCATGTAAAAAGTATGGTTGATGACTTATTAGCTATACTAGGTTAAAGGCCGTGCCGTTGGTTTGTCTGATCGCATCTGAATCTTAACTCTTGTCCTATCAGTCATCCCTTGCCAAAGTACTATTCGCTTTATTCCTGGTTATGACCCGATCTAAGTGACAAAGTGTGTATTAGTTTTCTATAGGAGGGAATGCCTGATCTTATTCTTATCAATTAGAACAGTGCATTGTTTTCCGGACAATCTTTGAAGTCTTTTATCTTGTTTAAACCCGCTAACAGTTTCATTTTCTGGCTTCAGAACAGTTTGGTTGTCGGCAAGCGTTTTACTAACCTTAGGAGGCGTTAGAAATGTTCACAAATCCTGAGCTGACACAACGTGTTAGATATAACTCAGCAAAGTAAATGACATAACGCAGAATTATGTCCATACTTTTTTTTATCCGTGTAGATTCATAATCTATAGGCTGTATAATACCCCTAAGGCCTTACCAAAAATCTGTGTGTAGGGTTTCGGTCCGATATGCTACAGGTAGGGTAAGTATGGATTTATGATTTTTTTTTCCAGATCCTTTTCATGGAACTTTTACCGAAATCATACCCGATAGATCTTTTTTCCAATCGTAGCGTAAACAGTTAAGGATCGGCAGCATCTTCTAGGTAGGGTACTGAAGGGAAGCCCTAAACACAGATATGTTTAAGTCTAATGCATAATTTTCTAAAAAGCGAACATGCCTTGCAAAATTGAGGAGTGGTGTGTCGTTGTGAGGACGTAAGAGTTGGGGACTAATTAGTCATAATTTAATTCATAATATTGTCAGTAAAGCTTTTGTGGTCGTAACATTATCTGTTTTTGTCCCATTTAAGAGTTTTGTCACTTTTAAAAAGCTTTTATTATCCCCTGCCGAAGGCGGAGGGATATAGTTTTAGCGTTGTTTGTCCGTGCGTCCTTCCGTCTGTTTGTCCGTCCACCTGTCCTTCCGTCCGTTTGTCCGTCCGTGTGTCCGGCCCGGCAAATATCTCAGATTTCACTGGACGGAATTTCGTGAAACTTTATACCATGTGTACAATAACCCATTCTCCCGAGACACTTTTTTTTTATTCGATGCAAAATGGCCGACTGGAAGCGAGTTTTAAGTTACGCAGTTCAGTGCACTTGTAATGTTTTTAGTCTTATTTAAAAAAAAAAAAAGAACTGTACAGAATTTTTACATTCAACTTGTCACATCTATCTACCACCATTAGGAAATGAAGGAAAAAAAGTTTAACCCAGATTGATTCCGCAACTCTGTCAATGCTTTTGCGATTACTAGCTGCGTCATGGGAAAAGGAGGCTTTATAGTATATTTCATTCTGCTTCTTGTGAATACAATTCCTCCTACATTTCGTGACGGATTTGAATCAAATTTTCACAGAATGTTCCTTGTCATGTGCCCAATCGCATATTGTCAATGTTTTGTTTTGAAATCTGTAGCTGCATCATCGAAAAGGGGGCCTCATGGTATTTTTTTTTAATTCCATTTTTTTGTGATCGCAACACCTCCCACATTTCTTTGGCGGATTTGAACTGAATTTTCACAGAATGTTTCTCGTCATGTGACCTATCGCATATTGTCAAGGTTTGGTGATTTGTAGCTGCATCATGGGAAAAGGGGGCTTCATGTTTTTTCACTCTTTTTCTTGTGAACGCAATGCCTTCCACATTTCTTGGCAGATTTCGGTGCAATATTCACAGAATCATGTGATCTAACGCACATTGTCAAGGTTTGGGCATTTGTTACTGCATCATGGAATAAGAGGGCTTCATGTTATATTTCATTTTCCAACAATACCACTTTAATTACGACAAATTTGGATGAGATTTTCACAGATCATGTGACCTTAGCGTGTGTTGTCAGGGTTTTGCAATTTATCACTGTATCATGGAAAAAGAGGGCTTCATATGCAATATATATTTGATCAACATGTATATTTTACATATATGCAATATATAAATGGGGCTTTAATACGCCTTCGTGATGCATTTTATCGAGCAAGTCATCACATAATTATGGATCCATAATAGCCACTATTTTAGACAATCGCCATAATCATGAGGTAGAATGTTCTTTCGACATACAGAAAATCGACCAATAGCAAAATATTTCCATCGAGGTCAGCCTGTGCAGATTGCGCAGGCTGACCTGGGTCGATACTTTTTGCAGATGCACTAAGCCTCCTTTACACAAAGCATGGCTCATTTCTAAAGATTTGTATGGACATACAGATGTATGCTTTCTCTCTATAAATAGATGTATCAGCATCAATCACGATCTCAATACCTTTTTGGATAACTATAGACTTAAATTTCAAGTATCGCCTTTGACGCCATATAGAAGTTTGCCCTTAAAATACTGGAACAAAAGGAAAACGCTGTACTTGAATGGAGAGTGTCTCTATTTTCAAAGCTCGCTAATACACGGTCGACGTAACATAATCACGTTATTAATTACGATGAAAAAGATGGTAACAAAAATGGGTTAGGGTTTTTTTTATCTTAGCTTTTGCTTTTCTTTAGAAATCAACCATCTTTTTTGTTATGTTTTTAATTTTACCCTGCATCATAGTTCCATTTATCATAATGTTCAGGAAAACAGCAAAAGGAGGTATTACAATTTACAACAGATTCAATATTTCTGTAATTGTTCACTTAAAGATTGCGGCATCATGAATTTGTCCTGTTTGCTTATTACATATCAAAGTTTAGAAGCTACCGATGTATTTTGTACATTCAGATCGGGCATAAAATAACAGGTGGTGAAAAATATGTCGCGGCTCGATCGGGATTCGAACCCAGAGCCTCACGAATACCGTTCCTGCACTCTAACCAACTGAGCTACCGAACCACATGTCGATACGGCCGCAAGATATATCACCAAATATCTGTACCCGACTACATTATACCTTTACATCTATCTATGGGATAGACCAGTATACTACAGTAATAAGACTTAATACAATATATAATGACGGAGAAGAATACACCTGTTCACTTCATAAAGATAAAGTCAATTACAGGATATATAATTTAATCCTTTACTGCAAAGTATTTATTTCAGACGCCACCTGAATTTTCTTTTTTATGGGGAATGGTGCAGGATACAGGATGTAACTCTTCCTAAATTACGCCTGGCTCTTAATGTGCTCGGTTTACAGAGACGATACAGTGGAGCTCATATATCTCATTCGAACGCCTACTAGTAATTTGAGATGAATGAAAGCACAATATTTGAGTTATCGAAAAATCTATGTAAAGTATAGGCATCAGTTTGAAGATGTAAGAAACAACGAAAAGAGAATCATGATTACCAGAATCTGAAACATTTGCAATATATCTAGACTATTCTCACTTAGTTCTACCCTTTGAATTCTAGAATTGTTCGGCGGAAAGTAGGACTTCCTACTTTGCGCGAGGCAATACCGGAATTGTCCGGATTCTTACATTGCGCAGAACATATATTTAATATTTAACCCGAACGATAACCAGAAAAACAATGCTTTGAAGTTTGGTTTGATATCAATTTGGTTTTCCAGTTTATAAATCGCACTTTCCAACATAATCATAGTGGTGTCCGTGGTCGTGAGGTAGAGCGTCAGCCTCATAACCTAAGGGTCCTGAGTTCGATTCCCGGGAGCGGGAATCAACTTTGGGATTTTTCATTGGCCCACACATTCGGCGCGAGTACTGGTGTAGTTCCCAGGAAGCAGAATCGAGAGAGGTTAGTATAAGTTGTAAGAATTTGCTTCTCAATCGATGTAAAATAAATATGTTTAAACAAAATCATAGTCGAAACAACAGTCATGGGTGAGACAGGAATGAATCGTGTCGAATTGACTATCATCAATACTCGGAAAGAAATTGGCCAAGCCGTGGATCGAACCCGAGAGGCTTGTTTCTAAAGTCCTGCACGCTACCGACTTGGTCACCGGGGCTCGGCTTAGTATGTAGCATAACTGTTCTTGAAACAGAAATAAAAACAAGATCTTATAATCCCAACCCGGACCAGCCTACGCGGTTTGCACAGACGATTACGGCACCTTCGTATACATGTATTTAATGCAGAGACTATAGATTACATTTTGCCTGTCTTTTTCCTCTAAACATTTCTGGTAGGTTGCAGACTTCTCACCTTTATAAATACACATTTAGGACAGGACAGAAAACTACTATTATACCACTTTACCTCGAAGCAGTGCTCAGAATACCTACCCTTCTGCAAACAAGTTATTTCGTTGAAATGATATCCCCCGCTATCTCCCGCGGATTTTTATATAGAAATGAATAAGAGGTGTATATTACCTACACGTGGCCCTTTTTTGTTATTGGTCCATAATGAATTTATACATTAAGCCCTCCTTTTCCATGACATGGCATTTCATCCATTAAAAAAGTGATTGTCTGTGGCTTGCAAGATACTATACAAAAACGAAGAAATTGTGTCTTGATATTGGTACATAATGAAAAGATACATCAAGCCCCCCTTTTCCATGACACGGCATTAAATACTACTACTAGTACTGTAGACTACTTTTACTACTATATTATAGCATAGTATTCCGACATACACAACTTGTTTTTGAAAAAGACGAGTATTCTTATGAAAAGGATGTATAAGTAAATGTTAAATTTCGCTCGTCGAATAACCCCAGCTGGTGACCTTTTTGTGTTGATTTAATTAGAGCAAGCATAAAAGATAACCAAAGGTGATGGAAAGTGAGAAAATCTGTTAACTGAGAGTTTCTGACCAATCAATAACAATAAACCAAACACACTTTCAATATAAATCGCTGTTGCGAGGACGTGAAGTATTTTATGTGGACACCGGTTACAATTGGATTTGATTGGATAAAGCTTCCGGTGATACTACATTCTGATTGGCTTTCTAAGCACACTTATGCACACCAAGTCACGTGATATTTTTATCCCGAGTAAATTGTGTGTTGGGCAGGGAGTGCATAATTTTTTTGCGACATTATGAGGACTTTTTAAAATTTGCAAATTTTAAACATACAGCTAAAAATGAACATTTTTATTGAAAATCATTGTGAGGACCAGAGTGCAAGTCCTCTCATTGCAAACAGTCCTCGGAATGTTGGTGTGCGTCAAGGGTCGGGTCCTCGCAAGTCAGCAAATACACACCCACATACACACACACAAACTGCATTTATGAAACAATGCATGTTTTTGTCTGTTTTAATCCACAAATTTAACGTGTGCAGGCATAGACAGACTGTCCCACAATGAACACCAGGCCATGACATAAAAAAATAGATAAAGTGTATGTGTGTTTTTTTTTTTTAAAGTCTTACCTTGTGGCAATATTTGTCTTTTTTTATGTAGAAACACGCTATTTTATGATAAAATGGATTATTTGCTAAGATCAAAACATGAAACATGATGTAGCCATTTTAGGTCCTTTCATCTTCATTGTTTTGCAGATGGTCCAAAGATACTGAAATAAAATATGGTTAAGTTCACCAGTTTTAATTCATCACACCGCAAATCAGTCTAGCGAGTTTAGGTCTGACTGACATTTCATTTTACCCTTTCCTTATATTAAGTATCTTTGATCTGATTGAGCTTGCTTATTTTTCTTACAACTTTTGAAAAACAATATGAATAAATGTATGCCAAGGTTGCATCTACTTTCTCAGTTGGATTAAGTGAAAGACATTTGATTAAACTAAGTGTATCGTGAAAGTCGGGCAATGATATCTTGATTTTGTAGTCTGACCAATACAGGGAACAAATGTATGGGTCAAACGCTCGAGTGATTTAGATCAAAACATACACAAGTAAAAACAAAGTTTAAGTTGTTGTTACACTGTTTTTATCAGATTTTTTAGCCTTTGAGATCTATAAATATGTCTAATGTCTTGTTTTTCTAAAGTTTGATCAAATCATCTACCAAGCAGTAACTCGCAAAAATATGATGTTAGAGTAATGAATGTATGGGTGCACAGGCTAAATGTTCACAGTCTTTGACCTTTGCATGTTGTTGAGGAAATTCTAAACATTTCTTAAACAATAATAAAAGTAATGACAAGCTTTCATGTATGCTCATGCGTCGCTTCAAGAAGTTAACCCTTTCCCAAACAAGCCCTTGTCTTTATGTGTCTGTTTTGCGTGTCTGGTAATGAGCAATTTCTCCTTTTCCCAGTGTTTTCTACCCATTTTGAGAACTTTCTGCCATTTTTATCAAATTTGAAATTGTCGTCTGCAAACTCTTTGACTTTGGAAGAGTCTGAAATTTATCGTTTGGGAAATGGTTAAGCCGCAAGAATTATCAGGAAAAGAGCGTAATCAAATCGTGCGGGTCGAATTTGATATGGGGCGAATGTCCTACTTGGTAGGATTTTAGGGTCTGCGGAATGGGTGTCATATCATATTTGAGCTATTAAATTTTCTGTTGATAAGCAGAATTGCTATAAAATCCCCGACGATAACAAAAATGTGGAAAAGAGCCAACCTTGTGCCTGGAAAAGGGTCAGGTGAGACTGTGTAGTCTGTGGTCTGCAAATATATTCGTAGGCAATGAAAACAATCCTGGCGGAAGTATGAGCTCGCAGAGAATTGTTCTTTCTTTACTTAATTACTTTAAGCATAAAGATAAGAAAAAAAATTTCCGAATCTAGACAATGAATTATTATTTCCTAAAACTTAAAGAGGTAAAATTTTTAACAGAATATTTATAGATCTAGTGATGACGGAAGTAACTGCGAAACTTCAACGAGCCAACATGGACAACAAACTGTCATTGAAACGAAATTGTCATGAGTAATATCTCGGTGTTTCTGTATCGGTGCTTTTGTTTTCCATTTTCGAGACACTTTAGAAACCGAAGCATGTGGTGGAAGTCGACTGTAGCTAATTCCGTAGCCAAATTCAACGCTTTAAATAGGTAATTGTACAAATTCTGAGATGATGCGTTCTACCTGCATAATGAAAGTACAAATGGTATCTTTATTTCATTTGACATACAACAAACTGCTTGTCTTCAATTGAACCCCAGACTATGAACCCCTTAACATATGACAAAATTTTCGACTGGTCCAAACTGAAAGCACTTCCAGATGACAAAATAAATGTAACTCGAAAGTTGAAATTTGTTTCCAGCAGCCTGAGCAGGGTAGAAAAAAAAAATTATCGTCGAGTGCCCTAACTGCGCCACTGCCCTAACTCCGCCACCTTTCTTATTTTCATCAAAATCTTGCGATGTTTCAGATTGCACGAGACTGACAGTGCAAAAAGTTTTTACTACATCATAGTAAATACATTCCAATGGTTTTCACCCCAAATTGAGATGCAAGCTGATATATTCGTAACAAACAATATTTGTTTTGATTTTTATGTCCTCTCACTGTTTTCCTATGTATTTTCGTAATGCAATTTTTTTTTTCGTCAAAAATCACCTCTAAAGTCACGAAATACAACTGTAAACACGTCTGAGACATTTCATCTGCAAATGTTTACATTTTATGAATGAAAATCATGTGACAAAACAAATTTCGCTAAGGCCAAGCAAATCTTTATAGATAAGTTTTGGTTCCACGGTCCTTAACTGATATTTGCTTCCTCCATTTTAATTAAAGCCCAACTCATGAACGATCAGATGAACAAATAAACAATATTCTCATGTTGCACCTAAGAAAGCTTAACAAGAAATTTTAGAGAAGAACATGACAATTAACATGGCCACTACATATTTAATGTACCTCGCGCCACTCTCAGGTACAGGTTACCAAGAAAAGTGCATCCTCAAACAATAACCATTGGTAAATCACCTTCATTGACGCTACTAGAACTAGTGGAACACATAAAAGCAATGACAAACACCCAAAGTTATTTATTTTGAAACAGCTCAATGTTGAAGTTACATTTGTTAAAAAAAAATAATAATATTAATAATTTGGCCTAATTTTTCCGAGACTTGTGAGAATTTGTCATGTTACGCCAGGTGGCGGAGTTAGGCACACACAAAATGGCGGTGGTTTGTTTGACATGTAGTTAAGTTTGATCAAGTTTTGTAAGTTTAAAATTATTGTACACATGAATTTTGGTGGAGACTGATGGAAAAAGAACACATTTGACTAGTGCATTTGTTTTTCTTTTCGTATATTTGCTACTGATATTTTTGTTCCAAGATAAGTCTTAGAGTGGCGCAGTTTGGGCACTCGAGGATATAGCCATTGTTGATGCCAAAAGGTCGAGCAACCTCAGTGTTTGGTGGGGTCATACTAAAACATGCCATACCAGAAAAATACGCCGTATCATACACCGTATAGATCAAAAAACACGTCATACTAAAATGTGCAATATATTGCATGCTTTTTTTGTGTGCAATTTTTATATTGAAAACCGACCTAGTTATATTACTGCCCAATTTTTCATACTTGTCAAGTTATTTGCCAATTATAGACATTCTTGAAATTTGGTCTTGGAGGGTAGAAAATAGAATGTGAAAAGGAGAAAATACTGGTTAATACTGTTATTTTGTCCTTATCCCAAGATATTTTCAAAAGCCTTATTTTTCAGGATCAGAAAAGAAGAGAAATGGTCACAAGCAATTTCTTGTTTTTCGACATGGTTTCATTAAGGTGATGAAATGTAACTCAGTATAAACTTCAGTAGTACAACAGTTATTTCCCTTCTGTAAATATCTGCTGGATGCTTGATTAGTACAGATAACTGTCCCCAAAGGCGATGTTACTTTTTGACTGGTCGCCTCTGGGTACAGAGACAATCTGGACAAAATCAGTTGAAAGTTCCGCACAGATTTTGTGTGCAAGTTAGAACTCTTATAATTTCGCAAATAGAGCAAAAAACTAGGATTTAAACATACCTGTTGCTTGTGTATTCAATATTACTTCGTTTGAAATACAAATATTTTCATTTTAAACGCTGAACGTGAGAAAAAACGTGTATTTCATCGGTTACTGGAGTTGTTTACGTTCCTGAAAACAAACAAAATGGCCGCCATACACTACAAATTTCGTCAGTGATTTTTTTTGAGATAAACATCTGTTATAAACAACTTCTACAAGCTCTTTATGTAATGTATGGTGTAACAATTTATTTTTGGTCATGTTTATTACTAAAAGTTAATTGCATTTCGCTGCAATACGGATAAAACTGACGATACTGAAAGTCAGTATAGCGCTGTATATTTGCTACAGGAAAATTTATGATGGACTTGTGACGGTTACGGGTATGGTGTACAGTAAATGTCCAAATATGAAAAGCATGTCCCTTCAACCTCTGTAAGACATGAAATAGAACAACATAAACTCGTGAATAAGTAGATAATTGCATATACCATACTTTCTTATTAATTTGGTTGTTTTTTGCCTCAAAATTTGTATTGCGCTCATGTAATTTGTATGGTGTAACAGGCGCATTTCTCTGGTATGGTGTGTTTTAGTAGGACTGGTTTGGCCAAGGCCACATATTTGCAATTTCCTTGCTTCATGATGAACATTGGTCATCAACAAAATTCATGGGTCAACTCTTAGATTGCCTCACACACTTGTTGAACGACAGAACTATTAACATTTTTTCAATGTTTTGAGTTTATAGTGCATAATGTACCGGATTAATTCAGTTCAAATACATGTAACTGGCAAGTATCCATTATAAATAATCAGTAATTTGATTCTGCATTTATTATGAAATTTCACAATTTCACAGAAAAGAACATGTTGTTTTTCACAAATTGCACGGTTTCAGACTCATTTCCTAAATCAGGGAAAAAAATGATTATTGCACAATAGACTAGTTTCTCATTGTATGATGTTTTTTTTAAATTTTTTCTTGAAGTGTCCTGTAGATATTGTAAGGTCTGAAATAAAGTCCTTTTTCCATGCACCTATTGATTTTCCTGCACAAGATTTAACCCATTACCACTCAATCCCTACTTTTGACGCCCCTGAGAAAGAAGCCTTTTGAAAACACTGTGGGAAAAGGAGAAAATGCTGGTAACCAGCATTTTCTCCTTTTCCCACAGTGTTTTCTACCCTTCCCAGAACAAATTTCAAGTTTTCAGTCACCTTTATTTATTCGTCTGCAAATGCTTTCAATTTGGACCTGTCTAAATTTTTCTCGTGTGGAAATGGGTTAAGGGTGAAATAAATGTTGTTATTGTTGAATGTACTGCATGTAATGCATTACTCAAGCAGAATTTATTGTGGTTAAAGAAGCATTTAAGGTTGAAATTGATTATATAGTACAATGGTTTTGTTTTTGGTAATCAGTATGCTTACTTAATTTCAATATGTCAAAAAAAATTGCTAATTAACTCTTTACCGCACAATCCCGACTTTTAACAAACGTGAGAATGAAGCCTAAAGAAAACATTGACGGAAAAGGAGAAAATGCTGCCAACCAGCATTTTCTCCTTTTCCCATGATAGTGTTTTCTACTCTTCTAAAGTCAAGTTTTAATTTTCAAGTCACATTAATTTCTTTCATCTGCAAATGCTTTGAATTTTGACAATTTTAAAGTTTTGTCATCTGGTAAAGAGTTAAGTCTCTGAAACACTGTTAGGTATCCTACCGATATGAATTGAATAAAATTGCATGATGCATGTTTATAGTATTAAGGGAGATCACTCTTTCATGCATGGCTCTGTCCCAATTAAATACAATATTACCTAACAGTTGCGTTATGGAGATATCTCTTTAGCTCAGTGATTATGGTATTGGTCTTTTAAACCTTGAAAAACAAGGATATCTGTCTGATTGGGGTGGAATCCTGCCAGATGTGGTTTGTATTTATACTAGCTCTGCATTTGTTGCAAACTTTTATGTTCACAAGATGACAGACCATTTGGGATTAGCCATTGAGCCATTAATCCCATTTGTTGATGACTTCAAGAGGGGCTTTGGTACAGTAGACCACTCCTTCATGCATGGCTTTGTCCCAAGCAATACCAAACAACAGTGTTAGGGAGATATCGCTTTAGCTCAATGGTTATTGTATTGGTCTTTTAACCCTTTCCCAAACAAGCCCTGGTTTTTACGTGTCTGCAGAACAAGACTTTTGAAAACACTGTGGGAAAAGGAGAAATTGCTCACAACGAGCAATTTCTCCTTTTCCCACAGTGTTTTCTACCCTTTAGGAAAACTTTCTACCATTTTCATCAAATTTGAAATTGTTGCATGCAAACTCTTTTAGTTTGGAAGAGTCTAAAATTTGTCGTTTGGGAAAGGGTTAAACCTCGAAAAATGAGGATGTGTGTCCTCTAGGGTTTGCATCCCGCCAGATGAGGTTTGTATTAAAAGCCTTGCATTTGTTGCACATTTTCATGTTTGTAAAAATAGTTGGTTAATCCTGAACAGCACAGTTTTAAAGGTGGCTCTTAAGATTTTGGGACGAAAATCTTACAAAAATACAACAACTCATCCTTATACTCGCAAAGCCTGATAATTTTCATTCATAAAATCCCAGTAGTCAAAAACCATATGACAACACGAGAAATTAGAGATTTACTACGGTCCAGGTTGACACCAACGGGAGATAAGCTCTATTCTATTTTTAGATGATCAATTCGCTTATTTACATACAGGAATACACAGTCGAAGTTTCAAACATAGCATCCGAAGAAGACATTATGGAAAATAATACATGTTTGTTATGTAATGGAATTTAAGGGTTATGAGTCACATGCCAATCACTTGACATACCCAAAATGCTTTATTGATTTTTGGCGTGAAATCTAAAAATACCTTAAGAGGCTACATAGCCTTTTAAGGGAACACCATCAAAAATTTCTTTTTTTCATGTAATTCTATGAATCTTAATTATTGATGATTTTTATTATTTTTTCATATGAATTTCAGTGATATATATATATTTTTTTAATTTGGTGAGATGTAAAAATTCTAAATACCCACCTTTAAAACCTAAAGGAGATGGTGTTTAGGAATATAGTGGGTAAAGGAGAAAATGTCGGTAAACAGCATTTTTACCCTTTATCTCACTGTTTTCTTTCCTGTCAAAGATATAAGATACAATATTATTTCAGCTTTGTTTAATTTCTTGTCTGTAAATGCTTGATTATGGAAAAGCCAAGAGCTTTATCTTCTGGTAAAGGATTAAGTGTTAATTCTTTTGAAATTTTATTTCAGATCACGGAAGATAGTTGTTGGTTTATTTGTCCTATTACTGTTTATGTATTTCATTGTACCAAGATTGTTTGGACACAGTAATCGACATGTAAGACCAACAGGTAATTGTTGTTCATTTTTAGCATTGGCCAGTGGGCTTATGTCATGGCCCGGTGTCTGTCGTGCGTCCGTGCATGCGTCCATCTGTCGGTGCATGCGTTAACTCTTATTTCAAACATCTTCTTCTCTGAAACTACCCATCCAATTTTGATGAAACTTCACAGAAATGATCTTGCCATGGTCCTCTTCAGAATTCCTTGAAAGAATTTTATTCCTTCAAAAACTCTGTTTGCCATGGCAACATAACTGAAAAATATTGAAAATTTTTAAAAATCTTTTTCTCTGAAACGATAAGGTCTAGGGCTACCAAATTTGGCATGTAGCTTTATTTAGTAGACCTCTACCAAAGTCCTTCAAATAATAGCCCTGGAAATTGGCCCCACCCTTGGGGGTCACATGGGCTTATATAGCGAAAACTTTTAAATCCTTCTGGTACCTAGCCATAGGGCCTAGGGCTACCAAATTTTGGCATGTATCTTTATCAAGTGGTAGTCTACCAAGAGTGCCCAAATGATAGCCCAAAGGTCAACTTTGGCCCAGCCCCTGAGGGTCACAATTTTTATATGGGCTTATATAGGGAAATTTTCTCGTACCAAGCCATGAGGCCTAGGGCTGCTCAATTTTGCATCTAGCTTTATCAAATGGTTGTCTACCAAAGGTGCCCAAATTATAAACTGAGGATTAAATTTGGCCCCGTGATGGGGATCACAAGTTTTACATGGGCTCATTTTAGGAAATTTTTAAAAATCTGCTTGTACCTAGCCATAAGGCCTAGAGCTACCAAATTTTGCATGTAGCTCTATCTAGTTAGCCTCTACAAGGAGGGCCCAAATTATAGCCTTGGGGTCAAGTTTGTCCCCACACCAGTGGTCACAAGTTTTACATGGGCTGTTGTAGTGAAAACTTTTTATTAGTCTACTAACCATGATAAAGACTGGTTACTAAGTTTAGCCCTGTCTCATGGGTGTCATGTTTTACAGGACCTTACATTGAGAAAACTTTAAAAATCTTTTTGTTTATAACCACATATTTTAGACCTGTATTATTTGGTATGGGGCTTTATCTTGTGGACCTCCACCAGGTTTCAAGTAATTATAGCTTTGCGGTCAAAATTATGGGTGCTGTGTGTGTATTTCCACATTGAAAACTTACTGGTATATAATTAAGGGGTATATTTTTTCTATAAATGCTATAGGTACTTACTGAATAGATATATTTTGGGTTTCAAAAGTAAAGTCTTTAAAATGCTGCAAAATTTCAGTTGGAAAACTGCAAACCAAATGGAAATTTACATAAGTCATTTAAGGTTTTGTCTAGTTACAAACCATTACATGCATACACACAATACAACTTCAATTTCGCCATGCCCAATGTGTTGTGCACTTGGTATTTAGCAACAACCTTGGGACAACTCTGTGTAAAACCAGCTGTCTACGTCCTAATATCTGTTTATCATTTAATTGATTCAATCATGAAAGATGCATTACAAAGAAAGTTATGTAAAAATATAATTAGGTACGTACAAATTAGGTTTATTTTGTGCTTGAACAGCTGTTTCTTTACATTTACCTTTAGAAAATGAATTCCTCTGTTTGCATGATGTTATTGAACAGGCAGTTTAATAAAAAGTCCGCCACAATGACATTTTTTGACATTTATTTTAGATCATAATTACTTGTGTGTATAATTACGGTAATCACATGACTTTCAATAATTATTGCATTAGACAAATATTTCATGGGGGAAAAAAAGGGCTAGTGAAAGTGAAAAACTCTGCAGTGCAAGTAACCTTGAACACATACTCGCCCTACTGGACAGGTAGATTAAAAAAATGATTTCACATGGTCCTTGTAAAAGTATTTGCAGACAACAAATTAAATATGGCTCAATTGAAAAAAAAAGTCTATGAAGGAGTAGAAAACTTTGTCAGAAAAGGAGAAAATCCTGGTTACCATCATTTTCTCCTTTTCCCACAATGTTTCCAAAAACCTACCCTAGAGCCGTTAGAAGACAAGCTTGTGTGGTAAAAGGCTAACTTTCAGGGCTAGTGTTTTTACACTTAAAATATGTTCACTGTCTGGACATCTGATTGAAGTATGTATAAGATTGAGGGTTGTATGTGTTTCGGCAATCTCCATAGTGATTGTAGAATACAATACATTCACATAAATATATTCATAATGTTCTCTACAGGTTATCAGTCCTACTGTATAGATGACAAATTAGCTCAGTACCAAGAATCTGTGGATATTTTTGACGCAGTATTAGACTATGTACCGCCTGTACCAGGACAAAAGAACTATCCTCCATATGTAGGTAAGTCAAACACTAGCTATAGCACATAACCTCTATTGCCCTGCAGCAGAAAACTTTAGAAAAAACTTGTATTAAAAGCAGACTGTTATGTCTGATAGATGTTGATAAGAAGATCAGCCACATCCTGTCAGTTTAGGGTAGCTTATCAATCCCCTGTAGTGGTTTAAACTGTAGGTATTGGTAATCATCATAGAGAATTGTTTTCTAGATCGGAGTAATGTATTACAAAAAAAACAATGAAGTTGGCCATACTGACTTGGGACACAGCAATGTTACATTGGATTAATCCGTTACCACACAATCCCAACTTTTAACAACCCTGAGAAAGAAGCCTTTTCAAAACATTGTGGGAAAAGGAGAGAGTGCTGGTAACCAGCATTTCCGTCCTAAAACATATTTCAAATTTTGAATCACATTAATTTTGTTGACTGCAAATGCTTCTTATTTGGACCAGTCTGAAATTATGTTGTTTGGTAAAGAATTAAGGCTAACATATTTGCACAGTATACCAGTAATAAAAAAGTTTAAAAGTTTCTATTTTGGGATAAGTTTTATCAGGCATACATGGAGCGATCTTTTGCTAAAGTAGAGAAAACAGTGTGCCAAGATGGTAGCAATATAATAGTAGACAGTCTTCTTTAAAGAAGTCTCTATATTTCCTTTAAAATCCAGCAAAGCAAACACCAGATAGTGAGAAAAGTAAATCAAGTTGACTGATTTACTGTTGCAGCAGTTACCATCTTTTTAATTGTAAAGTAGATTGGAAATATGTACATGTTGTTTCTCAAACTCAAAAAGTACTTTTCAGGCAACTAGGGCAGTTGACTTTGGCAACCTGGAGCATTTGTTAGAATTCATGTGAACAATTAGAACTGTGACTGCTTACTTTTTCCCAAGACATATTTGATAGCTTGAATTTTAAAAGAGACTTTGTTTAAATAACGTTGTTTTTCACTATGACTGCTTACTTTTTCCAAGACATATTTGATAGCTTGAATTTTAAAAGAGACTTTGTTTAAATAACGTTGTTTTTAACATATATTTAGAGTATATTATATCCTATTTGATCTACATTTATGCCAAGTCATTACATAATTATGCATCCATATACATGTAGCTCATTTTATCCACTTATATAATTAAAAATCCATTTTTGTATAACATTGTAATTCTGTGGTAGAATGGTCCTTGGGCATGCCAAAGATTTTTTTGAACTCTCTACGAAACAACAAATTTATAGACTGGTTCAAATTGAAAGCATTAAATTTTGCAGGCAACAATTTAAATGTTGGTGAAAAGTTCAAATTTGCCATGGGAAGGGTAGAAAACATTTCCCACAATGCTTTCAAAAGGCTTCTACCTCAGGGTCATCAGAAGTTGGGATTGTGAGGTAAATGTTTAACCCTTTCCCAAACAACAAATTTTAGAATCTTCCAAACTGAAAGAGTTTGCAGACGACAATTTTAGATTTTGAGAAAATGGCAGAAAGTTCTCAAAAAGGATAGAAAGCACTGTGGGAAAAGGAGAAATTGCTCGTTACGAGCAATTTCTCCTTTTCCCACAGTGTTTTCGAAAGACTTTGACTGGAGACACGTAGAAACCAGATTCAATATTTTTTGCAGATGTATCAAGACCCCTATTCACAGAACATTGTCCATATTACTTTATAAGAGGAAACTTTTGGGATGCTTAAATATTTGAAACTTTTTGTTCACATATTTTACCATGAGTATACCAACAAATGACAAGGGTCTTCAATTAGCAACATTTCTGTGTGCAAAATGTCCATAATTGGTTATTCACA